>SJYA01002677.1:123836-275839 GCA_006410615.1 Neotragus moschatus
ACCCTTGCTGTGGTCCTTCCTCTTTGAGTGCTTTCTCTGCTGCCACTTTTCCCCTCCTGGCACCTGGTGTTGCTGTACATTCCCTGTCTCTCTCTCCTCTCATCAGCATGTAACTGACTAGTATGGAGAGCTAGTAAAAGTTTGGGTTGGTGGGTTAGCTTTTAACTTGCTCAACTAACTGACCCTAAGACAGATCTTGACTGAAGCAATATCAATATTAGTTTCCTCTATTTTATATTATGGTGCTAGAAATCTCCTGGTCACAAGAAGAGAAGTCTGGGCAGGGTATTTGGGTGGGAATCAGTAAGGAGGTGTTTCTTTGTGTTACGCAGATCAAATCAGTGAGATGATTAGTTGCTCTTGTGAGTGTGTGACTAGATTCTTAACGAATGTTGGACATTAGTTTTTTCCATGCAAATTGACTATTTTGGTAGGGTGTAATTTGAAAGGACAGATGTCAAGTACTCAGGTGCAAAACACTATTGTGTAATTGTAGGATTAACAATGTTTTAGCTGAGTTAGGAGAATCTCTTAAAAATTATTGCAATATGGACAACTATGTTGTGTGGATGTTACAGAATAATAATTTAAGCCATGTGGTGCACCAGAGGACTAAAAACAGCAGTACCTGAGAAGCGAATGAATGACTGTCTGTGTCTTAATAATGGGGCTCCCCTAGGCCTCCAAGCTAGAGCCAGAGATCATCTCTGATCTGGGACCTTTCTTACCGCACACTTGGCTGTCACAGATCTGTCTTACGTGTGTTCCTGGCTGTATTTCCTGCCATTGTTTCCTGGTTCTCTTGGCTCTGGTGTTCTAACCCCACTCTCCATTTTCTTGGCATACCAAATTCTTTCAACCTCTAGGCTTTCCATGTTCTCTTTTTTCACTCTTCCCTCTATTTTCCTCCTAGCCAGTTGCTTCTGCTTCAGTGCCCAGTTCAAATCCAGTGTCCTTGCTGACAACTTCTAAATCCCTTTATACCAGGAGTTGGCAAACTATGGCCTGTGGGTCAAATCCCACTGCCACTCATTGTGTAAATAGAGCTTATTGGAATGCAGCCACGCTCATCTGTTTCTATGTTGTCTCTAGCTATTTTGTGCCAAAGTGACAGAGTTGAGTACTTGTGACAGATAAACTACAAAGCCTAGAATATTTGCAAAAATGGTTGCAGACTTCTGCCGTATACTAACTATTTAAATAATGATCACATTGTCTTATGATATTTTGGGGGCTTGATTTCTCTGCTGGTCTGAATTTCATAAGTTCAGAAAACACTTATCATTCACTTTTCTATTTCTGTTAATGTTTGTTCTCTAAGAAATTCAGTAAATGTTGCATGAATGTTGTTTAGTAAAAACAATAGATATGGTGCTGAAATGTGATGATAATAATAGCAGTAATAATAATACCAATAATCCCGTTACAAACTTTTACTTAGTGTTGTCACATCCTTAATTTTGTTGTTCAGTCGCTAAGTCATGTTTGATTCTGAGATGCCATGGACAGCAGCATACCAGTCTCCTCTGTCCTTCACTATCTCCCGAAGTTTGTTCAAATTCATGTTCTTTGAGTCGGTGATGCTATCTAACGATCTCATCTTCTGCTGCTACCTTCTTCTCTTGCCTTTGATCTTTCCCAGCATCAGGGTCTTTTCCATTGAGTCAGCTGTTCGCATAAGGTGGCCAAAGTATTGGAGCTTCAGCATCAGTCCTTCCAATGAATATTCAGGGTTGATTTCCTTTAGGATTGACCCTAATAAAGTAGTGATTCTTTTCTGAAAGTTTAATTAAGAGAACTGTGGGAAATTCAGGGAGTATTTGAAATCAAAACTGAAATATTGTTAATATCAAAACTGAAACTTATGAGTAAGCAAACACTCAAAGAATCAAAGAAGTAAAAACTCAAAGAAGTTTTTTAAAGAGTCACATAAGAAGTAAAAGTGAAGACATTCATTATACAGAATGTCATATGAACTAACTTTTAAAATATATCAAAAATAAAGTGATAAAAGGCAGCATGATATGAGTCTGCATGACTATAAGAATGCTAACACCAAGCAAGAATACTGGAGTGGGCTGCCATTGCCTTCTCCAGGGGATCTTCGGACCCAGGGATCAAACCCGCAGCTCCTGCATTGGCAGGAGGGTTCTTTACCACTGAGCCACACGGGGGGCCCACAGACTCTTTAGCGTGACCAAAGTTCTTGACGATTTCCACTCACTTCTCACTTCCTCTTTGTATCGTGCCTCCATCATCATTGCCGTCAGATAGTTTCTGTTTCTCTGAGGCTAGCATAGTAATTTTTCTTTCTGAAATTTATGTGTACACAGTAATTTGCACATTTGCAGCTTGGGCAACTGGATCTAAACTGTGTTTTATTCTTGTTTTTCAGATGACAGAAGTCAAACTATACTTCCCGTAGTGAAATCATTTTGTGAAAAATCTTTCAAAGCAGATGAATCAATTCTTATTTCTTTATCTTTCCATTTAGGAAAACTATGCCATGGATTATATGGTATGATATGTGCTAAAAATGTCAAGACTGCAGAGAATTTTTCCTGTTTCTTTTACCTTAGCCCCTAAACTGCAGCTCTTCAGTTGTAAAGCCTACCCGATAAGTGTGTAGCATCTTAATGACTTTCTCACTGACAGAACCTATGTGAAAGAACAGTGGAGGAGTGAAGTAGGCATAGCCCTTTAAATTTCTGAATATCTTATCTTTTATATTAGTTGACATTTGATCATAGAAGTTTAGGTATATTAACTATTGGTACATAGTAAGTATACCCTTATTAATTTTTTTGAATGATTAATATATCACATAAGCAGTTCAAATTAGAATGTAGAATAATACCTGTAACTCTTGGCATTTTAAATGTATTACTCAATTCTCTCTTATTAAAATTATGTAAATAATTGTAACAATCTAGCATAGCAAAAAATATTTTTATGTGGATTGTAGGCTTTCAGTAGACTGTTGAAAAAGTATTGCAATATTTGTCAAGTTACTAGCTCTCTAAGATAGTATATGAATATGGAACCAGTCATTGATCAAAAGCATTTTGAGTTTATTTTGCTGTCTTTCATAATTGGGGCTTTTATTTTTTTTGCTACGCCACACAGCTCCTTGGATCTTATTTCCCCAACCAAGGTTCAAACTCAGGTCCCTGGCAGTCAAAGTGCCAAGTCGTAACCACTTGACCGCCAGAGGATTCCCTCAGATCCCATTTTTAAGCTCCTTCTCTGCAGACATATGTACATGTCTTTTCTGTAGGCAACTTTAAAATATTTACTGGAAATAAATAGTAATAATGGCTGCTATATTATTACTGTAATTATTCATTAGTGGTATATACTGTGGTACATGCTGCAGAAATTAATGCAGGTGATTCCTGCATCATACAGTTTATACTATCAAAATTAAAATGAAAATATTATTAAAATTAACATTAGGTAAAGACCCATTAGATTTCTTCACAGTAGTGACTTTTTTCTCATTATTACTTTTACTTATGATTTCCAACCATTTGTTTAAATATCTGATTCTAATTGTGTTTTTACTGCACTTTGCTTTTCTCTCTTTAATTTTTGTTTTCAAATAAAATGTTGATCAAAGGTTTTACATGTGTTTTAGGAATTTTTACTCCAGATCAACACTTGAGATTTTTGGAGTTTTATAAGAAACTTTGTACACTGGGTTTGCAACAAGAAAATGGACACAATGAAAACCAGATACCACCCCAAAGCTTAGAGCAGGAGAAGAAATATATTTCAGTACGGAAGAACTGTGCTTATAACTTTCCGGTAATACATTATACATTTGTAGTGGCTGCACATTTTAATTATAAAATATGTGAATAGATGACATTGAAAACTGTTGCCATATTTGACACTTATTAGTTAGCATTATATCTGGTGTATATTGGTGTAATTTATATTTGTCTCTATGTATGACTTCCCTGGTGGCTCAGATGGTAAAGCGTCTGTCTACAATGCGGGAGACCTAGGTTTGATCCCTGAGTCGGGAAGTTCCCTGGAGAAGGAAAAGGCAACCCGCTCCAGTACTCTTGCCTAGAAAATCCCATGGACGGAGGAGCCTGGTGTCCATGGGGTCGCAAAGAGTAGGACACGACTGAGCGACTTTCCTTTCACTTTCTTACTTTTACTATGTATATATGTCACTCTACATTTTGGACCATAAAGCTGGCAGTGAAAATATTTCTCTGAACTGGTTAGCTGGTTTCTTCCACAACCCTGCATGCCTCCTCATTTTTTCATAGCTTTCCTCCAGACTTTTTAGGAATCTGACACCTGCGTTTGGGGTAGGGGTCAGGTTGCTTAGGAGGAAAAGAGTGAGACAGCTGCTGCTACTGCTGCTAAGTCGCTTCAGTTGTGTCCGACTCTCTGCAACCCCATAAACAGCAGCCCACGAGGAGTGAGATAAGGAGAGGGTAATGTAGACTTTACTTAGGAAAAGTATACAAATTAGATTATTTTACACAATTATGGTTTATTGTGGGAGAAGGCAATTGGCAACCCACTCCGCTACTCTTGCCTGGAAGATCTCATGGACAGAGGAGCCTGGTAGACTGCCGTCTCTGGGGTCGCACAGAGTCAGACACAACTGAAGTGACTTAGCAGTAGCAGTAGCAGCATATATGTTAGAATTATATGCATGTATTTGGATCTTCCAAATATGATTTCTAACTAAATTATGATTCACAGAACATGATTTCAATTTAAGTGAAATGATTATGATGTTGTTATTGATGCATGTTTTTCTCTTCGAAACTCATCTTCTTCCACCTCCACCAGGCCATGATTGTTTTTGTTGATCCCAAAAACTTCCACATGGAACTCTATTCTACATTCTTCTGCCTTTGTCATGACCCCGAAGTACCAGTCAGATACACTATTGCTATTTGCTTTTATGAAGTAAGTCTGAAAAAGTGATAACCACTTTACATTTGTTGTTTTTTACTTATGTGTACTAGATGAGTTTCTGATGTGTTGTACACTTTTGTTTTCAGATTTATTAAAAGATATTGGCTCCGTATCTCTTTCATATTCTAATCCTAAATTTGGAAAAATTCTCATAATTCTGTTTAGAGTGTTTACTGAATTCATTCACATATAGATGTTACATTCATTTATCATGTATTAATCCATTCATTCAGTATATCTTGTCTTAAATTATACTATCTCTTAACTTTAAGCCAGACATTGTGGTATGAATATGGCTGTTGTAGATCTCGAAGTAAAATCAGTTTTATAATGTTTATATTTAGCATTGCACCTAAACTCGAGAACTTGAGAACAAGTGGAAAATTGAGAGAGTATTTATTTAAATTTATGGCTTTTACCATACATGGTTCATATTTTGTGAGCACAGCTTATATATTTAGCTGTTATGACAACTCTTCCTAGTGTCAGAGCAAAAGTGAATTTTTTTTTTTTACCTTGCTGAGGGACATGTGGGAAACTTAGTTCCCCAACCAGGGAGTGAACTCATGCCCCCTGAAGTGGAAGTACAGAGTCTTAACCCCTGGATCACCAGGGAAGTCTCACAAAAGTGAATTTAAATTTTATGATAAATGTAATTAACTTCTTAAACCTTGAGGCTGAAATTTAGGGCATGTTTCTTGAGTGATTGTAGGAAGTGCATGTGTGCCATCATTGCCATAAACATGTATAAGCTATAATTTGTTGACTTCAAGACTGTCACATAAAAATATCTGAGTGGCTTGGGGCTTCCTTAATGATCCAGTGGTTAAGACTCCATGCTGCCGATGCAGGGGGCATGGGTTCGTTTCCCAGTTGGGGAACTAAGATCTCACATGCCTTGGGGGTGCAGCCAAAAGATAAAATTTTAAAAAAGAAATTAAAAAAAATCTTAGTGGCTTAATAAAATATTTATTTCCTTTATAGTAATATTCTTATTCTCAGTGAGAATACTGTATCTCCTTCCTTGAACTGTGTTCAAAGCTTTGTTAGGTTAGCTAAAACTATGTAGGATATCCATAGCAGCGTTAGAAATGTTGATTTAGACTCTTTCCTATTGAATGATAGTCATTGCTTGTTTTTTTCCTGGTGTGAATTAAATGAATGTTCTGTGTGCAAAGTCCAAGAAAGATTGCCTTTAAATGGCATAATTAATTAAAATAATTCGTTGTTGAACAATTAAGTCATCTTTGTAAGTACACATATAGGAATATGCTTTTGGAGGAGGAGAAATGGCAGAAGGCACTAGCTGGCTGAGTGAGCTACTTATCTTTTATGTGTATTAAGGCATTTATGCTTGGTTGCTGCCCTGCATACTTGTGTTTGTCTAGACTGGTTCCTGAGATGGTTGCATGAGATTAGAGGCTGAGAAAGCAGTATTTATGCAATATGAGAGTTTCTACTTAAGTTTAGTTTTATCTCATGCCTTTACTATTTCATTTTCATTTATGTTTCATAGTGGACATAATGTGTTAGCACCATAGAAATAGGCGTGTTGAAATATATATTGCAAGAATATTTCACTGATAGAAGTGAGTTTGGAAATCATTGGTTTAGCTATTTGCTGGGGGGCTAGTTTCTGTATTCACCCAATCATACCATGATGGTGGGTTAAGATGTTACTTGACTCCATAAGTGAATGCTTAGTGTAGGTTTGTCCTTTTAAATAATGAAAATCCACTGGTGGATTTAAATTTTCCTGACAGTGTTATTATTGAATTTTGATAATTTAGTATGGTCCAAGTTTATTCTTGTTTTTGAGAAAGATAGTATTTTCAAAATACTTTCAAATCAAAAACAACCTTGTAGAGCAGAGTTTTGAAATACTTTCTTTATCAGGAGGTCCTTTTCCAGTTAAAGCTTAGTCAAACCTAGTATGTTAAAAAAAATACTTAAAGTGGAACCTGGTGAATATACCATTGTAGATTTTCACCATTGCTTGTCTGGAGGGGGAAAAAGTGGTTCATTAAGGAGCTGGATTAGTCTAGACTTAAGATTATCCTTTCCCAGCATCAGGGAAAGATTGAGGGCAGAAGGGGGTGACAAAGGATGAGATGGTTGGATGATATCACCAACTCAGTAGACATGAGTTTGAGTAAACTCCGGGAGACTATGAAGGACAGGGGAACCTGGCCTTTTGCAGAGTTGGACACCACTTAGCGACTGAACAACAACTCCAAACTCCTCTCTTGCTGATTGAAGTCTTTGACTGGAAAAGTCTTTGAAGTTTTGCTGGCTTAGGAGTTTGCTCTGTCCCTGTGTGACTGCTGGCCTTCAGTAGAACTTTTGCCCTCTGGGAGCTCTAAACCAGGATGAGTGCTCCCCTGGCTTCGCTCTCTTGAAAGACCCTGTTGGCTGCTCTAAGACTAAAATATGAACTATAGGCACCCGTGGGCTCATCACTGCTTGTGATAGGAAACTTACAGTTGATAAATCCATTCTTCTACGCCTCCCACCCCAACCTGTGCACTTCCCTACCCTCCTGTGTCTATATACTCCAGCATGTTAGGATGCAGACTGAAAAGCTTATTAGGTGTGCAAGTAATGTTTTCTAGAAATCTAATTTTATATTTATGTCGTAACCAAGTCTCATTTTGAAAGTAATCTGACAGGGATTTTTTTTTTAATTGTTGTTATAACCTTTATATGTCTAGTAATCTCAAATCTGAGAGACTTTATTGCTATATTTTAGGTGTCTAAACTTCTGAATTCTGGAGTATATTTAATACATAAAGAACTAATAACATTGTTGCAAGATGAATCTTTGGAGGTAATATCTTCTTACTGTTTGTTTTTTACTTCTTTTATATCAGGTTTGAGTATATCAATGCCTTTTTTATTTTCCTGTTTCTTGGGAATTCATGAATTCTAATAGCTGACTAGTCCCGAAAGCTTGTAATTGATGAATGACTGTGTCATAGATTAGAGATTGGGAAGGTCTTTTATAAAAAAATATTAAGTTTTTAAAAGTATATATATATATTTGTTATGTTATGGAAAACTTTGGGAAATGCCAAAAAGTAGACAGACAAAAGAGTACTTTTAGTTCTAATCACTATTTCTATTTAATATTTTCTTGTATGTTTTCATTTTCTGTTTTTTCTATATAAAGGTTTTTTAAGTTTTACACAGTTGTGGTCATATATTATATCAATCACATTTTATATCTTTTTATTTCCCTTTGCATTGTGGAGCCTCTGGAACACTTAATTTTGATGCTTTATCTAGTGTATCCTATTCACTCAAACAACTGCTGGCTTGCCAAAGCTCAGCTTCTCAACGTGAGACATCTCTGAGGGTGTCGTCCGACTTAAACTGTTTTTCAAAAGTTGGGAGGCAGTTTTAAGGATGTTGTTAGGTTGTCTCACGTCGAAACTGTTTGAATACTATCAAGAGGCAGACAAGGTAGTCTGACCAAGGTGGTTGGTTGTGTTTCTAAGACTTTGCAGCAGGATGGAGCAGGAGACTAGAACCCCCAAATGCTCCTTGGTAACTGCCCACAATTTCTGTGTAGAAATTGGCAAGTTAATTGACCTAAGGTTAGAAAAACACAGCCATCACAAGAAGGGTAATCAGTATCTCTGTTAACAGGTACTAGATGCTCTCATAGATCATCTTCCAGAGATTCTGGAACTGATGTCTACTGGTGGGGAGAGCAGTGTTCAAGAAAATAAGGTGAATCCCATGGATCAAAAGAGCTTCTGGATCTTGTATGGGTGACCTTACTCTGCAGAGGTATTGAGAGGAATCAATGAAAGAATGTATGAAAAAGACTTTACACAGTACTGGCCACCTGGAAGGGCTCAGTAAAAGTCTCTTGGAGTTATGACAGATTGAATTTCTGCTATCTTTCTTACTCCAGTCTATATTTACTGTCCTTGGGGTTTACTTTCATATTTTCAGTTTTTATTAGCATTAATTGTTATCGCAAGAATAGCAACTAGTGAGGACAAAGGGTAGGAATTTAGAATATCAAAGTTTGTTGATGGTGAAATAGAATATGGAAGAGCTATGAATCTGTCTCTTTCAAAATTTTGTTGTCAGGAATCATAAATTTTACTTATAGATTTAAAAAAAAAAATTTGATTTTACTGAATAATTACCTCCCTGTGACAATTACAATGCCTCCTAAGTTCGGAAATGATTAAGAGTTTTCCCTTCCCCAGTGTACTGTAAGTCTGAATAATTTGGCTGAGTGCTGCAGCTGATGTATTTAATTATCTTTGATTCTCTTGATGTGTTTTCTTCTTCAGTTATCATCTCTGCCTGACTTGGTTCCAGCTCTCACAGCTGCTGAGCAGCGAGCTGCAGCCTCTTTAAAGTGGAGAACTCATGAGAAGCTGCTCCAGAAATACGCCTGTCTGCCACAAGTCATATCAAGTGATCAGATCTATTATCGTTTCTTACAAAGAATGTTCACAATCATGATGACAAATGTGAGCCCAATGCCTCTTATCTATCTGGTTTTTTCATGAACTGGAGCACATTTTGGAATTAACCAAATTCTCCACATTCTTGAAATAGAACAGCAAGCTCTGTTCACTCCCTTCTGCCTAGAGGGGTGTTGCTGCCTTTGCTTCCTCACTGGGTTCTCCTTTTGATCAGCTACCCAGCTGAAGAGGGGGATGCACAGGGGAGAGTGTCAACACCCTCGCTTCACGCTTGATACAGTGCTCCGGGGGAGATGGGCAGGAGTCTCCACTGCACAGCGACTTCTGCTCTGATGTGCACCTTCCGTGTGCCATGGCCTCAGCTGTACTCTCTCACCTTACCTAAGAGGATTCCTTAAACCCCTTAATATTAGTTTGCTTTCTTTCTGTTTTTTTTTTGGCTTCTTTTTCTTTTACCTTGTAACAGATAAAATTTATAGAAAAAACATGGATGCCCTGCTGTGGATAACCTCAAAATTAGAGTCAAAAGCAGGGGGAAAGAAAGGCTTGTACTCAAATTTCCCTATAGATTAAATTGTCTTCCTTTTTTCCTTAAAATTCCCAGAGGATCATTTAACCTGCAGTTTGATTATATATTCACTGTAACATCCTACTACCGTGTTCTCAAGTATACGAAAGTTCCACATAATGTGTATGTGTTAGAAACTATTATTTAAAGAGTACTTTAAATCCTCATTGTTCTCAAAAAAAAAGGGGGAAATAATGAAAGCTAGTAGCCATCTTGAAAACCCCAAAACAGTTTTAGCTTCAAAGATTAAAAAGAGGGAAAAAACGACATTACTGGTGTCATTTTATAACTTAGAAGCGATAGGCGTATATCTTATGCTAACACCTCTGCTTGAAGTTTGTTTCGTGTATCAAAGCAAAGCCTAGGGGTTGAAGCTTGTTTTATAGGTGTAGTCATCTTAAAAAGTGATACTGGCAAAAATAACTTCTTATCAGAAGATAATGCATGAATGCAACACATAGAAAATTTCACATAAAATCAAGCAGAATTTATTGATGACTTTATTCAACAGTCAGCTTCTGTTTGCTGTGTTTCACGCACTGTTCTGAGAGCTGGGGATCTGGGTGTGAACAAGACAGATTCCTGCTCTAATGGACCTTGAGTTCTAAAGAGGTGATGGTATAGTAAGTGATAAATAGTAAAATAAAACGTTTTAACAGGAGGTGATAAGTCCTATAAAGCTTGATCTTAATTGTTTGTCTCAACGTAATTACTAAGAAGTCATCTTTGTGTTTATAAAGCTAATAAGTATACAGAATTATTCCGTAGTTTTAGCTTCTCGTATCAGGAAAGAGAAATAATTTACATCATAGTGTGAACAACATACTTTCGAGTCTGAGGGGTTTGCTTTGTTTTCTTTTGCAAGGAGGTAATTCTACACTTAAAAGAGATATATGATTTACTATAGCACATTTTCCATGATCAAATAAAGACATTTGTATTTCATTTCAGTGTCTTCTGTAAAAGAAGGTTTATATTTTTAGTTCCATATCTAATGGTCATAATATTCATTCACTCATTCACTTAATAAAATTTATTGAGCACTTACAATGTGCCATGTACTGTTAGTGACTGAAAAGATAAAGGATGTGTTCTCACAGAACTTTAAGTTCTGTTGGAGACAGACAACACACACCTATTGGGTTGGCAAAAATTTCATTCAGGTTTCTGTTTAAGATGTTCCAGAAGAAACCCCAAATGAACATTTTGGCCAACCCAGTGCACTGGACAGCAGGGTTGAAAAGTACAAGGAAGAACTAAAACAGGGTAGAGGGGAAGAAAGTGATGGAGGGTACTGTGGAGGCCAGGGTCAGGAAGAAGCCCTCTCTGATCAAGAGGCTTGGACCAAGTAAGGGAGTGGCCACGTGCAGGTCTGAAGCACAGGTGATCCTGACAGAGGAAAGAGTAAATGCAAAGTTGTGGTTCAGGGTGTGCTTGGTTTTATGAGGGTCAGCAAGGAAGCCAGTGTGGCGGTTGTTAGAGATGAGCCTGGAGAGGTCTTTGGGCCCACAGCACATAGGTGCTCGAAAGCCATGATGTAGAACGGAGATTATATTCTGTTATGCAGGGGGAGGCTGTTATGCAGCTAACTTTTTTTCCTACTTCTGTAATGAAAAAAAGATGCACGAAGGCAGAGAAAATACTACAGTGAACTCTCACGCACCCATCACCCTGATTTAACAGTTATTAATATTTTGCCATATTTGCCTTTTCCATTTCATTGTGCTAAAAAGTTTAAGTTATAGATGTCATATTTTATCTCTAAGCATTTCAGTGTTCATCTCTAGAAAAGGACATTGTCCTATATAATCATGTTACAATTACTACATTTGAGAAAATGAACAATTATCTTTAATATCATTTAAAATTCATATCAAAGTTTACCAATTATCCCCCAAATGGGTGTGATAGTTGTTTTATTTCTTATAGGATCCAAGTAAGATCTATACATAGCCTCAGGTGGTTACATTTCTTCAGTTCATTTCAGTTCAGTCGCTCAATCGTGTCCGATTCTTCAGGACCCCATGAATCGCAGCACGCCAGGCCTCCGTGTCCATCACCAACTCCTGGAGTTCACTCAGACTCATGCCCATCGAGTCAGTGATGCCATCCAGCCATCTCATCCTCTGTCGTCCCCTTCTCCTCCTGTCCCCAATCCCTCCCAGCATCAGAGTCTTTTCCAATGAGTCAACTCTTTGCATGAGGTGGCCAAAGTATTGGAGTTTCAGCTTTAGCATCATTCCTTCCAAAGAAATCCCAGGGCCAATCTCCTTCAGAATGGACTGGTTGGATCTCCTTGCAGTCCAAGGGACTCTCAAGAGTCTTCTCCAACACCACAGTTCAAAAGCATCAATTCTTTGGCGCTCAGCTTTCTTCACAGTCCAACTCTCACATCTATACATGACCACAGGACATTTCTTAGTTCGCTTTTAATCCAGAACAGATTCCCTTTTTGCCCTTCCCCCACTTTTTCATGACATTGAATTGTGGAAGAGACTTAGTCAGTTGTCCTGTAGAATGTCTTTACTCGTTTATCTCTTCTCCATATTTGTTTTAANTACTCCTTTTCCTATTTGGAATCAGTCTGTTGTTCCATGTCCAGTTTTAACTGTTGCTTCTTGACCTGCATATATGTTTCTCAAGAGGCAGGTTAGGTCGTCTGGTATTCCCATCTCTTTCAGAATTTTCCACGGTTTATTGTGATCCACACAGTCAAAGGCTTTGGAATAGTCAATAAAGCAGAAGTACATGTTTTTCTGGCCCTCTCTTGCTTTCTTGATAATCTAATGGATGTTGGCAATTTAATCTCTGGTTTCTCTGCCTTTTCTAAAACCAGCTTGAACATCTGGAAGTTCACGGTTCACGTATTGCTGAAGCTTGCCTTGGAGAATTTTGAGCATTACTTTACTAGCGTGTGAGATGAGTACAATTGTGTGGTAGTTTGATCATTCTTTGGCATTGCCTTTCTTTGGGACTGGAATGAAAACTGACCTTTTCCAGTTCTGCGGCCACTGCTGAGCTTTCCAAACTTACTGGTGTATTTAGTGCAGCACTTTCACAGCATCATCTTTTAGCACGAAGTAGTTCAACTGGAATTGCATCACCTTCACTGGCTTTGTTCATAGTGATGTTCCTTAATGCCCACTTGAGTTAGCATTCTAGGATGTCTAGCTCCAGGTGAGTGATCACACCATTGTGGTTATTTGGGTCATGAAGATCTCTTTTTATAGTTCTTCTATGTAGTCTTGCCACCTCTTCTTAATATCTTCTGCTTTTGTTAGGTCCATACCATTTCTGTCCTTTATTGTGCCCATCTTTGCATTAAATGTTCCATTGGTGTCTGTAATTTTCTTGAAGACATCTCTTGTCTTTCCCACCCTATTGTTTTCCTCTATTTCTTTCAAGAAGATAAAAACAGGTTATATACTTCAAGAAAATATTTGTAAACCATGCATCTCTCAAAGACACATCAAAAAAAAAGAATTTAAAATTTCTATTGCAAAATANGTCTGTAATTTTCTTGAAGACATCTCTTGTCTTTCCCACCCTATTGTTTTCCTCTATTTCTTTCAAGAAGATAAAAACAGGTTATATACTTCAAGAAAATATTTGTAAACCATGCATCTCTCAAAGACACATCAAAAAAAAAGAATTTAAAATTTCTATTGCAAAATATTAAAAAAATATTTTTAAAAAGTAGAAAAAAATTAGAAAGGAAGGTTTCCACAAAGAAAATCAGTTCAGTTCCGTCTCTCAGTCAGACTTTGAAGCGCTATGGACTGCAGCTTGCCAGGCTTCCCTGTCCATCACCAACTCCCAGAGCTGACTCAAACTCATTCTATCCATTCAGTGATGCCATCTAATCATCTCAGCCTCTGTCGTCCCCTTCTCTCCCTGCTTTCAATTATTCCCAGCATCAGGGTCTCTTCTATTAAGTCAGTTCTTCAAATCAGGTGGCCAAATTATTGCAGCCTCAGGCTCAGCACCAGTCCTTCCAATGAATANGACCCCATGAATCGCAGCACGCCAGGCCTCCGTGTCCATCACCAACTCCTGGAGTTCACTCAGACTCACGCCCATCGAGTCAGTGATGCCATCCAGCCATCTCATCCTCTGTCGTCCCCTTCTCCTCCTGTCCCCAATCCCTCCCAGCATCAGAGTCTTTTCCAATGAGTCAACTCTTTGCATGAGGTGGCCAAAGTATTGGAGTTTCAGCTTTAGCATCATTCCTTCCAAAGAAATCCCAGGGCCAATCTCCTTCAGAATGGACTGGTTGGATCTCCTTGCAGTCCAAGGGACTCTCAAGAGTCTTCTCCAACACCACAGTTCAAAAGCATCAATTCTTTGGCGCTCAGCTTTCTTCACAGTCCAACTCTCACATCTATACATGACCACAGGACATTTCTTAGTTCGCTTTTAATCCAGAACAGATTCCCTTTTTGCCCTTCCCCCACTTTTTCATGACATTGAATTGTGGAAGAGACTTAGTCAGTTGTCCTGTAGAATGTCTTTACTCGTTTATCTCTTCTCCATATTTGTTTTAAGCTGGAGGTTTGATAAGGGCTTGCCGAGTCTTGGGTCAAATGTTTCTGGCAAAAATTCTTTATCAGCGCTGCTGTGTGTTTTATGTTGTGTCACATCTGGGTGCCCATCCCTTTGTAAATGAGCTCGAGTGCCTGTGCAGGCAGGGACACCTCTGTTAGTTCACTGCAAAATTGTGTTTTCTCCCTTGTGATCTGTGTCATAATCCGAAGCTGACACTTCAACACTGATTGCCCAGTTTCCCAGTAGTAACCTTTTACCTTTCAGTTTTAGCATCCATTGATGATCCTTGCCTGAATCAGTTATTTCGTTAGAACTTACAAAAGAGTGGCTTTTAAAATTCTATTTTCTTCTACATTGTTGATGGCATTCTTCTCAGGATAAATGCTTTTTTTAAATTTATACTAAAATATATTTCCTAATGTAAAGAGAGGATTAATTCTTATTTCTTTCCCTCTATCAATTTTCAGAGTTAACCCAGTGATGAATGAATTTTGTTTTTGTTTTTATCCTTTCATTTAGACTCATCTTTTATATGGAACAATGTTTCAATCAATTTCAGTCATTATTCACGTGCTCAAGTGGTCGCAGTTTCTTTAAACTGACTTTTGTTTGTTTTGATATAATTACCTTTGTCTTTGATTTCTGGCGCCAAAGATATTACCTTATACTGTGTGGTATAAAATATACATATTTTATATTATTTCTGTTTCAAATAATTAGTGTTTATTGCATTTGGAATTCTATTAGTATATGCAAAATGAAAGAAAAGAGTAACATCCTTTTATTTAAGTTCATTTATCTAGCATTTATTTTCCTTAATTCCACTGATATTTCTGTTTATGTACATTTTAAAAATTTTCTGTTCTAATTTATAGTGAATATTCTCTTTTACCTTCAACAGATTAAAAACAGTGCACAAAATGGTACTAGATAGAATGGAAATAGCTTGTATAAAATATGAAAGGAGGTAATAGGCAATACTCTCTGAGAAGTGTCTATTTTTTCTACTTGAATTTCAAGCATACCTATCATGATAGTCTGAATCTTCAAGAACTGAATGTTGTATATATATATGTACATCAAGATAGTGAATGTGAATTTATACTGGATACAGTATACCTGGTTGAGAGATTTTTCTCTAATGCATAGTTTGAAGCCATAGTAAAGATGGATAGTTGAATTTACTTAGAATTAAGGTTCTCCTCAGTTGGTGTGACACAAATCCAAAGGATCAGAGAGTTTAAAACACTAGTAAGAGTAACTGGCATGGTGTCCCTTGGATTCTAAACATTATCTGTGTCATGGGCCAGGGATCTTAAAGAATAGTATTGAGGTGGAGGAGGCAGAACGAAGTGAGAGGAATCTGACCTATACCTGGTCATAGGATCTCTGGATTTGAGAAGTGGCACATTTTTGGCGAGGTACCTGACACAGGCTGTGTACTAGCAAATGTTTGTTAAATAAATGAGTAACATGGTCTAAAAGTGCCTGAGGTGTATTTGGGGGAGAATATCACTTAAGATTGAGGTGCCAAGGAGATGTGAGTCAAATATAAATTAAATCTGGATGATTTGGAAGTGACTCTGCCAAATTACTTGAACTTTGCAGTATGATAGGTGAGTTGATTTGCCTGACTGATAACATTAAACTATGAAGACACGTCCACACTGATTTCAGAGCCAGACAGCACTGCTTTCAGTCGATAACTTAAAATTAATGTGTGGGGTCAAATTATTTAGTGCATATACCATTAGACTGGTTTAACTGTCTTTCTTATTTCTCTAAGAACGTCTTACCTGTCCAAAAGGCGGCTTCACGAACTCTATGCATTTTTCTACGTTATAATCGTAAACAGGAACAGAGACATGAGGTGATTCAAAAATTAATCGAACGTAAGTAATCACTCTCTCTCATTTGGAGAACCGAGAGTAAATAAACTGGTTGGCCTTAGTTAGATCTGGCTTATGTTATTATATTGCTGTGAATAATTAGGCCAGTATTGCTAAATATTTGTGTTTGAGCTTTATAGGCTAATTTCTTTTTGTTTGTTTTAGAAACTTTTTTACAGGATCAGATCTTTGATGAATGAAAAATTCATCTACTCTAGGCTACCTTTCATGAATTTCTACACCTGAGAAGTTAAAATACATATTCTTATTGTTGAAAGCTCAGTTTCTATTCTGATTAATACAATTTGAAAATAAAATACAAGCAGGCTATCCATGAACCTAATAATTTGTTTGTGTTCCTATATTAAATATTACAGAATGTGGGTTTTGTTCTCTTGAATAGACTTGATAGTACACTCAAATGTGAATCTAGTGAGCTGAAGTGGTTTATAATGTCTTAAAAAATTGTCAGCTAACAAATGCAAATTTATTTTAATTTGCTGTGGGCTAAAATCAAAACAAAACCTTTCTTTAAAGAATTAATTCTTGAAGTAGCGATAGACACCTATATATACTTAGTGAATTTGTTAATTATTGTGTACTTGCTTTGACTATAGTGCCTTAAAGCTTTTATTAAACTATTATCCAGCATAGACAGGTAATGGGATTTTCTGGTTATTATAGTTTACCATTTTAAGTATGAATCACCACTTAAAAGAAAAATTAGAGCACATAAAATTCTATTTAAGAAAAATTTTGCTCAATATGCTTTAATCTTTCTTTCTTTTTTTTTTTTTTACCGTATTTTAATTCGATTTTTAGTTTTTAGTGGTAGGGCCTGTGCTTTAGAATGTTTTATTTTGAATGGAGATTATATTTGGTTTTAGACATTAAGAATTTTGCTTTTGAACATGTGTGTAATGAGGGAGAAAAAATTATCCTTTAAATATTGACCTGAATTATTTTCAGTGATAATTTTGTTTATATATGATTTTATTTCAAAACATTTTAAGAAAACAAGAGGAAGAAAACAGTTAACTTCATTGGTCAAAAGATTTTGAAGTTATACAGACCTGCATTTGAATTCTAGCTCTGTTCCTTTAACCTCTATGAATCTCGGTATCCTCATCTTTTAGGAGGAATAAATATATGCCCATCCCGTTTTGCTTTCAGGATTTAATGAGATAATATGTATCAGTACTTAGCACATAGCAGGTAATCAAAAAATAGTAGATATGTTTCTTTAATATTTAATAAATGCTTGTAGAATTGAATGTAATATTTAATAAATTTATTTCTGTTTTTTATGCTTTCATTAATTCAGGGGTATATAGTATGATTTTTTTCCCTTATCTCTTGTTTTTGCTAAGCAAATTGTGGGTATAAAAAAACTGTCATGGGCTTAGTGATTTTTGTCACAGGAAATTTTATGTAGGAAAAATTAAAACGCAAAACTTTTTTGTTGTTGTTTCTAGAACTGGGCCAAGGAAAAAGTTATTGGAACAGACTCCGATTTTTGGATACCTGTGAATTTATTATAGAGATCTTTTCCAAATCATTTTTCTGTAAATATTTCTTTCTACCTGCTATTGAACTGACACATGATCCAGTAGCAAATGTAAGGTATGATACTAATCCAAGAATATATTTGAAAAAGTTGTATTTTTTTTCAATGTATCTTATTCATGAATAAGAAACTGAGCTATTCAAAAGTGTTTTCTTAGTCTTGAAAATAATCAAGAACTTGTACTCGTTTTGAAATTCTTGGTAGTCTTAATTGGGCCTCAGTAAGACTTGAAAATGTGATCTTTTAACACTATCTGAGGCCTTTAGTTTATTGGGTTGACAGCTGTAGTCACAGCCAGACTGGCAGGCTTCTCCAGCCAGGTGGATACACACACTGACATCAGGAGAAGATTGAGTAGATATGATTAACTTATCTATCTTTTAAGCCTAGAGAAAAAAATAGTTCAAGGTTGGGTTGGAGAAGATCTGTCCATTTTTATAAGCCCATTTATTCAGCGAAGCAGGGTTGTTTCCAAGTCTTTTTCTTTTTTTTTTTCCTTCGTTCAGCTCTCTCACAGTTTTGAAATCCAGTAAATGGTAATTGGATTTAATTAATTAACTGTGAAGTTAGATGAAACAGGCCTGAAAATGGCTTGCTCGGAAATAGAAAAAAATGAATATATTGTATTTTGCTTTTTTTTTCTCCCCAAATAAGCATATTAATTTTTTTTTTAAAAAGTAGTGGTAAAACATACATAGCATAATACCATTTTAACCATTTTGTACAATTCAGTGGCATTAAACACAGACACACGTACACACACAGTGTTTGAGTTATTTGTACATTGCATACTGATTTAAAGAGAATTTTAAACTATCAGCCATGAGGTTTCTGTGTTTGTGCTCTATGTCGGTGTTCCATGTTTGAGGCACTCACATCCATAGGAGACACAGTCGGAGTCGAGACTTCCTGAACAGGACTACAGAGCTCCCTGCTGAGTATTCACACACCAGCCACGCATCATGCTCGTTTCATGCTGTGTGACATATGTGCATCTTTTATAAACAACTGATGCGCATTGTAGGCAGCATACAATCATTTAACACTTTTTAACAGGAAGAATTGGCCAGCCTGAGAATGTTATGAGCATTATTTAGGAGGTACAAATCTAGATATTGGTTTTATTTTGTAGAGAAAATACAGAAAACATAACAGCATTGGCTTTAGTATTTTGTGCATCTTCCCTGTGCTGTATAAATGAAAGCTAAGGTTTCCTTGACTTGAGATTTAAATTAAAGTGGTTTTAAGTAGATTGAAAGACCCTGATGGCAGTTCTTTAGAATTTATCTCTTGGTAAATAGCTAATGGATCCAACCACATTGTAAACCTTTTGCAAATTGAAATTGTGATTCTAGAAAAGCAGATTCCAATGTGATGAATTATCCCTTATCAGACAGTTCCCAAAAATTATTCGAAAGGGAATGAAATCATCTCTACTCAAGTCAGTGTGAATAGTAGCATAGCATTGACTCTAAGAGGAAGCAACCTGTCAATTCAAAAACCAAATGAAGATGAATATTGCTCTGTGAGTCTTGGTGGTTTTTTTGAGGAAGAGATCATTGTATAGCCACGTGTCTTGGTTCTGACTCTCCTGCCTGGACAGCTGCCAGCCAAAAAAAATGGATCCATCCACACCATGTACTCTTGGATGCTAAAGCCTTCGCCCAACTCTGTAGAGATGGGCGGATAGAATGGAAGCCGCCACAGGCGAGAGTGGCAGGATCCTGCAGGTTAGAAGGACAGTGGCTATGGCCACACTCTGTGACCTCTACACCAGCTGTGTGTCCGGGAAACTTACAGAACCTCTCTGTGCATCAGTTTCCTTGGTACTTAATTCATGGGGGTGTTCTGAGGAATAAATACCTGAGATAGTGTACATGCAGAATTTAGCTTTCCTGAAAAGTGTGGTCCTTGATTTTGAAATCTTCATAATCTCCTGGGCCCAGGATTCTCATTGAGATAAATAATTGCTAAGGCTTAGGTAGCTTCTGTTGAATGTAGGTTTTCTAGATGTGCCTTGGGTTATAAAGAATGAAGTGTGCATGGACTGCTAATTGTTTCTGTTTTTCCTTAAGTGAATATTTAAAATTTAAGTCACTGAGTCTGGACAACATCAAGGCTAGAAAAAGACTATTGGTATTCAGAGGAGCCTTCTCTTCAGCTGCAAGAAATGAAAACAATTCTCTTTAGGGTAATTGGGACCTCTTAACTAGAGAAAGCATCACCACCATGCTTAGCAGTATCTGTGGCGAGTCCTGAATAAGTTTTAGACTATTATTGCTATGTACAGAGATGAAAATTCTGGAGAAGAAACGTCTTTTGCCTTTTTGGTTAAATAAAAAGCAAATTTTCTTGTATATGAGGAATCCTTGACTGAAGCTCAGCTGAGAAAACATCCTGAGAACTCCAGGAGTGGGACTTAGTTGTCTCAAGCTTTGGCATAGAAATAAAAAAATAGTATCTGGAGAGTGCTGAGATAAATGAATGAATGAATACAACAGCCACAAGTTAGACAACAGCCCTGGCAAAGCAATAGAATTTTAGCTTAGTAAATAGAACATTTCCTGCACTACCTTTTCCTAGGAAGTTTTTTTGTTTGGTTGATAGGTTGGTTGTTTTTTTTTTTTTTTTTAACTCTCCTGGAATTCTTCAGTTTGCTTGTTGGTTCCTTATCAGCCCATCTAGACCATGGTGGTGGCATAGAAACTCTCCTTTTATCTCTCCTTCTCAAACTGCACTTGCTGCCTGGGTAATTCGCCGGGCTCCTGGTTCACATAGCATCTATGTTCTGAAGATTCCTGACAGCACATCTCCAGCATGGGCATCCACCCTGGACAGAAGACTCATTGAGCCAACTGCCCACTGCATCTCCATCAGCTACCTAACAGGCTCCTCAGAGTTGGTCTGTCTGGTTAAGCCACACCTTCCTCATCCACACTTGCTCTTTCTGCCATCTTCTCCATCTCAGTAAATAACCATTTTGTCTTGCCACTTGCTCAGGTCAGAGCCTTGGCCTCCTTTCTGTCATTCCACCTCCAGGCCCTCAGCACAACCTACTGCTTGTATAAAATATTCAGATACAAGCCACTTCCCACCGCCTCACTGCTGCTTCTGTGGTTCAAGAACCAGAGTGATGGTGGTGCCACCATCATCTTACTGGATTACTGAATTACTGGATTCTGGCCTGGATTACTGAATGAGCCTCCCCTATCCTATCCCTTCTGTCCTTGTCCACCTACAGTCTAATCTCAACACAGTAACCAGATGATACTTCCCAAATGTTAAGTTGAATCTTTTTACCCCACTGTGCAGAACCCTTCATGGTTTCTCATTGCTCTCAAAATAAAACCAGTTTCCAATCTGTAGTTGCAAGGCCCTGGATGATCTGACCTCCTATTTCCACACTGAGGCCTCTAGCTAAATTTGTCTTTGCTCTGTTCTCACCACTCTAGCCAGCTTGGGTCAGTTTGTTAATTTGGGGCAACTCCTAAGGCAAGCTCCCCTCATAGGGCGTTTGCTCTTATGATAACAGTCTTCTCTAGGTATTCACATGGGTTAGTGCCTAATTTACTATAAGTCTTTGCTTAAATGTCATTTTTTTTCAGTGAAAGCTTCACAGAAACCCTCTCTGACTACTTGTTTGAAACTTGTAACCCCCCTCCTCTGGTACTCCTTCACCTTCTTTCCTTGCTTTATTTTTTTCTGCAGCACTTAGCACCGTTTGATGGACATTTTACTCATTCGTCAGAGAAGGAAATGACAACCCACGCCAGTATTCTTGCCTGGAGAATCCCATGGGCAGAGGAGCCTGACGGACTACAGTCCGTGGGGTCGCAGAGAGTCAGCCACGACTGAGCGACTAACGCTTGATTCATTTGTTTATCCTCTCTCCCCACCTGTGGACTAGAAGGAGAGCTCTGTGAGAGGGCAGAGAATTGTGTTGATTTTATTTACTGCAATGTTTCAGCACCCAGAGGAATGAATGCTTGACTCATCATAGACCCTCCATAGATGTTTGTTGCATAATAAACTCTCAAGCTAGCTAAAGCTTGAATTTTCTTTCAAATTCATGTGACTATTACTCCAGGTTATTAAATTTACTCACAGGTTAATGCTTTTTAATTTATTGTAGAATGAAACTTTGCTACTTGTTGCCCAAAGTGAAATCTACTCTGAAGATTCCTGCAGATAAGCATCTACTTCAGCAGTTGGAAATGTGTGTGAGAAAACTCCTCTGTCAAGAAAAAGATAAAGATGTTCTGGCTATTGTAAAAAGAGTAAGTATCCCTCTTGCAATGGCATTTGTCTTTCTTGGGTTCAGTTCAGTTCAGTCGCTCAGTCATGTCCGACTCTTTGCGACCCCATGAATGGCAGCACGCCAGGCCTCCCTGTCCATCACCAACTCCCGGAGTTCACTCAGACTCACTCATAGCTTCACTATTTTTACTTGATGGGCTAATAGTAGTATGTTAAAATATTTTAATCATTGCTAGAGTAGTAAGGATTTGGTGGATGTGTGCTCTAACTGGAGAGGGAAGTTCCTTCTAGAAAGCACTCACCTGGTAAAGAATCCACCTGCAATGTGGGAGACTTGGGTTCAATCCCCAGCTTGGGAAGGTCCCCTGGAGAAGGGCATGTCAACCCGTTCCAGTATTCTTGCCTAAAGAATCCCCATGGACAGAGGAGCCCAGTGGGCTGTAGTCTGTGGGGTCAGAAAGAGTCGGACACGGCTGAGTGGCTAAGCACAGAAGGCGCTGAAACGTAAAGCTTTGTCGCTGGTCACGTGAGCTGCGTTTTCGGTGCTCTGTAAACACTTGTCAGCTGATAATGACTGCTTCACTCACCAGACTGTTGATAAGTGATTATAACTGGTAGGACCTTGTTGGTAAAGTCACATTTGATAGAAACTTAGCCCTGGGACTTCCCTGATGGTCAGTGGCCAAGAATCCACACTCCCAATGCAGGGGGCCCGGGTTTGTTCTCTGTCAGGGAACTACCCATATCCCACAACTGAGTCCTTAGCTGTGAACTTAGCCATGAAAGGGTTAGAAGGGCCTTCAGTGATATTTTTGACTTTGCAGAAGCTCTGGACCTAGAAATGTTAGGTATCAGCTTAAGATCTTATTAGTAAGTGGTAGCTCCAGGGCTGGAATGGAGACCTCTTAACCCTTTTCAACTATGTAACATTGTGTTTTATGGCTTTTTTGTTAGTTTTTTTTAAGCCTGTGATCATATATGGATTGTTTGGCAGTGTTTAATGCTGAGACAGTAAACATTTGTGTTCAGTTCAGTCGCTCAGTTGTGTCCGACTCTTTGTGACCTCATGAATCGCAGCACGCCAGACTTCCCTGTCCATCACCAACTCCCGGGGTTCACTCAGATTCACGTCCATCAAGTCAGTGATGCCATCCAGCCATCTCATCCTCTGTCGTCCCCTTCTCCTCCTGCCCTCAATCCCTCCCAGCGTCAAAGTCTTTTCCAATGAGTCAACTCTTCACATGAGGTGGCCAAAGTACTGTTAGTGATGTCAAACTTGAAAATACTTTACAGTCTTTAAAATCTTTTTCGCCAAACATTTACCTAATGTTTTTATGAGATTAAGTCATTATTTCTGTGAATCTGAATGTGGAATTCAGGATACATAGTTTTTGAACCTTTATTTGTAGTGAGAGAAATGAATTTATTTATGTCATCAACAACTTGGTGTCAGTGATTGGGGGTTAAAAAAGAGAACACTTTGATTTTATTTTCTTTTTTCTAGGGACCCTTGTGATGTTGCATAAGAAGCTTTTTTAATAAGTGATTTGATAACTTAGTATTAATTAGTATAATTTTATTTTACTGAAATGTAAATTATCCTTTCATTAACTGAAATAATCAGAAATACTCAGAATCTGTCCATGCACCGAAATCATAAAACGTATATATACATACATTTGTTTTTACCAGATATTCTGTCTTTACCATTTAATTACAATAACTTTCAAAATAGTAAACATGAGACAGTTACTTTTA
Source organism: Neotragus moschatus (assembly GCA_006410615.1). Taxonomy (NCBI): domain Eukaryota; kingdom Metazoa; phylum Chordata; class Mammalia; order Artiodactyla; family Bovidae; genus Neotragus; species Neotragus moschatus. The sequence goes on from SJYA01002677.1 coordinate 147,816, forward strand.
AAAATAATTAGTTAATTTCTGCATGTTGCTGCATGTAAGTGTGTGTATAGACTTAGTTGCCCGGCAGCATGTGGGATCTTAGTTTCCTGACCAGAGATTGAACTTGTGTCCCTGCAGCCAAAGGTGGATTCTTAACCCTTCCCCCACCAGGGAAGTTCCAGTTAGTATTTATATATAAACTGAAAAGATAACTCAAGCTGACCCCATAAAATAGGGGCAAAATGCTATAGTTAAATAGATAGATTACTGAATGGATTATTCAGGAGTACAGTACTTATTTTAAGAACATGGCACATGAGGAAGTCATTCTGTCTCATAAAAATTCTGTACTATAATGTTTNCACCAGGGAAGTTCCAGTTAGTATTTATATATAAACTGAAAAGATAACTCAAGCTGACCCCATAAAATAGGGGCAAAATGCTATAGTTAAATAGATAGATTACTGAATGGATTATTCAGGAGTACAGTACTTATTTTAAGAACATGGCACATGAGGAAGTCATTCTGTCTCATAAAAATTCTGTACTATAATGTTTATCAAACTGATGTATTGGTGTGGGAACCCCTCAGGAAGCTGTTGAAAGCATTGTGATAAAAATGAAATAGCTTAGTCTAGTCAATTTTTTAAGATGAAAAGTAATTTCATTTAAAAGGAATATTTCATGGTATGAATTACAACATTTTCATAAATTTCACCATAAAAATAAAACCAAATAAATACTATGTTTGCGATCAATAGCTTTGGATATATGAATAAATGTACTTGTATCTTGACCATCAGAGTTATTCCTGTAAAGGAGTACTGTCTTCTGTCAGAGATAGAACCCTGGATTAGATGGGCCAGTGTTTGACTGAAATAATTTGTTTCAGACAATGTATTCTGAAAGACATAAATTAAGAGAATGCTTTCAGAGCAAAATATTTTCTATTCATTAGAATGTCATAAGGATCAAAAGTTTCTGTGGAAAGGAACCAAAATATTAAACCAACTGATCAGTTCAGTTCAGTGGCTCAGTCATGTCCGACTCTTTGCGACTCCATGAATTGCAGCACGCCAGGCCTCCCTGTCCATCACCAATTCCCGCAGTTCACTCAGACTCACGTCTACCAAGTCCATGATGCCATCCAGCCACCTCATCCTCTGTCGTCCCCTTCTCCTCCTGCCCCCAATCCCTCCCANGGCATCACTGACTTGATGGGCGTGAGTCTGGGTGAACTCGGGAGTTGGTGATGGACAGGGAGGCCTGGCGTGCTGCGATTCGTGGGGTTGCAAAGAGTCAGACACGATTGAGCGACTGTACTGAACTCAAAGTTTCAGTATTATTTTGGGGAGAGGAAATAAATTGAAGTATTTCCTAGGTTTCTTGGCTAGAAAAATGTGCTTATTATTTATTACTTAATATCAGACTGAGGAAAATATCAGTACAATTATATATCTGCTGTATAATGAGAAAATGGGAGCAAAATATCTCTAAACAAATAGGTGTTCACATAGAGATTGTATTTACTTTGGGAGCGAAGATGGGCTTCAGGATGATTGTCATTTGAGATGAACCTTAAGGTGCTCTAATATTTTGACTGGCAGAGATGGGTATGGAATACCATCCCATTCAGAGAACCTGTTGGAAGTAAATGCTGACTATTGTGTCTTTAGAGAACAACAGCAGCCTGTCAGGTTGGAGTGTGGAGAGGGTGTGTATGTGCTGGCAGGGAATAGTGTTAAATGAAAAATGGAAAGGTCAAAGACACAGTATGGAAATTGATACTTTTTACTTAACATGTACCTATCAGTCATCAATTATAGCATTGCAAAGCTCTGTGGGCACCACAGGTTGGAGGCAATGTAGAGGGAATTCTAGTAAGGATTCATGGAAACAAATTGCAATGTATCCTCCATTGCAGGTGGGTATGAAAATCGATGGAAGTTTTTGGGAGCAATTTGGTCAAGTTCATCAAGAATCCTAGTTTTAAAAAATATTTCCTCAAAAACTCCCATATCTAGTGATCTGTCATGAAGTATAAAAAAAGAGAAAACAGAAAAGATTTGTCAGTGTGCACTCTTGATATGATGTGATGAAAATACTACTTTAACTCTGTCCTCCTACCTCAAACCTATAACCTTAGTCTAATTGTGAGAAAAGCATCAGACAGATTCCAGCAGAGGCACATCCTACGAAGTGTTTGATTAGTTCCCCTCACAGCTGTTCAGGTCATCAAAGCAAGGGAAGGCTAAGAAGCTGTCCCAGTAAAGGAGATCTGACAAGTAAGTGTATTGTGGTGTCCTGAATGGTATCCTTAGATAGAAACAGACATTGGGTGATACTGAGGAAATCTGAACACACTGTGGATTTTTGTTAATAATACCATGTTACCATTGGCTCATTGATTGTACCAAGTATAGTATATAAATGTAAGATATTAATAAAAAGGACCCTGATTTGGGGAAAGATTTGAAGGCGGGAGGAGAAGGGGACAACAGAGGACGAGATGGTTGGATGACATCGCTGACTCCATGGACATGAGTCTGAGTAAGCTCCAAGAGTTGGTGATGGACAGGGAAGACNGGATTTTTGTTAATAATACCATGTTACCATTGGCTCATTGATTGTACCAAGTATAGTATATAAATGTAAGATATTAATAAAAAGGACCCTGATTTGGGGAAAGATTTGAAGGCGGGAGGAGAAGGGGACAACAGAGGACGAGATGGTTGGATGACATCGCTGACTCCATGGACATGAGTCTGAGTAAGCTCCAAGAGTTGGTGATGGACAGGGAAGACTGGCATGCTGCAGTCCATGGGGGCGCAAAGAGTTGGACACGACTGAGTGACTGAACTGAACTGACTGAACTGTGGGGGTAGGTGGGAATTCTTCATACTCATCTCAATTTTTCTATAAACCTAATACATTAAAAAATTATGTCTGTTTGAAGATAACATTTTAAATAACCTTAAAAATATTAAATGCTCAGGGATCAAATTTAGCAAAATGTTTGCTAGATACTAACATTGCTGGAAGAAATTAGACATAAGTAAATGGAAGTCACACCTTGTTCGTGTATTGGAAAACAATATTGTTATGACATCAATTGTTTCTAAATTGAGCCAGAGATTCAGTGCAATCCTGATAAAAATATTTTTGAAATTTACTGTGTATTTAAATACACAGGACTGAGTATTTTGAAAAAAAAAAAAATTACCTGATATCATTTAGTCCTAAAGCTTTAGTACTCAAGACTGTGTGACCTACACTGACAAACCTAGTTAGCTGAGTTTTAAGATTTTTTTTTAACTAAAATTTTTTGATGCTAAAACAATTGAATATCCATAATAAACCTCCAAAACTGAACCTCAATTCTTATCTCACACTATACACAAAATTAACTCAAAATGTATTGTAAACTTAAACATAAAAGTTAAAAATGTGACATTTCTGAAGAAAATATAGAAGTCTGTGATTTTAGAATTGACAGAAATTTCTCCAAACCATAAAAAATTAACTTACTGTGCTTCATTAAAATTTAAAACTTTGACACTTTGAAATAGAGTGTTAATAAAAGGCAGGACACAGATTGGGAGAAAATATCCATGTTACATATATCTGACAAAGGACTTGCATCTAGAATATACACGTTTGTTTTTTCAAATTGAAGTATAGTTGATTTACAATATTGTTAGTTTCAGGTGTACAAGCACAGTGATTCAGTTATATATATATTCTTCAGATTCTCTTCCTTTATAGATTATTACAAAATTTTGAGTATAGCTCCTTGTGCTGACTTCTCTGGTGGCTCAGCTGGTAAAGAATCTGCCTGCCAATGCAGGAGGCTCAAGGGACGGAAGTTCAATCCCTGGGTCAATCCCTGGAGAAGGAAATGGCAACCCACCCCAGTATTCTTGCCTGGAAAATTCCATGGACAGAGGAGCCTAGCTGGTTACAGTCCATGGGGTCACAGAGAGTCAGACACGACTGAGTATACCTGCCTTGTGCCGTTCAATAGATCCTTGTTGGCTATCTGTTTTATATATAGCAGTGTGTATATGCTATTCCCAACCTCCTAATTTATCCCTCCTGCCACCCTCTTTATGTTTTCTATGTCTATGAGTCTCTTTCTGTTTTGGAAATAAGTTCATTTACATCTTTTTTCTTTTTTTAGATTCCACACATAAGTGATATATGATATTATTCCCTGGCTTACTTCTCATAGTATGACAATCTACTATCATAGGTCCATTCAAATACTGCTAATGGCATTACTTTATTTTTATGGTTGAGTAATATTCCATATTCCACCAAGTCATCTTAATCCATTCATTTGTTGAAGGACATTTAGTTTGCTTCTAATGCCTTGGCTATTACAAATAGTGTTGCAATGAATGCTGGGGTGCATTTATCTTTCATATTATGGTTTTCTCCAGGTATATGCCCAAGAGTGGATTGCAGGATCATATGGTAGCTCTATTTTTAATTTTTAGAATATACAACAATCTTTAAAACAAATCGGGCAACTGATTTTAAAATGGGGAAAAGATTTGAACAGGCATTTCACAAGAGAAGATATACAAGTAAGTAAATAAAATGATGCTTAAGATCAGTAACAGTAGAGAAATGAAAGTTGATGCAATGAGAAAAAAATAATCACACACAAGGAGATACCACATCACATTCACTAGTGTTTAAAAATGGTCACAATATCAAGTGTGTGAGAATATGGAGTAGCCCTCCAGGACTCTCATATATTGGTTCTGGAAATGCAAAGTGGTATAACCACTTTAGACAGCAATTTGGCAGTTTCTTAAATATAAATATACACTGACTACATGATTCGGCAGTTCCAAGACTTAATGAAAGAGAAAACACATGTCCACACACAAACTTGCACACTATCATTCACAGCAGCTTTATTTGTAATAGATTATAATGGGGGCAGAAATCATAATGTCTGTCAATAGGAGAATGGATAGACAAGTTTCGACATGTCCGTACAAAGGGGATGTTCTCAGTCGTTGATTCATGTCCTTCTCTGCAACCCAGCGACTAACCCACCAGGCTCCTCTGTCCGTGGGATTCTCCAGGCAAAAATACTGGAGTGTAATGCCATTTCCCAATAGGAATACTGGTCAGCAATAAAAAGGATAAAGTATTGACGTATAAAATGAGGGTGAATTGCAACATAATTATGCTGAATGAAAGAAGTCACAAAAAAAGTCACTGAGTCCATTTATATGAAATTTCATGAAATGCAGACTAACCTGTAGTGAGCAGCAGCAGGCAGGTTTGTGGTTGCCTGGCAGCAAAGAGGGAGCAGAGGGATGATGAGGCAGGAGCAAATGTGATGGGTGTGTTCACTCTTGATTGTGGTGGTGGCTTCATAGTATATACAAATTTCAGGACCTTAAGTTTGTGCAGTCTATTGTATATAATGTATCCCTTAGTAAAGTTGGCTTTAAAAGAAGGGAAAAGTCAGCTCTCATGAACCTTCTCGAAGGTTCACATCTCTCTAGAGGTCTCCATCTGGCTGACTGTACACGTGTTCCTTTCAGATGACTCATTCCGGACGCGTAACACCAATAGTGCTCCCAGTTCCTTTTCGTCTAATACCCCCCTGCCCAGCACCTCCCGAGGGACAGGTAACTCAGTTGATCCCAAGAGCAGTGGAAGTAAAGATACACAACCACGGAAGGCTACCTTGTAAGTAATCCAGTGGTGGACTGCCAAGTGTTTTATTCTGTTCTTTTTCTTAGTGTACTTTCCTTCCCACTTAAATAGTTTCCAAAGAATAGGAAGTGTCTGTAATGGGGAAATGCTATCAGTTAAAACGGTTGTTATCACATGCCTCTGGTTATGTTACGTATTTTGTATAAGATAATTTATATATGGCGAAGACATTGTAACCTTAGGGAATTGTCAATAAACTTTAAATGGCTCCGATTAATAGCTGAGATCTATGTATTTTTCTGCAAAATATTTGCATTTCTTTAAACAACTAGCTTGGGCTTCCCCGGTGGCTCAGCAGTAAAGATCTGCCTGCAGTGCAGGAGATGTGGGTTCGATTCCTGTGTCAGGAAGATCCCCTGGAGAAGGAAATGGCAACCCATTACAGTATTCTTGCCTGGAAAATCCGATGGACAGAGGAGTTTGGCGGGCTACAGTCTATGGGGTTGCAAAGAGTCAGATACGACTTGAGGGACTAAAACAACAGCGAAAACAAGCAACTAGCTTAAGGTCATGGTATTTAATCACCCAGTGCTCAGAAGGATGAGTGTAATGATGCCGGTTAAGAAATACTGCTGCAGCATATAATCTAGAGTTGTGGATCCAGTAAGATAGAGATTTCTACTGACATTTGTTCCTTAAAGTTATAAGGAACCCCTTCGTGGTTCCTTTTTATGCACCAGTTGTATCTTATTTGAATTGATTAAACCTTTTTTTTTAATTTAAATTTTTATTTTTTAGTTTGTTTTGCTTTACAACACTGTATTCATTTTGCTATACATTGTCATGAATCAGCCACGAGTGTATATGAGCTCCCAATCCCGACCTCCCCTCCCTCCTCCCACCCCACACCATCCCTCTGGATCATCCCCGAGCATCAGTCCCAAGCATCCTGCATCCTGCGTGGAACCTAGACCTTTGTTTCTTTTAGGTTAGACATGTAAGAGGGTAGTGGGGAAAAAAATCAACATAAGTAGAGGTCATATCCACGTAGAAGCAATTCATCCAAGATACCCAAACTATAGTTACAGGTTTCCTCTTCCATATGGGACACCTGACTCTTCTGATTGGAAGAGAATTTAAACAGGATTCAGATTTTCTTTTAAACATAGTTCACTTAATTCATGAAGTGAAAATGAAAGTCGCTCAGTCATGTCCAACTCTTTGCAACCCTATGGACTATACAGTTCACGGAATTCTCCAGGCCAGAATACTGGAGTGGGTAGCCTTTCCCTTCTCCAGGGGATCTTCCAACCCAGGAATCAAACTGGGGTCTCCTGCCTGCATTGCAGGCGGATTCTTTACCAACTGAGCTATCAGGGTAATTCATGAATATTTTGATGAATATTTTCTAATAAAGTTTCCATCGTGCATCTTTTTGCACATCAGAAGCTCCATACTGGAGTCCCATTTAGGAACTGGACTGTATTATAATTTGTTCTAAATTTCTAATTGGCCATTGGTATATACAAATATAGATGTATTCCAAATTCATTTAAAACTTAGGAGCATATTTATTGAATAGAGCTCAAAGGAAGACTACATAATAGGAAAAAAATTGATAGTAAATAGAAAAAATAATATTGATGGTATAGGTTAGTGGTGTTACTACAGAGAATCTGTTAGCCATACGATTATCGTTCTAACGACTGTACTGTGGAAGCTCCATTTAAAGTCTTGAGATAGAGGCAGAACAGCGTAATGATCTATGGAGACCACAGAGCTGGGCCTCGGGCTCTGGATCCCACGAGCAGTTCATGTCAGCACTCTGGTCCTCGCTGTGCCCCTCTATGAAACGACGGGACAGACTCAGTTCATCCTCTGGGGCACTTAACCTTTTGACATCCTGAAATCCTTCCTCTTGATCACTCTTGACCCTCTTCCTCTCAAAAGACTGCTCTGGAATTCTTCTATGAAAAACACATTTAATAATATCAGAATGCAGTTCATTCTCTTCTCATCTTTCTAAATGTGATAGTCATTTATTGTTAAAAGTAAAGACTATTGCAGTCTAATCTACTTATACCAGCTCTGCATTATTGGCACCAGTGATAAAGAATCCACCTACCAATGCAGAAGACACAAGCGACGGGTAAATTCAACCCCTGGGTCGGGAAGATCCCCTGGAGGAGGAAATGGCAGCCCACTCCAGTATTCCTGCCTCAAAATTCCCACAGACAGAGGCATCTGGCAGGCTACAGTCCATGTGGCCACAGAGTTGGACACAGCTGAGCAACTGATCATTATTTCAGATTACTTCTTTATGTGTTCTTTCATTGTTGAGCATGCTTTTCCTTTTTATGGATTAAATTTTATTTTGCTCAATATTTATAATATGTAATTATATAATCATATAATCAGTTGCATATATAATTGTTTAAAAAATGAATCTAGAAACAAACACTGCTAAACAGTCACGTGAAGTTTGTTTTTTTCCTGAATATTCGGAAGTAGGAGGTGTATTGGTATCATAGCTGCTTGGTTAATGTGTAGCTGAGTCTCCACGTCCACAACTCTCTGCATGTTATGTGGTTCTATTTAGACTTTCTCATGAATGCACACTGCCACATAACTGCAATAGGTGATCAGTATCTGTAGATATTAGTCATGTTTCTGTGGACCCTTATCCACCATTCAGCACTATGGCATATCCAAATGAAAATATATCCTTTTTGCTTAAAATAAGCCTGTGAAGTGATTTCAGAAAGTATTAATTATCTCAGTTTTGCTGCTTAAAAAAAATTCTAGGCAGTACATTCTCCAACTTTCCGTTGTCATAAAGATGATACATCTGGCATTTAAAAATATCAGTGTCTTAAAGGAAGTTTAGGAATGGATTCTATGTTACGTTTTGCAAGGCCAGATGATTGATAATTTTAGGTTGTGTTAATTTCCGCTATGGTGATAGAAATGAAAAACAGGAAAAGTATGAATTGAATTGAATGCTATGTTAGATACACATAAGATTGAGTAATTAAAGGTTATTCTGAGTAAACCTGAACGTGTCATTCACTCGTCTACTTAGTCACAGTTCTCATATGTTAGGTTTTTTCATAGTAGATTATATCTGTTTCTTTACTTTGTAAGTATTATATGGATAAACTTTTTCATGTTTTGTTTTCTTTTTTCTTCTCTTCTCCTCCCCCCTTCTTCCTTCTCTTCTTTCTTTCTTCCTTTCTGACAAAGAAAATCCAGAAAATCCAATCCTTAGGCCATCTCCTTGAAGAAGGAGGCAAAACAAAGACAACTGGAGATAATGTGATTGATGAACAAAAGCTAAAGCATGGCTGATGACTGGAAAAGAGAGAGATACATAATGGCAGCTGATGTTGTTAAACGTTCCATATTTGAAATTATATTCCCTAGGAGGTATAATATATATTTCTTGAACAATAATGTGGTTACAGAATTCCAATGTTATAGTGAAGTGTAATGAAAAAAAACATTAGCTATGTGCTTTAACTACTGCTACAAAAGAGATCAGTCTGCATTTATTTGTGCAGGAAACCATCTATTTAACTGTGCTAGAGTTTAGCATTTAAAAACTGTATGAAAGGCCCAAATCAACTGAAATCACCCTGCCTAGATAATCACTTGGAGGGGGACTTGGGAGTAAAAAAGGCACTGCATTTTCTCACGAATCTCCAAGCCCAATAGAAAAGTCACACTGAAACAGGGTACAAACAGCTGTCCAAAATTATATCAGTCCTGCGATTGTGGTGACAAGATGTTGTACCTGGACATTTTGAAATTAAAATTTGGCAATGAAAATTCTACAAAGATTTCTGATAACTTTTACCTACAACTACCTTAAAAATAATAGATTGATGATTTCCTTTGTTACCTAGAAGAATTTATTTTATAAATACTTTGTTTACATTTTAGATTGTATTTGTCCTTACTGAATTAGAAATGATGAATCTAGTTGAATCAGCTGTTATTCCAAGCTATCATGCTTAAGCTATGTCAACAGCATTTATTTGTACTAATGCTATTATTTCCATCAAAATTTGCCTGTGGAACCTATACAGTTCTTAATTTTAAAAATGTCAGTTCTTGAGATATACTGTATGAAGCTATTGTCAGCTTCTCTATTTCAAAATACAATCAGCATATAATTATATTGATATTGAAAATATTTGTTTTTTTTTAAATATATTGATGTATGATAAAGATGATCTAATTTGTGAATGCATATGCGTGTGTGGTTACTTTTTATAATGTGAAATAATGAATAATGAATTTACTCAAAATAAAACATAGGTTAATGAGATACCTGTGTTTGTGAAAACAGTTTTAAATATTTTCTGCAGTTTTTATTCTGTAATTAAAGAAAGTTTATTTTTAAGTAATGAACAAGAAAAGGGCACAGACATCAACTAAAATCACCCAGGGGGCAGCTACTCAGTATGAGGCTTTCATGGTGTTTGTTTTCCCCCTTTCTTTACCTATGGCCTCTTTTTTGGCTATTTTTAGTGATGCTTAATATCTTTCATTGAAGGACCATCAGGAATTGTTCAACCATTCATTTTGTCAGTAGTTAAAAATTGATTAAGTAGGAGAAGCTTGACAGTACTGGTTAGTTCATACATTCTTTGTGGATTTCACCTAACCATGTTAGTATGTCTCCTACTAACATCACTAATGTGAAACCGAGTACATTATGATCTAGGAGAGAGCATTGGGGGTACATAATGGATGTCAAAGCAGCATCAGTTTTTCTAGCACTTTGGTTCATAGTCAGCATTGACCCTGTTACTTTAAATAAAATGCAGAATTTTAGTTTATTTATTGAATAATAAGTTTAGCAGAGTTAGGACCTTTTCTTCAGCATGCATGCAGGAGAAGAAAGTGATTTAACAGAAAAGTCACTAATGCTTATAAAGCTCAGAAATCTACAGAAGTCAGCTGCAGTCTTATCTTAGGCACTAAATTATCAATTAAGACAGTCAATCAAAGTTGTGTTTAGAGGTTTTCTTTTTTTCCAAGAGAACATGATAATTTGTAAAATTGTTGAAATATTTGTTAAAATTATGCTTCCAAGGACAGATACATAGAGCAAAAAACCAATTGGTGACATTTATGAATATCCATATGTACCTCAGTTTCCACTAGAAAAAATGATTGATACTCTTGTAAAAGTTCTCAGTCTAACAGCTTATCAAATAGTTCCTTTAAACCAGTTATATGACAAAGACACATCTCTAACTGTAGCTGCAGAGAAATAGAGACATCTCTGTTAATTATGGAAACTTGCAGTTTTAAGGATAGGTTCTAGAATGTCACTACTCAGCATTATAAGCAAAAAAACAGACCTGTAGAATCAATCTTACTGGCAGAAATAGAGATAAAAAGATTTTACTTAATAGAGAAGAACATATAGAGCTTTGCTCCCATAACCTCATCACATTTAAAAATCATTTCTTTTACTTGACTTCTTGGGCTTTATAAAGATGCCTTATTCTGGAAGAGTGAGTCCATTTTACCTACAGTCAGTGGCATATGTGAAATAATTTGAATTGAAATAGAACAGTCTCTTCAGCTTGACTAGGTTTATACCATGAAGATAAAATGAATTCAGTTAATTCAATGATCTGATCTCAGTTGTGGCATGTGTGTTAGGAAGTGAGTATGGGTGTGTCTGTGTCTGTGTAGGAACAGTTTTTAAAATCTGACCCTTAAATATAGTGAAGTGTTGTTAGAATATTCAGAATTTTCCCTGACGGTTAAAACAGATTTTTTTTGTTAAGATCAGTTACATTTTTCCTTGATCTGCATTCTTTCACCATGCATACATATTTAGAAAATCTAGTATCCTTGGAGCTTCTTAAGCATATGTGGGGAAACACTAATTTTTTAATAGAGAATAGGGCCATTTTCTGCCTTAAAGAGTAATGCGTTAGATATCATTGTCCCATGTCATCATCGTTTTGTGCAAATATATGCAGAGAAGGCAAGAGTTTGAGTATATGTTCTATGAATCTCTTGATGATAATGAACCTTTTTATCACTGGATTTGGCCATATTTATTTCAGAGGGTATTGTGTTCTCTAAACACAGTTTATTTCAGAGGGTGTTGTGGCTATCTTCTCTAGATTTCATTTCTAAAAACACAAATAATATGACTGAGGCCTCTTCTGTTTCTCTTTCTGCTGTTTTTCTACAAATGAACCTCATTAACTGAATAGTAACAAGTCACGTAAGGATGTCAGCTGAAGTTAGTTCTCTATTTTTGTTTCTTTCTAGGCTCTAGAGTTGCCTGGCTTACCGGTATCAGTTAGTGCATGTGGAGGGCATGCAGGAATGAACTAATACCCAGGTTTTAGAATGATAAAGAGTCAATCTCTAGACTGTGGCTTATTATTATTATCTATTCACATTAGATACTATTCACATAAATCTGTCAGTTATAATAAGAGGAAAAACTAATACAGTAAATTTAAGTATATTTAAATTGGCTAGCAAACAGATAAAAATCCAATTAGGTGGTTAGTCAATCTAGTTGACATTCCAAAAATAGTTAACTCTACACCTAGTCTCTGAATTTACTCCTAAAATATTTTCTTATCTCTATAACAGAAGACTACAGGCCCAGAAACTGTTTTGTTATCTTTCTTTGACTCTTGGGACAAAGTCCATGTTTATGTTCTATTTAATCACAACGGGTAATAGACGTGAACACACGCCGCCTGTTGAACTGCACCCCATGAGATGCTTTAGACAGAAAGAAGAAAGAGTGGAATGCGCTTGGGGCCTGGAGTCAGTGGCAGGGCCTGACTCGCCCATTGATGCACTGGTTTTTCTTCCTCTGAGATGCCCTGTATGATTTCTCCATTAGATGGTGTAGGCATAGGACGTCAGGCCCACAGTACTTTCAGGGACCCATGAAGATGTCTTATTTCTTGCTATAAGTAAGTTCCATGCTTTGCATTAATATTAAGACAGATATAACCCAGAATAGATTCACCTTTATACAAATACAGTCATAAAATATTTTTATTATACACACATATATGTGTGTGTATATATATGTATATACACTATGTGTGTGTGTGTGTGTGTGTGTGTGTGTATAAAATGGAAGAAGGACTCCACGAAGGGAAAAGGGCCTGGGGCCCATGAAAACCTTGCATGTATCTGTGTGTGCTCAGTCACTCAGTTGTGTCTGACTCTTTGAGACCCTATGGACTGTGGCCCACCAGGCTCCTCTGGGGATTCTCCAGGCAAGAATACTGGAGTGGGTTGCCATGCCTTCCTTCAGGGGGTCTTCCCAACCAAGGGATCGAACTCGAGTCTCTTAATAACTCTTGAATCAGCAGGTGGGTTCTTTACCCCTGGCACTACCTGGGAAGCCCCATGAAAGCCTTACTGTGGCCCTTTCTCCAGTTTCCTGTTTCTTGGCTTTGTATAATTAAGAGGTTGAACTGGAAGATCTGTAGCTCAGTTAATGGCTTCATGGAGTAGACAAAGCCACATGGCGGCAGATGCTGTGATCAGGACTGACTACAGCTATTTTTTTCTAATTTTAGTCGCCAAGAAATTATTCTATAGTAAGTAAGTTAAAATAGTAAGTTAAAACACTAATTCGCACCACGGAGCAGTACAGGGAGTGAAGCGCGTGACCCGTGGAGAATGTGTACTTGTCTTCTCAAAGACTTCATCTTGAAACAGAGTTCTGCTGAGTCCAGATACCAAGATGGTTTCAGTTAATAACATAGGCTCTTAGAAACAGGCTTAAGATACCAGCCAGCTCATACAAACATCTCCTTAAAATAAGCTTGAATTTCACATGCAGATCTATCTAAGAATGGCTCAAATTAGCACTTGAGAACAAGGGGGAACACCCACTGCCAATGTCCTGTGTGGATTCAGACACCTTGGATCCAGCATTGCTGTAGCTCCAAGGACTCATGCATGCTGTAAATCACAGGAGAGTCGGATTCACCACCCGGCCCAGAAATAGCACGGTTCTGGAGGTTTCTTCATAGATGATGAAGAGAAATGGCCGGTCCACTCTGATGATGGGAGGCATGTAATAAGCAGTGATTTCTAACAGGGTTCCTGCCATTGCCTCTGTACCTTCTTCATCCACCTCAATCATAGCTCTTTGTAAAACCTAGGAAAGGAAATATGTGGAAGACCATTTGTGTGCTCATGGAGAATAGGGGATTCACTGAATGCCTGAACACTTTTTGTTGTGGTCCTTACCCACGGGGCTGTGTTCTTGGGATGTACTGGTATAGAGCTCATCTGCAGAGAGGAATGGTCTGTGGTTGCCCTAGCAGCTGCCTCAGAAGCCCCTCAAACACCAGGAGACACCAGGAACCCGATTGTGAAGTTCATTCTAGCTAGGGACCAGGGGACTCTGTGGCTGGCCATTTCACACACACATGGATCAAATCAACAAACACTGAGCATGCACTTTGTGCTACTGATTTTTAAAAATATTTTTTCATTTGGCTGTACCAGGTCTTAGCTGTGGCATGCAAACCCTTAGTTGCACCATGTGGAATCTAGTTCCCTGAGCAGGGATCAAACCCAGGCCCCCTGCATTGGGAGTGTGGAGTCTTAACCAGTGGACCACCAGGGAAGTCTCTGTGTTACTGATTTTTGAACTGAGCTGATATTCCTCCTGGAAGGTTTTCAAGCTGTCTGGAACCCGTGAGAACTTTGACCTTTCTGGCAGGGAGAGGGTGGGAGGGAGGCGGGGCAGGAATGTGGTTATTCTTCTGTAGCAGTTTCCTAGAACCTGGTACCACTCTAAGATGTCCCCTGAGCAAGCCTCTGGGTCCCTGAAGTCTTTCTGAACTCAGGTGGCCTGGATATAGGCCACCCATCCTGTTTGTGAGGCCCTTTTGTCCAAGAACCTCATGTGATGTGCGTAATGGACCTGTATAATTATTCTAAAAGAAGATAATGAAAACTGTATTAATAATACCTAGACATTCTCTTAAGTTCCTGGAGTGAAAATTCCCTTCCTGGAGTAAACAAAGGGAAAATATCAATAATTTTGAATTTAAGCTCTAAAACCGAAACACATTTCTTCAATCTTTCATGTGTTTGTAGCAGAAATGCATGTTTTGGATGCTATAGAGGCAGAACTAGGGACAAAGAATGTAAGTTGGGGGAATTACAGGTCAAAATATATATATGAATAAAACTCAAAAACAGTTTTTGCCATTTGTGGATTGGGCTGCTTTTCAAATTAAGTTCCTTGTCACTGCAAACATTAGAAAACAAAACTGGAAGATTGTTTTGTAGGGATATATCAGAGGGGGTTTTCCCAAGAGGCAGGAAGTTAGGCAGATAACCTCTGGGGTTTTCTTCGCTCTCCAAAGCAGTGGGCTTCACTGGCAGGCAAGTGGTTAAGATGACTCTTCCACAGCAGGGAGTATGGGTTCAGTTCATGGTCAGGAAACGAAGATCCCACATGCTGCAGAGTGCAGCCCCTCCACCCACCCAAATAAATGAATAAACGGTAAGGTGGTGCAGTTTCATGGAATTCTAAGTGAACCTGTGAACCAATTCCATTTGGGGGTAAATTTCTCCTTAAGCACTGAGAAAGAAGAGAGGGAGCTCTACATAAATTAGTTAAACAGATGGTTTAATAAAGTAGCTCCAAATTCTTCAAACATTCAGCTTAGGCGCTGTTTCAAGTCTTTGGGAATTTTAATCTAGTTTTCTACTACAAGGCTTCCCTTGTGGCTCAGTTGGTAAAGAATCTGCCTACAATGCGGGAGACCTGGGTTCCATCCCTGGGTTGGGATGATCCCCTGGAGAAGGGAAAGGCTACTCACTCCAGTATTCTGGCCTGGAGATTTCCATGGACTGTATAGTCTATGGGGTCGCAAAGAGTTGGACACAACTGAGCGACTTTAACTTTTCTACTACAACTTGGCCTTTTATCGACATTCAGTGGCATGGAAAAATATTTGTTCTCTTGGACTCCCCTGAAAAAGCCTGACTTACCTTAGAAACTTTCAGATTTCTTTCAGTAACCGTGAGATCACTTAGGTCAGCCCAGGGTAAGAAGATTCTTTGGACTCCCATCTGTTTAAGCAGCTCATGCATCTTATACTTCTGGTCTAACTTGAACTTTGGAAAGAAAACTTCCATTTTTCTGTGATACAAGTACATATAATGGTGAATCATAGACAAAAACCTTAGATTCTGAACACTAAAAAGGTCACTTCACCTTCCTCCAAGATTATTCCTAGTAACAAGTCTCCTTCAGTTGACTGTGGCTCATTCTGCTCTTTTGAAATGGTCTGACTCAGAGAAGAGAGCTCTGACTTATCAAATATGTATTACTACTGCTTCAGGAAACCAGTTTTATTTCCCAGTCAATGACTCACATTTTCTTTAGGGAAAGATGTAATACTGTGTCGGCCTGATGGGCTGCCATCTGTGAGGTCGCACAGAGTCGGACACAGTGACTGAAGCAACTTAGCAGCAGCAGCAGCAGCCATACTTTGTATCCATTTCCCTATGTTTTAAAAACAACCCAACCAAATGTCTCCTGCCGTGAATCCTGCAGACTCCTGGAGGATGGCTGTTTTCAGTCCCTATTCTGCAGACTCTCAGGATTCCAGGAGAAACTTGGGAGTCTGGGAATGGACAGGGGGAGGGGAACAAAGGAAATTTTCAACCCCCTATTTATTTTTAGCCAGAGACACTCTGATATTTATCTCTCTCTCTCTCTGCCTATTTATCTAGCTATATTGGGTTGGCCAAAAAGCCCATTCAGGTCTTTCTATGCCACCTATAAAGATGCTCATTGGAGTTCTTACCCTTGTTTAGAAAGATGGGTTCTGTGGCTCAAAAATAAAAGGACGTAAACTATTGACTGGTACTAAGTTAGTCTTAAAGAAGTCCTAGTGTCTTCATCTGTGAAGTACAGCCAAAATACCAATACGGATTTCAGTGTTCTTCAGAGGAGTCAATGATATAACATGTGTTAAGCACCCAGAACAATGTCTGGTGTAGAGGCCCAATGAATATTCATTTCCTTTTGCCCCCTCAACCCTTCTTTCTTCCTCTCTTGTAGAGCTGGGCAGGGCTCACACTGGAGTGTAACTCAGGACATGACAGGTCTTGAAGACTGATAAATAAATTGATTCGCCTAAACATTTGTTGAGGGCTTAACTATGTTGAAGTCCTTTGCTAGGCTCTAAGGATTTGAAGAAGAGGAATGAAGATAAAATGAACACTGGGACCTTTAGCTGGACTCCCCTCTGTGTCAGATTCTAGAGTGACGGATTCAGGAGGCATCGCCTTGGCCTCCTTACTGGTGCTGACTTCCTTGTACCCTGATGGGTGGATTGATTTATTCCACAAGCATTTGCAAGCCTGCCCTGTGCTCCCACCCCTGCTCTCTGTGTTCAGCCTCCTCTCCAGGTCATCGCATCTGGTCTCATGGTTCCATTTTTGTGCTGCTGATTCCCCAGCCTGGACCTCGCCCTGCACACACCAGATCCAGCCTTTGATACCCAGCTGTTGCCGTTTTGATATCCCCACCCGGCTGTCTATAGGTATTTCTGATCCAGCTCTTTCCAACTGATCTTTTGCACATACCCCTCGGCATGTTTGTCCCACAGTCTCCCTTTCCAGTACGTGGCAAATCTTTCCAGTTGCTAAGGCCAAGACCTTCATCTTTGACTCCCCCTTTTCTCTCTCACCCACATTCCAGTCCATGGGCCAATCCTGTGACTTCTAGGTTCACAGATCCAGGACCCGCTGCTCCTCCTTACCTCCATTGCCAGTACCTGCCGAGCATCCTGATCTGGGTGCTTATGCTGACCACGTGACTGGTCCCTTTGTTCCTCCCACATGGCCCCAGTGTCTTTTCTTAACAAGCACAGGCCACGTTGCTCCTCAGCTTGACTCCAGTGGCTTCTCATCTCTTTTGAAAAAGCCCACGCCTTTCCCAGGGTCTGTAACGTACAGTCCTGGGGGACAGCTGCTGGTTCCCCTGCGACCTCATCTCCAAACTGTTGCAGCCTCACCAGCCACCTCATTGTGCCTCGAACCCACCAAGCACACTCCTAACCCAGAACTTTCACACTTGCCCGTCACTCTTCTCTCTCCCAGGGCACCCTGACAGCCCTCCTTCATCTTAAGTGTTTGCTTACGTCTACCTTCTCGGCCTGGCCTTCCCTGGTGCCCACCTGCACCTCTCTAGAATGTGAGCTCCATGAGGAGGGCTAGCATCGTGCACGCATCACAATGCCTGACAAGTGGGAGAGCCTTGATAAGGACTGGCCGAGTGAACAAGGAGCCACGCAGCGTGATAGATGCTGACAGAGTGGAAAACAGGACAAACGCAGCCCCTGCCATCAGGGAGTCCACCGTGAGGCAGGCACAGGATGAAATTGGGAGTGCCCACAGGGAAGGAGAGGCTGAGCTGGAGCAGGGCGACAGGAGAGCTGTACCTGGTTTTCATGTTCCTGAGCCATGTGTCCACCAAGTCTGTGGTCAAGTAGTCTTCAAGTGTGAGATGGTCACCTATCCTCCCCATGAGGACCACCAGCATGGAGGCATTTCCTCGGTAGGGCAGCTTGAGGACATGGCAACCAAAATTCTTATCAAAAGTGGAGGCAAACTTGCCTGACCTGTACATCATGGGCACCTTGACCGCCTTGTACTTGTCCAGGTAGAAAGTGTCCATTTCGGTAAGAGCAGGGTCAAAAGGGATCAGCCATTTCCCTGAACAGGTAAGAAAGGAACTCATTGTAGAAACGATCCTCCCCTAAAGCATCCTTCTTGCCAAAGTAATAAAGGACCAGGGTTCTGTCCCCCTTTCTGCCCAACTAGGACAGGTATCCTTACTGGATTTGTTTTGACCACAGCTCAGGCACTCAGGAGGAAAGCATGGCAACCCACTCTAGTATTCTTGTCTGGAGAATCCCCGTGGACAGAAGGGCCTGGGGGCCTATAGCCTATGTGGTTGCACGAAGTTGGACATGAGTAAAGTGACTTAGTATGCATGGATGCAGGCAGCCAGAATAAATTTCCTAAAGATCAGCCTTTCCCAGGCTTCTTTCCAAACTGGCAAAAAATGAACCCAGGGACCTCCCTCGTTGTCCAGTGGTTCAGAATCCACCTTCCAATGCAGGGGACACAGGAAGATCCCACATGCTGTGGGGCAACTAAGCCCGAGTGCCACAACTATGGAGCGTGAGAAAACAGAGACCTAACAGCCAGAAATAAAGAGGTGAAAGTTGCTCAGTCGTGTCTGACTCTGCGACCCCACGGACTAAACAGTCCATGGAATCCTGCAGGCCAGAATACTAGAGTGGGTAGCCTTTCCCTCCTCCAGGGGATCTTCCCAACCCAGGACTGAATCCAGGTCTTCCGCATTGCAGGCGGATTCTTTACCAGCTGAGCCACAAGGGAAGCCCATTACACACACACACACACACACACACACACAAATCTACCCAAAGGCCTGCCGGAATCACACACTGAAGCAAGGAGATGTCTCCTAACCACCTGGGGCTCCCTCACGCTCTGGTCAAAACACAGGGTGAGCAAAAGTCACTCATTCCAGACGACGCTCGAGACCCACTTCCGTCTACACTCACTTCCTTGTGGTGGGTTAGCTCCAACTAGAGAAGACTTTGGGCCTGGCCACAGCCCCGTCTGCAGGAAGGGCTCTCTGACCACTCCTTTGGTGCATATAATGTGCTAACAGAGGCCACCGGGGCAGAAATGATGACACTGCCCCCCGTCCTGTGCTCAGTGAGGCTCTGAGGGGAGGGGTGCCTGGTCGACAGGCAGCCACACAACCCAGAGGAGGCTGCCAGCATGCCGACACGCAACTCTACATACAGACATCTGTCTGGCCTGGCTCAATGAAAGTCCTCCTCCCGGACATTGCAAGCCCCTTGGTGTCGCCTTCCTGCTACAACGGTTGCAAAGCCAGTGCTCCACAAGAAAGGCAGGACGGAAAGGACCTGGGATGAACCCCTCATCTGAGGTCAGCTTCTGCTGTTTACCCTGTGACCTTGACCTAGCCAACCTCTCTGAGCCTCACTTCTCTATAGGCGGTGGGAGAGTCTGCATTTTCTATACTGAGAATCCGAGGACAAGGGATTTTGTCACTTGCCCCAGGTCACAGAAGTAGAGGGTGAAGGAGCAAAGATGCAACCCTAAATATCTCAGATGATCTGCTTTTTTTAAAAAAAGTAACCCTGAAGGTTCCCCAGGTCAGAATGTCAGAGGAGAGCTGTGTAGATATGCTTGGAAAACTAGCAGTAAGCCCTGCAGGGCCCGTGGGGGCCCCAGGGCAGGGGCATCAAATGGACACGTTGTCTGGCGCTGTGCCCGGTACATCCTACCTGTTCAATGCATGTTTCAATCTGTTTGTGAAACCTGAGAACAACATGTTCCTAGGAAATCCCTTGGCATCAACCGGACACAGGCCCAGCAGGAAGGGAAGAGAGGCGAAGAGACCCACGGCTCTGGAAGAGCAGAATGTTATCCAAGTACCTTTGAACAAGATGTAATCCACAAGAATTAATTTGGTGTCAGGATTAATCTCATCAAAGAGTTTGGGAAGTTTCCCCTGTGTCTCTTGGTTCATGTAATGATTCATGAGCCTTTTGGCCTGGGAAGTGTTGCGAAAATTCACAGTCACACACTCCATATCGAAATACCTCTTGGAGAGATTGAAGAAGGTCTCTCTGATGTCAAAGTCCTTGTGGATGAAGGTGAAACTCCCCTGGGCCAGGCCCAGCTCTGGGTTATGGGAGAGGCTCTCTCGCAGCCTCTTGAAGAGGGCAGGCAGGCGCGGTGTTCGGGTCCGGTTCACCGCGGGCCGGGTCTGGTTCCAGGCCTGCAAGAGGAGTCCCTCCAGCTGGGCTTTGCTGTGCCCCCCGGCCCCCAGAGTCAAGGCAGCCATGGCCCAGGCCAGGCCGAATGGGGAGAAAACCACGTTGCCATCATGCTTCAGGGAGATCTTACGTAGCAGGCTGAACCCCAAGTTGGAGGCCTCCCTGGAGAGCTGCTGCCCCTCGGTCGACAGCCAGGGGGAGTCTTCCTCCCCCTCCTCCTCCTCCTCTGGAGCCCACGGTCTCTCACTGGTCTGGCTGGTCTTGTTTTGGGCACTGGGGGTCATCAGAGTCTCCAGCCCTTCCTGGGCCCCTGGCGAGCGGGAAGCAAGGGTGGAACCCGGCGCCAGCCACGCCTGGGCCAGGAGGCAGGCTAGCGGGAGGCTCAGCAACGCCCACATCAGGGCAGTGTGGAGGCCTGGTCAGCAGCAAGGCTTCCTTGGGAGAAAAGAAGGCAGAGATTGTCCTTAATGTCTGATGCCCACCTCCTCCCTGGGTCCTGGTACAGCTCCTCCGGTGACCCTGCTTCTTTCCTGGGGGTCGGGGCTTATCCTCCCCGAGGCAGGGCTGGGGAGACCTTAAGCAAGTAGGGCCACATTTGTTATCTGAATCGGTGGGAGGGGAGGTGTCTTATTTCACAGAGAGAAACCTCCTCCCTTTTCCATCAGGGATTAGGCCCTCGGGCAGCTCCTGGTCTGCCCCAGCTGTCCTCACCCCTCCCAGTTCCTCCCAGGGGAACAGCAGGCAGCCAAGAAGGGAAGGGATGCGAGGTGATGCGGTGTGGGTCCTGGGCCTCACTGGGTGCAGGTCACAGCAGCACCGGGAGTCGGAGGTCTTCCCAGACCTTTCACCGTCTGCTTGCTTCATTCGCTCCCCTGGATCGCTGGGCAATACGGCAGCCTGTTCAAGCTGGGCTGTGGGGACTTGGATCTGGGGATGCCTTGGGTTGGGGTTTTAGAGGGTCTGGGTAGCCATGGGGCAAGGATGAATGCTGAGTTTGCCTGATTCTGCAACAGAGCCCCCTGTGCCTCCCCTACAGCGCTCAGCCCAGCCCTGGGGCCCAGCCAAGAGCTCCTCTCAGGACTTCCTGCCTTCACTCTCTCCGGAGCCCCCCAGGATAGGAACGGATGATGAGCCAATTCACACCACTCGGGCCCGGGCTAAGCTCCGCTTGGACCGTCTCACCTAACCCTCAGCCTGTGCAGCGCATCCTCCTTCCCACCCCGTGGCTGCCTGTTCTAGCAGAGCCAGCCCTCCAGCTTGGGCAATGGGTCTCCAGACACCACACTCCCCACCACTGCCCCCTCTCTGGCCTCCCTCTCATCCTTGGGCACAAAGCCTAGCTCCCGACCACCTGTAGTTTCCATCTGAATAAACCCCCATGGGCACACGGGGCCCCTGGTGTTGACACCACGAGAGGCTGGCTGGGAAGGTCACTGAGATGCGCTCCCTTCTGAACCCACTGCCCCAGGCGGGCTTGGGTGGGGCAGGACCACTCAGCGCAGGGCACACAGGGCAAGGGAGGCCACAGGCCTCGCAGAGTTTCTATCAGCAGAGACCCTCACTCTGAGCCAGGCCACCCGAAGCAAAACGTGCTGACGGGGTGAGGTTCCCCGGCCTCTTGTTGACGCAGAGGCCTTTGTCCTTCCTGGGCTGGCTACAAGATGACCCCTGGCTCCGGGACTTAGCACGTGGCTTTTGGCTTTTGCTAAACAGTGTCATAGGATCCAGGGCCTCGTTCTTTCCATTGCTTGAGTGGCATGACCTTACTTAGCAAAATACTCCTCTGTTTTCTCTGAGCATTTAGGAAGCTTTGCCCACTTCTAAATGGCAAGCCTGCACTCTGAAGGTAACTCCAGCATTACATGTGCTGGGTAAAGACCTGCTGGAGTGTACCAAATGTGCCCAGGTTCATGCCTTCATTATATCACAGGCTTTGGCACCCCTTTGTAAATTAGTCCCACAGTGATACTCTTAAATTCAGAGTCACTTCTGTCTGTGATGGTTTCCACATGGTGCTAGTAGTAGAGATTCTGCCTGCCAATGCAGGAGATGCTGGTTTGATCCCTGGGTTGTGAAAATCCCCTTGAAGAAGGAGATGGCAGGGTGGGTTCTCACACATTCCCACTCATCTCAGTATTCATGGTCAGCAGGAAGAAGATTTCTACATACCTTAGTAACAGCAAACTACCCACCACTTGGTTCCCACAAGAAATTGCCATAACTCTGAACTCTCATTCTCCTCCAGTGAGCTTTTGTTCAAAGCAACCCTCCCCAGCTTCCTCCCAGAACCTAACAAAAGCCAGCCTGGCTTTGTCTCTTTGAGAATTGTCTATGGTTTGCCAGTTTGCCCCAAATTGAAATTCCTCTGCTATTCCTGAACCTACTCATCTTCACTTCACTGTAATTGCCATTAATTTTGTTTAAGGGGCTTCCCTGGTGGCTCAGAGGGTAAAGAATCTGCCTGCAACGTGGGAGACCCAGGTTCAATCCCTGGGTCAGGAAGATGCCCTGGAGAAGAAAATGGCTACTCACTCCAGTATTCTTGCCTGGAGAATCCCATGAATAGAGGAGCCTGGCAGGCTACAGTCCATGGGGTTGCAAAGAGCCGGACATGACTGAGTGACTAACACTTTCACTTTCTAAGGGGCTTCCCAAGGTGGCTCAGTGGTGAAGAATCCGGCTGCCAATGCAGGAGACACGGGTTCAGTCCCTGCTCTGGGAAGATCCCGTATGCCATGGAGCAAAGCCCAAGAGCCACAGCTACTGAGCCCACGTACCACGACTACTGAAGCCTGCCCGTCTAGAGCCCGTACCCCGCAACGAGAAGCCACTGCAATGAGAAGTCCATGGACTGCAAACTAGAGGGTAGCCCCTGGTTGCCAGAGCTAGAAAAAGTCCGTGCAGCAATGAAGACTCAGCACAGCCAAAAATAAACAAATAAATGAAATTAAAAGAAAAAATTTTTTTAAGGATGACAAAGCGATGTGGCACTCTAAATAGAACCTGAGTAGTAAGAAATCAACCACTCACTCACCACTTCTCAGCCCTAAATGTACCTGGAGCTGCAAACCCACCCTCAAATCTGGAAGCAACAGGGACTCACTTGCTCAGGCAGACAGGTCTCTGGGAAGAAGGCCAGGGAGCTATGTGAGCTTGGACGGAGTATTTTGGGTATGACATCTCAAGCCTTGAAAACCTCTTCCACTGGTCTTCTCTCTGTGGAGGAAGCCTCCTGTGTCTACAACAAGCCTCTTACCACCCCCACCTCCTTGCCTGCCCCATCCAGTCCAGGAATGAGGGCTCAGCGCTGCCCAGGTTGCCACCCCTTCCCTTGGGAACCCACCCAGACAGGACAGAAGGTCTTCTCTCCCCATTCCTCATTAGACAGAAACTGTGAAGCCTCCCTTTGATCCACTGTTCTTACCAGTGAGTGGCCACCTGGTGCCTGGGAAGGTCCTTCATTCAGGGCAAAGACAGAAGGTTAGGGCTTGTAGCCGAAAGCCTGCAGTAAATATTTGCTATTCCAAACTGTGTCCCCCGCCGGGGAGCTGTTACTGATTAACATCCTGCTGGGAGATGGTGGCGTTTCTGGGAAAGCCAAGATGGAGAGAGAGGCTTCTCATAATCCCCTGCAATCCTGCACTCCTGACTCTTGGGCAATTCCTCCATGACAGCATCTGCTTCTCAACCCAGGCAGCACCCCAGTGAGATCCAGCTCCTCGTGGGACATAGTTGCTGCAGGCGCTGAACACCTCACAGGAAGGAAGGGCTGGATCCCATGGAGGCCTCCTGGGTCCCCAACTCAAAACTGGGCTCCACGTGAGGGGGGAAGGCAGAAATGAATAAGGCCTGCTCCCAGCACCTCCCAGGGAAGTTTCAGTCCACTGGGAGAGCTGTCGTTTAGTTGCTAAGTCGTGTCCAACTCTTTGCGACCCATGGATTGTAGCCCACCAGCCTCCTCCATCCATGGGGATTCTCCAGGCAAGAATACTGGAATGGGTTACCATTTCCTTCTCCAAGGGATCTTCCCCACCCAGGGCTTGAACCCACATCTGTTCCATATCCTGCATTGGCAGGCAGATTCTTTACCCCTGTGCCATCTGGGAAGCCCCTCTCTGCACCCCCCCCCCCAAGGTACAGACAGACCCTTTAATCACCACCAGCCATAAAGAGCCTATTTCAAGGTCAACTCTCTGCTTCACCAGGTCGATGGACTTCGAAGACTAAAATCCTCAAACACTGAAAGTCAAGGCTGATGTAGACACTTTAAGACAAAAACTCTCAGATTGTAAGACTCTTTTTGATAATATAAATATTTTATGTGCCCTTTACTACTCTGAAGTGAAATTTGTGGTTAATAGAATCTACCCACAAAATTTAAATAGTAATAATAATGCTTTATAATATGGAGGGGAAAAGGGAACTGAGAAGATATCGTTTCTTTAAGTATGTAAATGCTCTGCCATGACTACTGTGATACCTTTAGATGAGGGACCAGGTGGGAGTGCTCTCTGCTGCGCACCTGTTGCATCGGCCCTTCCACACCACAGCCACGATCACTACCAGCGATGCAGCTTTCTGCAAGGGTGAGTCACGTTCAGTTCCTCCAAAACAACATATAAATCTTCCTCTGATTTATTTCCATAGGAAATTCCATGGGAATTAAAATTGGTGGTGGGCAGGTGGATGGTGTTTTTAGCTGAGCTGAAATACCTGTGGCCCTGTGAGAGTCTGGGCTCAGATCATTTATAAGTGGGTTTTCAAATGTTCCACCCAAGTGGACTTGCAGCAGGACGTTGCAGTCACGTGACACCTCTTCATTGTGAAGGACAGGCCTGTGTGTTTCCAGTGTATCTGGCATGTCTGGCCCGCACTCACGGAAACCCAATAGCGCTGCTCCAAATGGCTGTGGAAATCAGAAGTGCCCCCAGCAAGTTTTCAGAGTGTTCCTCTGGGAAAGTACTTGCTCTGTTGAGAATGGCTGCCTGAAGAGGCCAAAGTGAAGGGAACAGGCAGATGAGGCTGGGCCAGGGTTCTAGGCTCGGCACAGGAGCCAGCCTCTCCTGCCAGCCCCTGGAGTTCTGCAGCTGAGGGGCGGCTGGCAATCAGGAGGCAGGGTCTGCTTCCTGCTGGGGGTGACAGGCTTCTGCTTGGGAGGAACTAGTGAGCATGGAGGGTGTGGAGCATAGCGCTCACAGGGG
The DNA here is from genome assembly GCA_006410615.1 of Neotragus moschatus. Classification (NCBI taxonomy): domain Eukaryota; kingdom Metazoa; phylum Chordata; class Mammalia; order Artiodactyla; family Bovidae; genus Neotragus; species Neotragus moschatus. The sequence continues at coordinate 173,569 of SJYA01002677.1, forward strand.
ATTCAGTCCACCAGGCTCTCCCATCCCTAGGATTCTCCAGGCAAGTGGGTTGCCATTTCCTCCTCCAATGCATGAAAGTGAGAAGTGAAAGTGAAGTTGTTCAGTCATGTCTGACTCTTAGCGACCCCATGGACTGCAGCCTGTCAGGCTCCTCTGTCCATGGGATTTTCCAGGCAAGAGTACTGGAGTGGGGTGCCATTGCCTTCTCTGGACAGGGGATTCAGAGGTGCCATAAAAGTCATCATGAAGCATTTGACCTTTGGGAGTCTTAAAACTTCTGCGAGAATTTCAGAAACGGATCTTTATAAGGAAGGCAGCAGAATGTATTGGAAAGAGGGTAAAGGCCTCTGTCCGACTCCCTGGGCTTGAATCTCAAGTCTTCCAAATTCCTGGCTGCTGGACCTTAGGAATGTAACCTAACTTCTGTGAACTTGCTTTTCCTTCTCCATATGTTGGGACCAGACTCCGGCCATGACAGGCTCAGTGAGTTACACTAGGCCTAAAGATAAAACCTGAGTCATGTTTCCGGAAATTATACCCTTGAACTAATCAGGAGAGTCCCCATTCGCACCAAACCTCAGCCAATTATGTAATGCCAGCTACCCTGTTACTAAGACAAAGAACTGCCTGTACATAAGCAGCTACGACCAAGAGCTCAGGGCCCTTGTCAGATTCCACTGTGCTGGATGAGACTTGGGCCCTAGCTCGAGCTAGCAATAAAACCCCTTTCATGATATTGCATTGCTGTGGACGTTTTATTCTCTCAGTTCTGGGGACTCGGACTCTGGGCACAACACATAAAGTAGCCAAAACTGTGCCCCTGACCCATGAATATCTCAGCAGCACCCAGGAGCCAGGAAGTCTGTGGGCACCATTGCTTCTAAGGTGGTGGGTCCCGACTCCCAGGAAGGGTGGCCTGGAAGTTCTCCACCTTCAGCAAAGATGAGTCCTGCACTGCTCCCAGCAGGTCAAGGTCAACACTTGCCCTGGTAACTGTGAGCCTCTTTCACCAGCTGTGTGGCCCTGAACAAGCTCCTTAACCTCTTCTTGCCTCGGTTTCCTGATCTGTAAAGTGGGACTCCCAGGGATGAGCTGAGGCTTAAATGAAGCAGTGCCTGTAAAAAGCTTGCTACCTGGTAGGAAGAGCTAATGAATGGTATTTGTGGTATAATTTCAGAGCCAGAATGAACCTCAGCGGCAAGCCCAGACCCCGGATTTGGACTTGACAGAGGAGAAGATGCTGGGGGAAAAAAGAGGTCAATGTTAGTCGCTCAGTGGTGTCTGACTCTTTGTGACCCTCATGGACTTTGTAGCCCGCCAGGCTCCTCAATCTATAGGATTATTCAGGCAAGAATACTGGAGTGGGTAGCCATTCCCTTCTCCACCCAGGGATCGTGCCTGGGTCCCCTGCATTGCAGGTAGATTCTTTACCCTCTGGTAGAGACACCAGGGAAGCCAGAAAATGCACAGCCATGCTCATTAAGGCCCTTCCTGCCTGTGGTGGTGCTGGAATACAGCCAGGCCACCTGATTTCCCATCTGCATTTCACTCACTAGCCTCTGCAGAGAGAGACTGGGAAACATCTGATGGGAAGGTGTGTGGTGAATCAACACACCTTACAACACACCAACAACCTTAGAATCAACTCAGAGAAGAAAGTACAATCATTCCCAGAACAGTTCGGTAGGCAGGCAGCATAGTGCTTCCAGGAACCACCCTGGAGGGCAAGATCCAGGGGCTTCTAAAGCAAATCTGTCCTAGGACCCAAGGAGCTGAATGTTTGAAAAGCAACCAGAGCCAGGTATTGGCAAAATCAGGCTTCAGGAACCAGAGAACTGCAGATAGTCCACTCAGTGTAGATCAGATCAAGAGGAAAGCTTGGGCGAGTGTGGGGCACAGAGACAGAAAACAAAAAGCTTCCGAAATCCTTGCGACACTCAGACGCGTGGGGCAAATGGTTCACTGTTTGCAAAGCAGCCTCTCTCTCCCTCCCCACTGGCCTTCTGTCTCCCTGCTCCTGCTCCAGGCTACCTCCACCCTGGCTCCCCCGGCTCCAGTGACACCTAACAAGATGACAGATTCATCCTCTGTCCCCAGTGCTAGAAAGCTGATGGTCCAGGCGAGTGATCAGCAAGGTGGGGATAACTTCCGGGTAACTAGGGGCTTGCCTGGATAGCACCTGCATCTGCCTAGCAGGACTAACCTAGCTTTCTTTCCTTGAGATGGGCTTTCCCTTTGGTTCAGGGAAAAGGACATCCGAGTCAGAGGGACATGGTAGTAAGTTTTCCTTAGTATAAAGAAACAGATGATCAGAGAGGTCAGTAAACTTGTTCAAGAACACAGAGCTTGAGTTTGAACCCAGACCTCTGGATTCCAAGGCAGCTAACCAGTACAGCCACCTAGTGTGACAACAGGTTTTCACTGAGATGGTCCTTCTACCTGGGAGGTCACATCCTTTCCCTTTTTGTTTTGTGCTGGGGTTCATTACTCATTTGTTTCAGTTTTTAATTTAAAAAATCATCTTTAAATAATTTCAAACTTTAAAATCACAAGAATGGTTACAAAGAACTTCTGTTACCCTTTACCCAGGTTCACTAATTTTAAAACATTTTCCACGTGTTATACCATTCTCTTCTCTTTGTATATAGTAGCTTCAGGTATTGTGACCATATTAAATTTCTTGGATTTGAGAATTTGATACTACTTACAGAAGAGAATACTCTTGTTCTTGGGGTTACCTTATCATCTCCAGTGGTTCATCATAAGGTAGTGTGTGTGCACAGACATGCGTATACATGCCTTGCACCTGCTAGTAGGTGATGAAGCATATTGTCCAACTATCATGTTGAAAATCTCCTTGGACTGATTCTTCTTCTCCCCTTTAATGTAGTTATATTATCTGTTTGAAATATGTTTGAGTTCACTTGTTTTTTTTTTCACATGGTTTTAGGGCTTTCTTCATTTGTTAATTTAATTTTATTTTTGAATATACAGAATATTAACATTATTCTAAAAGTCTAAACCATATAAAAAGGTCGATGAAGAGAAGTGCTGTTCCTTACCTCCCAATCTCTTCCACTCTGTCCTCCTCACTCCCTTGCAGGTAACCATTTAATTAGTTCTAGTTTATCCTTTTTTTACAAGGACCCATGGCATTCACACTAGCAATGTATGAAAGCGATTGTTTCCGTACAACCAGTAGAGTGTCCTGAAAAGCTCTCACCTTTCTCCAATCTGATGAATAGGAAATGGTATCTCAATGTAGTGTTAATTTGCATTTTTCTTATCAATGAGGTTGAACATATTTTCATATGTTGAAACACCTCATATTAGGGATATTAGCTCTTTATCAGTGACATTTCTTGCAAGTATCTTCTCTCAGATTTTCACTTCTATTGACTTTGCTTATGAATTTTTGACTAAGCAATTAAAAATATTTTATACGGTCAACTTTCTCAGTCCTTTGAAAAATTTCATATGGACTTTGACTCATGGTAGGGAAGCCTTTTTCTCTATCTAAATTACAGAGAAATTTACCTGTGTTTTCTTCTAATACTTATACAGTTTTTTTTTTAATTTTTATTTTTTAGTTTGTTTTGCTTTACAATACTGTATTCGTTTTGCCATACATTGACATGAATCAGTTATGAGTGTGTATATGAGCTCCCAATCCCGACCCCCTCTTCCCCCTCCCACCCCACCCCATCTCCCTGGATCATCCCCATGCATCAGNGTTGATCTGCGTGTGGCTCAGCTGGTAAAGAATCTGCCTGTAATGTGGGAGACCTGGGTTCAGTCCTTGGGTTGGGAAGATCTCCTGGAGAAGGGAAAGGTTACCCACACCAGTTTTGTGGCCTGGAGAATTCCACAGACCATACGACTGAGCGAATTTCACATAGTTGATCCACTTGGTTGTACAGCAGAAACTAACACAACATTGTAAAGCAATTATATGCCAATAAAAAAAGGTACTGATTTAGAAAGGTACACAAATATGCATATTTAAAGAAAGTGGAAGTCACTCAGTCATGTCCAACTCTTTGTAACCCGTGAACTGTAGCCTGCCAGGCTCCTCGGTCCGTGGAATTTTCCAGGCAAGAATACTAGAGTGGGTACCATTCCTCTTTCCAGGGGATCTTCCCAACTCAGGGAACACACCCAGTGTCTCCTGTATTGCAGGCAGATTCTTTACCTTCCGAGTCACCAAAGTATCCCTCAATTCCTTTCTCTCAAGATATATGTTGTTGTTGTTCAGTCGCTCAGTTGTGTCCGACTCTTTGCGATCCCAGAGACTGCAGTGCACCAGGCTTCCCTGTCCTTCACCATATCCTGGAGTTTGGTCACACTCACGTCCATTGCGTTGGTGATGCCATCCAGCCATCTCGTCGTCCTCTGTCATCCCCCCTCCTCCTGCCTTCAATCTTTCCCAGCACCCAGTGTCCATCATCTAATTATCTATGTATCATCTATTATCTACCTGTTTATCTCTCACCTGTATAATCTATTTATGTTCTATCCATTTGATTCTCCTTTATCTCGTTTGCTGTTTTCTGCCTTGAACTGTGACAGTAAGGTTTCTCCCTCTTGCAGCCTTTCTCTAGTGACCTCTACTGACAAAGCTCAATATGATGCCCGGGGCTGAATAAAAGGTCCAGACCCTGAACCAAAAGGTCCAGATCAGTTTTTGCAGAGCTGCAACGAAGGGAGAATTTGGAGTTGAAAAGCAGTAAATCAATAACTTTTTGCTTTAAACAGTTAGTTATACTTTAAATGTGTTTAAAAATATATTTTCTTTGTCCACATGTATACTCTTTCTGGTGCTCTTCATTCTTTTGTGTCTGTCATAGTTTCCATCTAGAAGCATCTTATTTCTCTGTAAAGAACGACTTAAAATGTTTCTTTAGTAGAGGTGGCAAGCTTCCTCAGCTCTTCTTTCTCTGAACAACCCCTTTATTTTGTCTTCAATTTTGAAGGATTTTTTTTTGTTTTTGTTTTTTTGCTTTCTGAGAGATATGACCTGCCCCCCGCCCGCTCCAGCACTTTAAATACATCTTTCTGCTGTGTTTTGACTTGGATGATTCCTTCTTTTTAAAGTTTTTACTTAGAAATAATTTCAAACTGACAAAAGTTTACAAAAATAGTAATTTTTCCATAGACCTTTCTCGGTGCTTCCACGTATCACATAACCGTAGGACAAGGATTAAAACCAGAAAATCACAGCGGCACAGTATTGTATTGCTATTACTCACTGTATCGGTCGTGCCCCTCTTCCCCTTCATCCACTCTTGCCACCATAGCAATGACAGTGATTTTATTACAAGGGGGCAGCCTGGGGAGGATTAGGGGAGCCCTCCCACCCCTTTCTGTGGGGTCTGGGTGCCCGAGTCAGACGCAGCTTGGCTCCTGGGAGTGCACCTTCGGTCGGATTCACAACCTTGCCCAGGAAGAGGCTGCTCCACGTGAAGTCGTCGAAGACCATGATGATGAAGGGCCGGTTGAAGCGGAGGGTGAGCGGCCCGGGCGCCGTGCTCAGGCTGACCCGGAGCGGGGCTGCCGCCTCCAGGCCCTTCTCCTCGACCTGCAGCGCGGCCTTGTGGACCACCTGGTAGGGACAGACGGCGTGGCGGATGAGCGCCTGCCGTGCGGGCGGAGCTTTCCGAGCTCCATTGCTTCAGCTCCTCCCACCCTCAGTTTTCTGGACTGCGAAGCTGTGGCTCAGAGAAGGGCACTTACTGCTTCCTCATCTATGCGGCAGCCCCCGGACTAACACCGGTATCCGTCCACCTCCCGGACCCAGGTCACACCTAGGCTGCCTCCCTAGAAAATGGGCAGATGGAGCCCACCAACGGAGATAGAAGGACTTGGGGCTGAAACTGGACTTCAGCATCCATATTGGGCGTCCCTTACTGGGTCCTGAGCTGGTGGACGGAGACCTCGTGCCCTCTTCACTTTGCCAGTAAATACGAGAGTTCGATTTATGCAAAAGGCTTGTACCCACTCTGTAGGGGAAAGGGTCATCTGTGACTTCTCAAGCATCCCTCCTTATATCAAAATTAGAAGATATTCTCAAGCCAGTAAAACTTTTCAGTGGCTTGTATCAAAAGCCTTGGACAGATCAGAACTGGCTGATTAAATAACACTACCTATTGGATAGGATGGCTTCCCTGGTGGCTCAGTGGTAAAGAATCTGCCTGCCAATGCAGGAGATGCAGGTTCGATCCCTGGGTGGGGAAGAGCCACAGGAAAAGAAAATGGCAACCCACTCCAGTATTCTTGTTGGGGAAATCCCATGGACAGAGGAGCCTAGCAGGCTCCATGGGATTGCAAGGAGTCAGACATAACTTAGCAACTAAATAACAACAACGAAGGGACAGGACTCTCCTAGATGGAGCAGCTGGGAATCAGAGGCTCAGAGCACTCTGAAATGAGGCCCACGTGGCTAGGGAGAAGCTGAGCTGGGCTAGGAACCCTTGCAGTGTCTCCTGGGAATATGAGGTTTTGAGTCCTATGTTAGCCTATTTACTGCCTCTGTGACCTTGATGAGTTATTCACTCTCCCAGAGATTCCTCCTCTGAGAAACGGGTTGCAGCCACCTTGTAAGGAGGTAGCAGTTTGCCTGAGTCCTTCACACACAGTCACTGTTGAGCGCATACTGTGCGCCAGGCAGCACAGTGGTCAGTGTCTGTGTGCGTGAGGGCAGGGGCTACTCTCACTCTCCTGTCCTCTCTCTCTCTCTCTCTCTCTCTCTTTTTTTGTCATCCACAGGATGGTAAGATCCTGCAAGGGCAGGGCCACATCTGAGGCATCTCTAGTGTCTAGCCCAGGTGGGGACACATAGAACTTGTTCAGTAATATTTCTGAATGAGTGGCAGAACCCAAAACTGAAGGGTGGAGATTCAGTGTGGTCTCATGCAGACCCTTCCTTTTGCTAGCAGTCCTGCCGTGATGACTTTGTCTTCCGCAGAGCCCCCTCTGTGTGGCCTGGCAGAACAGGTGGGCGCTGGACTGTGCTACTGCTTTGTCCCCAGCTTCCTGTGTGGCCTTAGGGAGGTCCCGTTCTTGCTGAGCCTCTGTTTAGCCTGTTGTAAACTGGAGGCTTGGAGAAGACCTCTCAGCCTGGGGTCTAGTGACCTGTTCATGGATGGGCTCTGTGTTGCTTATTATTGTTTGAACTGTGAATTTTGGTAGAGGGGGAAGGAGCGGCTGTAAAGACACCTACCTTTGACACCTTTGGCAGGGCCTCTTGGGTGATGCCTGAGAAATGTGTCCGGTTGCTGAGCAAGTCTGCAATGCCCATGTCCCCCATGATGCCCCCAAGGTCGTAGGCTCCAGAGATGGAGATCTTTGGGATGTACAGGTCCACCTGGCTGCTCGGGTAAGCAGATGAGGTTAGACTTTCCTGGGCTGGGCCTGGTCAGCCATACTCCCGTTTCCTCTGGGATGCCCCTGCCTCCCTGCTGGACCTGCTCTTTGGGGACAGAGGAGAGGACAGGGCAGGAGGCAGGATCTGCCTCTCCCTGCAACACACAAGCAGCTTCTTCTTTGGGCCTCTGAATTGCAAAGTCCTTTCTTCTCAGCTCTTTCTTGGAGCTGATTCCACTCAATCCAGCTAAACTCCTGGACCCTGAAGGAAAGAATCCCTAAAGAAATCCTTGTGGACAAGAGAAATAAAAGCGAAAATAAAAAATAGGATCAAATAAAACAGAAGTTTTTGCACATCAATGGAAACCATAAACAAAATGAAAAGACAACCAATGGGGTGGGAGCCAATATTTGCAAATGATGCTACCAACAAGGGCTTAATTTCCAAAATATACAAACAGCTCATGCAACTCAATGTCAAAAAACCAAATAACTCAATCAAAAAAATGGACAGGAGACCTATATAGACATTTTCCCAAAAAAGACACAGATGGCTAACAGGCACACGAACAGATGCTCAACATTGCTAATTATTAGAGATATGCAAATCAAAACCACACTGAGACATCACCGCACACTAGTCAGAATGGCCATCATTTAAAAAGTCTGTAAGTAATAAGTCTGTAAATGCTAGAGAGGGCATGGAGAAAAGGAAACCTTCCTACAGTGTTGGTGGGAATATAAATTGGTCCAACCACTATGGAAAACAGTATGGAGTTTCCTTAAAAAATTAAAAAGTTATCATATGATTCAGGAATCCCACCCCAGGGCATATATCCAGAGAAAACTCTTAATTTGAAAGGATGGCTGTACCTCTATGTTCACTGTAGCCTTCTTTACAGTAGACAACACACCTTAAGTGCTCTTCAACAGATGAACAGATAAGAAGATGTGGTGTATATATACAATGGAATATTAGTCAGCCATGAAAAAGAAAGAATTAATGCCATTTTCAGCAACGTGGATGGACCTAGAGAATATCACACTAAGTGAAGTAAGGCAGATAGCAAAAGGCAAATACTATATGATATAATTTATATGTGGAATCTAAAAAATAATACAAATGAATTCATTTATAAGGCAGAAAGAGTCTCACAGACATAGAAAACAAACATTGTTACCAAAAGGGAAGGGGTGGGAAGGATAAATTAGGAGTATGGGATTAACAGATACATACTGCCATATATATTAGATAAACAACAAGGATTTACTCTATAGCACAGTGACTGTATTCATTATTTGTAATAACATATAGTGGAAAAGAATGATAAGAGGATATATATAACTGGATCACTTTGCTCTACACCTGAAACTAACATAATATTGTGTTTCAACTGTACTTTAATTAAAAAAAAAAAAAAAAAAGCCCTGTGGAACTTCAAGCATCCCCTGGGAGAGACGGAGAAGTGGTGGGAACAGGCAGCTAGGAGCCCAGCTGGAGCCCAGCTGATGCTGTGTGGCTTTAGCCAAGTCCCATCCCTTTCTGTGCTTGTCCTCATCTACACCACATGGGGGAGAGAAGATGCCTGAAACCCTGAAGTCAGTGATAAGGCCCGCGCTGTCCATTGCGGAAGGGAAGGCTGGAGAGCTGCTCTGCACTGAGCTCAAGCCACCCTGGGGAGGCCTGGAGGCTGCCGATCTGGGCAGCTGAGGAGGAGGCCAAGGCCCACGAGATGTCGGACTTCCCCAGATGAGCAACAGCAACAGAAGGTAAGGGAGGCAGTCCCTTCGGGCAGCACCTGGCTCACCTTCCTGCCCGCCTTTACCTCGCCTAATCTGCACAACCTTACAGAACGGAGTCAACATCTTCAATTTCCAGATTGAGAGACTGAATCTCAAAGAGAGGCTGAGGAATTTCTCCAAAGTCACACCCCTGGGAAGCAGCAGGACTGTGAAGAAACCAGGACCTGTTGCCTCGGAGCCCCATTGCCCTACCTTGAGAGCTGTCCCCATGACCTGCCGGCAGCAGGCAGGTGACAGCTGAGCAAGGGGACCTGGGGGAAGGCTCTTGCGAGAGCACCTTGTGAGTAGGGCTCAGGGGCTTCCAGTGGGAGGTGGGGTATCAGCTGGGCTCTGAAGGATGCTGAGCTCAGATCCATTGGAGAACATGCTGGGGAAGGGGCGGTGATGCTGGGAGTGGTAGAAGTGAGAAGTGACCACGTGAGTGTGGAGGTGAGGAGCTGTAGGTGACATCATTGGGATAAAGTAGATGCCCAAACACATATGATGTCTAAAGGTGCAAAGTTTCACCTTGAATGTTTATTTTTTAAAAATCTAGATGAAAATGGCACGTGTTACTGGTGAATGTTGTTTTAAGTATTTTAGTTTAGAGATTATTTTTGGAGTAAAGAGAAAGGGTATCCTTTGACTCATTTTCAATACATCAGGGTTTAGAACTTGAATCGCAGAGCATTATCACCACCTGGTGGGGCTGTACCTGAATTACAGGGCCCCTTGGAGGGGTGAGGGTGAGGTAGGGATGGGACAGTTGACCAGAAAAACTGGCAAATGGGTCCCTACTATTGACCAAACATACGGGGCTTCCCCAGTGGCTCAAGCAGTAAAGAATCCACCTGCAATGCAGGAGACATGGGTTTGATCCTTAATGTTGGGACGATCCCCTGGAGGAGGAAATGGCAAGCCACTCCAGTATTCTTGGCTGGAAAATCCCATGGACAGAGGAACCTGCAAAGAGTCAGACACGACTGAGCACATGATGGATGGATGGACCAAGCACGGGTACACATGCACACACCCTGGAGGGAGGGATGGTTGGTCCAAGGACACTAAAAATGCCTTCCATAGCCCCCATGTGGCTCTGGGCATCTCTCTGGATCTCTCTTCCCTGAAGGAGAATGCCCCAGGACTTCCTGTCCACTCTGGCACCGGATTAACCTCTCCAGAAGCACCAGCACTCAGCAGCTCTCCGAGAGGATCTGTTATAATAAAAAGAACCCCAAACCATGGCACACAAAGCCTGTGTCCATAACAAAGGAGAAGAGCTTCTTTCTAGATTTTTCTGCCTGCAAAATTCTTGGATTACCAAGTTCATCTGAGAGGGATTTGGCTTATCCTCTGCTGCTGACGGTGCTCAGGTCCTGGCCTCCCTGACTTGGCTGGTGCTGTTACCTCTTCTACCTGCGATCCTGGGGTGCTTCGTACTGACTGAACTTCTACTCAAGCTTAGGGCTCAGTTCCAAGTGATAGCCTTCCGCTCTGCAGCCCCTTCCCCAGTTTCCTGGGGCAGAGTCCAGTTTCCCACCCTCCCCCAAGTTGTATACATTATGCCTCTCCTTCCCTCTCTTGCTCTGACAGAGCTTACATCACTGTACCACTAATAATTCCACTAGAATCTGCTTTCTTCTCTGGAATTCATCCCTTCTGCTTAGCCTAGTGCACTGTACATAGCAGTTGCTTCCACATATGGATACCGAATCAATGGAAGGATGAATGAATGACATGGTGCCCGGCCCACGAGCCTTCTCCAGAGACTCTAGATCCAAGGGCAGCTTCCTTCTCCTACAGCCCCTCTCCCCTTTGAGTCTACATCCTCTCCCCCACCAGCTCTCACGTTGATTGGTTCGTGCACAGACAAAGCTCCCATCTCCCAAGAGTGAAGACCATCTTCTTGAGAACATCTGCTCCCTCCTCCAAGGTGAGGATCAGGGTTGGACACAAGCTTGACTATAATTTTGATTTCCCTCTAGCTCAGGGGCTCCTGGGAAAAATGAGTTTATTAGGTACTTAAGGCCTTATTTTCTTACTTGTTCACTGATTGGTTGATTGATGGAAGAAGTGTTAGATCCCCAATTGGTTTAACCATTCAGAGGCTTTATGTGTTTCCCTGATAGCTCAGTTGGTAAAGAATTCATCTGTAATGCAGGAGACCCTGGCTCAATTCTCGGGTCAGGAAGATCTGCTGAAGAAGAGATAGCTACCCACTCCAGTATTCTTGGGCTTCCCATGTGGCTCAGCTGGTAAAGAATCCACCTGCAATGCGGGAGGCCTGGGTTCAATCCCTGGTTGGGAAGATCCCCTGGAGAAGAGAAAGGCTGCCCACTGCAGTATTCTGGCCTGGAGAACTCCATGGACAGTCCATGGAGTCGCCAAGAACTGGACACAACTGAGGGACTTTCACTTTCAGGCTTTGCATTGGTTCCAGGCTGGGTACCGTGCTCAGTAGTTTCCTTAAGTATTTTTATGTTCTCTCAGTATAGGCTGCAGTCCATGGGGTCGCTGAGGGTCGGACATGACTGAGTGACTTCACTTTCACTTTTCACTTTTCATGCATTGGAGAAGGAAATGGCAACCCACTCCAGTGTTCTTGCCTGGAGGATCCCAGGGATGGGGGAACCTGGTGGGCTGCCATCTATGGGGTCGCACAGAGTCGGACATGACTGAAGCGACGCAGCAGCAGCAGCAGCAGGAATCTTTAGCAGTGCTTGGTGGCAGGTAAGCAAGGTAACAGAATGGATCAATGTTGGCTTGTGAACTCAGTTTAAGAAAAAGATGAAAGCTGTGATCATACAGGGGGTGGCTATCAACTTCCTGGTTAAGAAGGACCTCCCTTTGTGGAATGCCCCAGAGCATCCCTGTGTCAATCAGGTGGATAAACAAGTGTGACTTCTAGGTCAGAGAACCCAGCACACAGGGAAACAATAAGCCTTGGAGGGCAAGTCTAGGGGTAGAAGGATACTAGATGGATCCCTTTTCTTCTTGCCCCACTTTCTGGCAACTGCAGAGACTCAGTTGGCTAAGGGCTTACCTCATGGTTAGGGACTTGGACCACCTCTGAATGGTGTCCCGGCTCAGCGCAGTGATGACCGAGTCCATCTTCCCTTTGACTGGGAGCACAAAGAAGACAGTCTCATTGCCTGTATAGTCCAGCTGTACCAGCTGGCAGGGGAGCACCAAGTCATTCAGGTACTTGATGGTGTTCGACTGGAACATCATGGGCACCTGCACTGTGGTCGCCTCGTTCACATAGAAGTTCTCTTCTCTGGTGCTTTCCGGGTCGAAGGAGTGCACCCACATGCCTGGGGAGAGGAGGGCCAGGGAGGGGAGAGAACAGGCCTGTGAGAGCAGGAGGAGAGCACAGCTTGGGTGGCATCAGAGCACCAGGGATGACCACCGAACAAATTAGGCAGTGGCCTCCTTAACCTGGAAGGTTCTCACCAGAGGGGCTGGAATTTTGTACTAGGATGTGAAATTCCCAGAGGTGTAAAGCCTGCTCCATCCTTCTTTGGGATACACTGAGGATTAGTATGCTTTCTGAAACTGACTTCTAAAAATGGAAGGAGAGACAAAACAGAGAATGCCAGTCCTGGGATTTGGGAGTAGGATTCAGTACACTAGACTTTGGATCGAGTGGATCTTGGCTTGGAGGGCTCTGAAGTAGTGCTGGGGGAACTGATCAACTATTCCATCCTCACCCCCTGATGTCCTGGCCACCACAGCAGGCAGCCTGGTCACCCAGTCAGTCGTACCCACTTTCCTGCAGGCAGCTCTTCCCCTCCTGAGTGGCCCCAAGGGCCACAGCACATTTCCTAGAGACAGGATCAGGGTGAGATGAGTCCTTCAAGGTCTCAGACTCCCATCCCCACCTGGGCTCATATCCCCTTCACCACATTCCACAACAGCATCAGGCAATTTGTTCCTCTTGTGATGGGGAATTCACTGCTGTAATTGATGGGACTTTCCACTACTGGTCAATACTGATGGGAAGGAAATTCCTCCTTGTGAAAGTCACTCAGTCATGTCCAACTCTTTGTGACCCCATGGACTGTAGCCTGCCAGGCTCTTCTGTCTATGGAATTCACCAGGCCAGAATACTGGAGTGGATAACTGTTCCCTTCTCCAGGGGAATCTTCCCAACCCAGGGACTGAAGCTGCACTGAAGGTAGATTATTTACATCTGAGCCACTGGAGTTGCTCCTTAGATGAAGCCAAAGCCTGCCTGATGGTAATGCCTGCCTGAGCCTGTTCAGCCCTTGAGTTTATTCCAAGCAACTCCAAGTCCTCTTGGAGATGACAGGTTTTTGGATATTTAGACATGGGTGGAGTCTCACCAGGGCCTCCTTGGCTCTAGGTTGTCTCACAGGTCTGGAGATGAATGAGGACCCTGAGTCCAGCAGACCCCAAGTGTTCTGGCTGCCCTTGACCTCCAACCCAGAAACCCTTGTGAAGTCACTGTTTGCCAACTGAGGCTGTCTGAAAGTGGCCAGGGCATAGCTCCAAGCAGACAATCTCCATCCATCCAGCTGTGGGATCTCTGGACCATGAGGCCAAAACTCTTGGTTCTGAGTCAGCCTCAGCACCCTGGAAGGACTTCTAAGGGAGATGACAGGCAGAAGCCAGAGAATGCAGGGTAATGAGCAATGGATGCAGATCCTGGAGACTCAGGGACTGCGCCTGGTCCATCTCCATGACTGAGGCTGTCTCCCAGCACGTGAGATAGTTGATGGGCTCTCGAGCCATCCTCTGGGCTTACTTGGTGACTCAGTTGTAAAGAATCTGCCTGCTAATGCAGGAGACATGGGTTTGATCCCTGGGTCCAGCAGATCCCCTGGAGAAAGAAACACTGGCGACCCACGCCAGTATTCTTGCCTGGGAAATCCCATGGACAGAGCGGCCTGGCGGGCTACAGTCCATGGCGTTGCAAGAGTCAGACGTGACTTAGTGACTAAACAAAAACAGAGGAAGTTTGGACTCCTCAGAATTAAAGGGGTGTGTGTTTTGTGGCCAATGGCTCTAATTCACAGCCAAAAAATTGTGGATGAAATATTTTTTTAGAGCTAGGTTTTCCATACTTAAAAGTTTGGTGTGTGCTTTTTACTCAGTATTTCTTTTCTAGAAGCAAGTGTGTCATATATCCAGCTTGGTAGAAAACCAAATTTAGAATGCCATCTAACTTCTACTTCAAAGGATTTTTCTTCTTGAAAATTCCTAGGAATTTATGAAGGGAAATTGGAGACAGCAAGGATGAGTTCCTGGAAGATCTTTTAACAATATCTCTAATGTTCTCTGAAAAAGAGCTGTCAAGAGAGTTCACTAAGTAAGGAACATGCCAGGGACACTGTCCGAATGTCCTAAGTTCAGTGATGAGAGCTGCACCTTTCTTCATTTCTATTATTATCCTGGCTTGCTGGAAACATTTCACAGTATCTCTCGGCTTAAACAGGGGCTTATTAATTAGCTTTGCTTTATCAGAGAACATCTGTGTATAATCAGGCAACCCACACTCCTGTCAATATCTGCTCTTCTTTCAGATGTTCAAACTCTTTCTGATTTTATTACCAGGAACTAGTATTTCCTATCAACTCAGCCCCATTGCAGTCGTGAGAATGCTTAGAAATTCTGAGAGCAAAGCCCTGTGTCAAATGATACTCCATCAGCCCCTGTCCTGCCCGCCATCTCTCAGTCTCCCTTGCAGGACCTCTGTGCAACCACTCCTGAGTTCCTTGCATGTGCCAAGCACTATGCAAAGGCACTAGGGTGCCCAAGGAGCTGAGGATGCCATGCATGAGAGCACATAGTCTAGTGGGAGACATGGCCTGGAGAATTCATGTGAGCATCCAGGAACATTTCCAGGCAAACATTCCTAGACTCCTTGGTCCTCCCACGGGCAGGTGTAAAGAATACTGTGTTTTGATTGGGATCACAAAAGATCCTGAATAGCCAAAGCCATATTGAGAAAGAAGAGAAAGCTGGAAGCATCACACCTCCTGATTTCAAACTGTATTATAAAGCTATAGTAATCAGAACTGTATGGTACAGGCATAAAAACAGACACATCGACCAGTGGAACAGAACTGAAGGCCTAAAATAATCCCTCACATTTATAGTCAGCTAATATATGACAAAGGAACCAAGAATACTCAAGGGGAAAAGATAATCTCTTCAATAAATGGAGCTGAGAAAAGGATATTCATGTACAAAACAACGAAATCGAACACCTATCTTACATCATTCCCAAAAACTAACTTGAAATGTGTTAAAGACTTAAACATAAGACCTGAAACCATAAAACTCCTAGAAGAAAATTTAAGGGAAAAAGAAGCTTTTTGACATTAGTTTTAGCTATGATTATTCTTTTAATAAGATAGCAAAAGCACAAGCAACAGAGGGAAAAATAAACCAATGGAATCACATCAAACCAAAAAGCTTCTGCATAGCAAAGGATATAGGCAACAAAGTAAAAAATAACCTATGGAATGGAATTAAATACTTGCAAAACATATATTAGATAGAGGGAGTAATATCAAAAAAACAAAAGTAAGAAACTCATCCAACTCAATATCAAAAGAAGCCTCAAATAATCAAATTTAAAACTGAGCAGAGGACTTGAATGGACATATTTTTTTTTTCCTGCAAAGAAGATAAAATATAAATGGCCAATAAGTACAAGGAAATGTGCTTAACACTACTAATCACCAGGGAAATGCAAATCAAAACCACAATGAGATATTGCATCACACCTGTCAGAATGACTGTTATTGAAAAGAAAACAAGTGCTGGTGAGGATGTGGGGAAAAGGATGTGGGGAACCCTTGTGCCTTGTTGGTGGGAGTGTAAATTGGTGCAGCCATTATGGGAAACAGTATGAAGGTTCCTCAAAAAATTAAAACTAGAACTACCACATGATCCAGCAACTCCATCTCTAGGAATTATCAGAAGGAATGAACCCACTATATTGAAGAGAGACCTGCACTCCCATGTTCATTGAAGCATTATTCACAATAGCCATGTTTCTGAGATGTGGAAACAATTTAAGTGTCCATTGATGAATGAATAAAGAAAAGTGCATTTATATGCACACACACACACACACACTGACTGGAATACTATTCAGCCCTTAAAAGAAGGAAATGTTGCCATTTGTGACAGCATGGGTGAATCTTGAAGGCATTTGCTAAGTGAAATAAATCAGACAAAGACAAATACTGTACGCTGTCACTTATATGTGGAATCTAAAACTGTAGAACTTACAGAAACAGGGAGCAGAATGACGGGAGAAAAGGGTGAAGGTGGTCAAAGGTTCAAACTTCCAGTTGCAAAATGAGTAAGTTTCAGGAATTGAATGCACAGCCTGGTGACTATAATTAATAACACTATAGGGGCTTCCCTGGTGGCTCAGACGGTAAGGAATCTGCCTGTAATGTGGGAGACCTAGGTTCAATCCCTGGGTCAGGAACATCCCCTGGAGACGGGAATGGCAACCCACTCCAGTATTCTTGCCTGTAGAATCCCATGGGCAGGGGTTGCAAAGAGTCATGCATGACTGGGTGACTAACACACTAACACTAACATAAACTTAAACGTTGCTAAGAGAGCAGATGTTAAAATTCTCAAAACACACACACAAGTCACGAGCCTAAAATTTGTGCTGTTTAAGCTACCAAAGTTTAGTATATCCCCAAGCTGCCTGTTCATAAAAATGATTGAGGGAGGGGGCCTTCTTAAAAATACAAATTCTAGAACATTCTCGCTGCAGTTTTGCTCCAGTAGATCTGGCACGGACACCAGGATCTGTCATTTTAACAGGCCTCCATGGTGATTTTTACGGACAGGCACTTTGGAAAATTTTGCTCCAAGTTGGTGAGGAGGGGCTGCGGTTTGGCTGAGAGTGATCTTGGTCAGAGCTGGCTTGGAAAGTGTTTAACAGGCTGTCTGGAAGTTCCTGAGAGTGTGGGCTGTCTATCTGGTTCTAGGCTGTATTTTCAGCCCCTGACCAAGTGCCTGACTCTCAGTCAGAACTTGGCCAATATCTGTAGATCATGAGGCACTCAGAGGGGTCATGGTTACATGTATGGCCCTTAAACCAACCTGCAAGAGCGTGGGCAAGCTGTTCCTCTGAGTGTCATTTTGATCCTTAGTGAGGGTGATGTAATTCACTTTTCTAATAGGATCATGGTGAAGATGGAGACTCTTCAGACATGCATGTGCTTGGTAAGATCAAAGACTGCCTAGGAGTACACTCTGGGTTTTGATGGCTTTAACTGAATGGGATGGGTGAGGGATACCTTTAAAAAAGATGTAGTTGACCAGGATGAGCATGGCCGAGTTATCTGACTCCGAGAACAAGTCCACAATTTTCCCCTGCGTCTTATTCTTGATATACTCATTGATTTGTGTGCTGGCTCCTACCCAGTCCTGAAAATCTGTGGTCAAGGCCTCCAGCTCATAGTAGTGCTTGGTGTCTGCTGAGAATGACTCCAGAAGCTCCAGGCTGTGGTCAAGGAACAAGGCATTGCCCATGGTCATTTCCAAGGTGGTGTTTGACTCCCTGAGGAGGTGGTGGAGGTGCCGGAAGGCCTGGTGGATCTCAGCTTCGGACATCTCAGTAAGGTTGAAACCCAGGCCTTGGAGAAGTTGCTCCCGTGTGTAGCCTCTGGCGCCCAGGGACAGCATAGCTAAGGCCATGGAGATGCTCACAGGGGAGATGAAGACATTCTTGCCGGGAGCTGAAGCCACTAGGTGCTTATACAGGGTAAAGGCAAAGTCAACATTGTTTGGAGCCAAGTCCCGGTGAGGGTTCCTTGTGCTCACGTCAGTGTCAGAGCCCTTAGCCTGGATGGTCCAGAGCCCACTGGTAGACAGCCAGAGGAGACAGGTGTACAGCGTAGGCAGCATTGTCCAGGATGGCCAGGTCCTGCAAAGCCAGAGATGTGCATTAGATGACGCGGGTCCTCCCAGGCAGTGGGGCGTGGCGAGCAGGAGGCAGAAGCCCTGGCGAAGACCCCACTCAAGCTCCAATGTCTTCTACATTGGCTGTATGACCTGGGGCAAGTCAGAACTCTGGGCCTCGATTTCCTCACCTGAAAGTATGAATTGCACCCTGCAGTGATTTTCAAATACCAAATCATGAGCCCAAAATATTGCTTCACCAACAACAAAGTATAAAGGATTATTTTGATTTCAGGTAGGCAGAACAGATGCTCAGAAAGGTTAAACACCCACTCAGTTAATACCTTCAAAGTACCGAAAGAAAAAGACTATCAGCCAAGAACACTCTATCAGTCAAAACTGTCCTTCAAAAGTGAGGGGGAAACTAAGACATCTGCAGATAAACAAAAGCTGAGGGAGCTTACCACGAGACTTCTCCTATGAGAAATCCTAGAGGGGGTACTTCAGTTAAAACGAAAGAACACCAGAAAGTAAATAGATTCTGTAAGAAGAAGTAAAGATCTCAGCAAAAGGTAAATATATGAGTAAGTACAAAAACTAGCCTAATTTTGACTTGTATTTCCACTTGTTTATGTTTTCTATACGATTTAAAAGAGTGATGCATAAAATGTAATTATTCAGGTATCTTTTTGGACACAGAATGAATAAAGATGTAATTTGTGACTTATATAACTGAAAAGATATGGGAATGGAACTATATAAAAGCAGTTTTGTATGTTATTGAAGATGATCTGGCATAAAGTCAAATGAGAGTGCTGTAACTTTACCATATTAAATGTAATTTCCATTAAAACCTGAAAAGAAATAGAGTGTGCACAGAGAGGGGCTTCCCTGCTAGCTCAGCTGGTAAAGAATATGCCTGCAACACAGGAGACCCCAGTTCGATTCCTGGGTCAGGAAGTCCTGCTGGAGAAGGGATATGCTACCTATTCGAGTATTCTTGGGCTTCCCTGGTTGCTCAGATGGTAAAGAATCTGTCTGTAATGTGGGAGACCTGGGTTCAATCTCTTGGTTGGGAAGATGCCCTGAAGCAGGGCATGGCAACTCACACCAGTATTCTTGCTTGAGGATCCCATGGACAGAGGAACCTGGCAGGCTACAGTTCATAGGATCTCAAGGAGTTGGATGTCGCTGAGCACAGCACAGCACATGCACAGAGCGAAGTGAGAAGGTAATTAAAATCCTTCCTTTGTATTAAGGAATATAAATCTTCCTATGTAATCCAGAAAACCAACTAAACACACACAAAAATATATTAGCAATGCAGGAAATAAAGGACAAAAAAACCTATAAGGCATATAGAAAACAAATAGGAAAATGACCGAGTAGTTCCTCCATATGAGTTATTAATGTAAATGGATACAATTCTCCAGCCAAAAGACAGAGACTGACAGAATGGATTTTAAAAAAAGAAACAACTATATGCTCACTACAAAAGAGTCACTTTAGATCCAAAGGCACATATACGAAAATGAAAGAATGGAAAAAGATACTCCATGTCAATGGGCACCAAAAGAGAGTACAGCAAGCAGAAGAAAGGAAACAATAAAAATCAGAGCACAGATAAACATATAGGAGTTAGAGAAAATCGATGAAGCCAAAATATAACATTATATAGTATTGTAACAATATATTAGGATATAATTATAATAAAATCTAATCTTCAAAAAGATTAACAAAATTGATAAGCCTTTAGCTAGACTAACTCGACAAAGAGAGAGAAGTCTCAGATTACCAACAGCAGAAATGAAAGCAGGGGCATTATTACTCATCAGTTCAGTTCAGTTCAGTCGCTCAGTCATGTCTGAATCTTTTCGACCCCATGGACTGCAGCACACCAGGCTTCCCTGTCCATCACCAACTCCCAGAGTTTATTCAAACTCATGTCCATTGAGTCGGTGATGCCATTCAACCATCTCATCTACTGCCCCTTTCTCCTCCCACCTTCAGTCTTTCCCAGCATCAGTGTCTTTTTCAAATGAATCAGTTCTTCACATCAGGTGGCCAAAGTATTGGAGTTTCAGCTTCGGCATCAGGTCTTCCAATGAATATTCAGGACTGACTTCCTTTAGGATGGACTGGTTGGATCTCCTTGCTCTCCAAGGGACTCTCTAACCCCACAGTTCAAAAGCAACAGTTTGTCAGTGCTCTGCTTTCTCTATAGTCCAACTCTTACATCCATACATGACTACTGGAAAAACCATAGCCTTGACTAGACAGATCTTTGTTGGAAAAGTAATGTCTCTGCTTTTTAATATGCTGTCTAGGTTGGTCATATCTTTTCTCCCAAGGAGCAAGCGTCTTTTAATTTCATGGCTGCAGTCACCATCGGCAGTAATGTTGGAACCCAGAAAACTAAAGTCTGTCACTCTTTCCACTCTTTCCCCTTCTATTTGCAATGAAGTGATGGGACCAGATGCCATGATCCTAGTCTTCTGAATGTTGAGTTTTAAGCCAGCTTTTTCACTCTCCTCTTTCACTTTCATCAAGAGGCTTTTGAGTTCCTCTTCACTTTCTGCCATAAGGGTGGTGTTATCTGCATATCTGAGGTTATTGCTATTTCTCCTGGCAATCTTGATTATAGCTTGTGCTTCATCCAGCCTGGCATTTCTCATGATGTATTCTGCATATAAGTTAAATAAGCAGGGTGACACTTTACAGCCTTGGCATACCCCTTTCCCAATTCGGAAGTGGTCTGTTGCTCCATGTCCAGTTATAACTGTTTCTTCTTGATCTGCATTCAGATTTCTCAGAAGGCAGGTCAGGAAGTCTGGTATTCCCATCTCTTGAGGAATTTTCCACAGTTTGTTGTCATCTACACAGTCAAAGGCTTTGGCATAGTCAATAAAGCAGAAATAGATGTTTTTCTGGTACTCTCCTGCTCTTTTGATGATCCAGTGGATGATGGCAATTTGATCTCTGGTTCCTCTGCCTTTTCTAAATCCAGCCTGAACATCTGGAAGNCATAGTCAATAAAGCAGAAATAGATGTTTTTCTGGTACTCTCCTGCTCTTTTGATGATCCAGTGGATGATGGCAATTTGATCTCTGGTTCCTCTGCCTTTTCTAAATCCAGCCTGAACATCTGGAAGTTCATGGTTCACATACTGTTGAAGCCTGGCTTGGAAAATTTTGAGCATTACTTTGCTACCATGTGAGATGAGTGCAATTGTGCAGGAGTTTGAACATTCTTTGGCATTGTCTCTCTTCAGGATTGGAATGAAAACTGACCTTTACCAGTCCTGTGGCCACTGCTGAGTTTTCCAAGTTTGCTGGCATATTGAGTGCAGCATTTTTACAGCATCATCTTTTAGGATTTGAAATAACTCAACTGGAATTCTATCACCTCCACTAGCTTTGTTCATAGTGATGGTTCCTAAGGCTTCACATTGACTTTGCATACCAGGATGTCTGGCTCTAAGTGAGTGATCATACCATCATAATTATCTGGGCCATGAACATTTTTTTGTATAGTTCTGTGTATTCTTGCCACCTCTTCTTAATATCTTCTGCTTCTTTTAGGTCCATACCATTTCTGTCTTTTATTGTGCCCATCTTTGCATGGAATGTTCCCTTGGTATCTCTGATTTTCTTGACGAAATCTCTAGTCTTTCCCATTCTATTGTTTTCCTCTGTTCTTTGCATTGATCCCGGAGGAAGGCTTTCTTATTTTTCCTTGCTATTCTTTGGACTTCTGCATCCAGACGGGTCTATCTTTCCTTTTCTCCTTTGTCTTTCACTTCTCTTCATTTCATAGCTATTTGTAAGTCCTCCTCAGGCAACCATTTTGCCTTTTTTGCATTTCTTTTCCTTGGGAATGGTCTTGATCACTGACTCCTATACAATATCACAAACCTCCATCCCTAGTTCTTCAGGCACTCTGTCTATCACATCTAACCCCTTGAAGCTATTTGTCACTTTCACTGTATAGTAATACCTTTATTGACTGTGCCAAAGCCTTTGACTGCGTGAATCACAACAAACTGTGGAAAATTCTTCATGAGATGGGAATACCAGACTATCTGACCTGCCTCCTGAGAAATCTGTATGTAGGTTAAGAAGCAACAGTTAGAACTGGACATAGAGCAACAGACTGGTTTCAAATTGCGGAATGAGTATGTCAAGGCTGTATATTGTTACCCTGCTTATTTAACTTATATACAAAATACATCATGAGAAGTGCTGGACTAGATGAAGTACAAGCTGGAATCAAGATTTCCAGGAGAAATATAAAAAACCACAGATATGTAGATGACACCAAACTTATGGCAGAAAGCAGAGAAGAACGAAAGAGCCTCTTGATAAAAGTGAAAGAGGAGAGTGAAAAAGTTGGCTTAAAACTCAACATTCAGAAAACTAAGATCATGGCATCTGGTCCCATCACTTCATTGAAAATAGAAGGGGAAAGAGTGGAAAGAGTGACAGACTTTTAGTTTTTTGGGCTCCAACATTACTGCCGATGGTGACTGCAGCCATGAAATTAAAAGACGCTTGCTCCTTGGGAGAAAAGATATGACCAACCTAGACAGCATATTAAAAAGCAGAGACATTACTTTTCCAACAAAGATCTGTCTAGTCAAAGCTATGTTTTTTTCCAATAGTCATGTATGGATGTGAGAGTTGGACTATAAAGAAAGCTGAGCACTGACAAATTGCTGCTTTTGATCTATGGAGTCGGAGAAAACTCTTGAGAGTCCCTTGGAGAGCAAGGAGATCCAACCAGTCCATCCTAAAGGAAATCAGTCCTGAACATTCATTGGAAGAACTGATGCTGAAGCTGAAACTCCAATACTTTGGCCACCTGATGTGAAGAACTGACTCATTTGAAAAAGACACTGATGCTGGGAAAGATTGAAGGCTGGCAGAGAAGGGGATGACAGAGGATGAGATGGTTGAATGGCTCAATAGACATGAGTTTGAGTAAGCTCCAGGAGTTGGCGATGGACACAGAGGCATGGTGTGCTGCAGTCAATGGGGTTGCAAAGAGTTGGACATGACTGAGCAACTGAACTGAACTGAAGTGATACCTGAATGGTCTAGTGGTTTTCCCTAGTTTCTTGAATTTAAGTCTGAATTTGACAATAAGGAGTTCATGATCTGAGCCATAGTCATCTCCTGGTCTTGTATTTGCTCACTGTATAGAGCTTCTCCATCTTTAGCTGCAAAAAAGACAATCAATCTGATTTCTGTATTGACCATCTGGTGATGTCCATGTGTAGAGTCTTCTCTTGTGTTGTTGGAAGAGGGTGTTTGCTATGATCAGTGCATTCTATTGGCAAAACTCTTTATTAGCTTTTGCCCTGCTTCATTCTCTATTCCAAGGTAAAATGTGCCCGTTACTNGATGGGCGTGAGTCTGAGTGAACTCCAGGAGTTGGTGATGGACAGGGAGGCCTGGCGTGCTGCGGTTCAAGGGATCACAAAGAGTCGGACACGACTGAGTGACTGAACTGAACTGAGATACACACATGGGGTTGCTGTGAAAACTGGATGATACCATAAACCTAGCATGGCAGAGGGCACAAGGCAAGGCCTGTCAAGAGATCCATTGCTAGAAATGTTATTTTATCTCCCCTGGTATACACTAAGTGCTGAATCGTGCTCAGACAGTGCCTGATTAGAAGGCTTGTTCTTTAATTATCAACCTCTTAGCCCCCAAAGAAAAATAATTTTAAAATGTAGAAGATTTTTTTCAGAAGCATTGTTGAGTCAGAAGTCCGTCGGTTTACTGTGTGTTCCCTGAACCACTGGTCTATGCCCAACAGGCCCTGGCTAGTGGCTTCCAGGTGAGTGCAACCTGCTCCCCGATTACCAAGAGGTCTGCTTCCATTGTTCCCCCTGGGCTAGTTGTGGCTGCACCTGGATCTCACTTGAAAGATATACCCGCCTTTCAGGATTCACTCCAAATCCAGGGAGGAGCTTTTGGCTGAAGCCCTCTAAGAACGACCATGTCCTCCTCTGAAATTACCCTACAGATGTGTTGTTCTGAGTCCCACTCTCCCAATTCTGCCAACAACAGAAGCTGTGATGGAGAGGCTTCCTCCTAACTTCTCCAGCTGTGAGACTACCTGCTATCTGGAATCAGGTCTCCAGGAAAAAAAAAGACCCTTGCCTGATGTGGTAGCATCAAGCCGGAGACCTGCAGTGATGAGACTTGCCAGAGAGGAGCCTTCGACGGCCTTTGCTGAGCCCTGGTCGGCTGTTTATTCGAGGGATCATGAACTGTGTTGGCAAAAAGGATGCCAGTCTGTACTTGTGGCCAGCATGGGGATGGCGTGGGTAGGTTGGGTTAAATCGCATGCCTAGAGGCTGGGCCTGAGCTGACCCTCACTGGTCTTAGGGCCTGTCGCTATTGTGGGTCAAGAAGACTTCCTGGTTTCTCCTCCTGCAAGTCTACATTGCTGGGGTCACCTGTCCTATCTGCAGGCTCAGCCTTTGGGCAATTCCTGGACCAAGCAAGAATCTAATTCCGGCCACACCCCCCCACCCCCTTCTCCTGGACAGGTAGGAACACAGCCCAGAGGCACCATTACTTTGCTAATAAGGTCCTGCATTGACTGGCTCACCCTTTTTATCTCCTTTCTCATTTCCCTGCCATTTCCTGCTCTGCCCTGTTATCACAGCCTAAAGTAAGGCACTGGGCATTGAGTCTGGTATGTACGTAGTGAGGGTAGTAACTGGTATTTTTTGAGCTGCTGCTGGGTACCAGCTCTGGTGTTTTGTGGGTACTGACCTATTTGACCCTCGCATGAACTTAACCAGGCAGGTATTATTGTCATCTAGGATAACACAGCAGTCAAGAGCAGGGCCTCTGGGTTTGAATTTGGATGTCAGCTGTGTGATATCAGGCAAGTTACTAAGCCCTCTGTGCCTCAGCTGAGAAATGGAGACCCTGGAGTCACTCTAGGTTGCTGTGAAGAGTGCCAAGTAGAAAGAGCCCAGAACAGTGCCCGATGTGTTCTAAGTGCTGTATGAACGCTAGTGATTACTGCCAGCCTTGTTTTACCACACTTTGCTTTACCGCACTTGGCAGGTACTGTGGTTATTCGTTTGCTTGTTTATTGGGCTGCACTGGGTCCTAGTTGCAGCACGTGGGATCTAGTTTGCTGACTAGGGATTGAACCCCGGCTGCCTGCCTTGGGAGCGTGAAGTCTTAGCCACTGGGCCACCAAGGAAGTCCCTCAGATATTGTGTTTTTTACAAATGAAAGTTCTGTAGCAACCCCATGTCCTGCAAGTCAATATGAGCCATTTTTCCAACAGCATTTGCTCACTTCATGTCTTTGGGTCACATTTTGGTAATTCTTGCAGTATTTGAAATGTCTTCGTTACTGTTATATATGTTATGGTGATTTGTGACCAGTGATCTTTGGTATTGGTATTGCAAAAAGATTTTGACTTGCTGAAGGCTCAGAATGTGGTTAATATCTTTTGGCAATAAAGTATGTTTAAATTAAGGTATGTTCACTGCCTTTTTAGACAGAATGTTATTGCATACTTAAGAGACCACAATATATTATAAACAATTTTTATATGCCCTGGAAATCAAACAAACAAACAAAAAACTATATGTGTGACTCGCTTTATTGCAATATTTGCCTTATTGCAGTGGTCTGGGACTAAACCCTCAATATCTCCAAGGTATGCCTGTTGTTGCTAGTCTCATTTAGCAACTGGGAAACTGGCAGGGAGAAGCTCAAATGTTACTAGGTCCAAGTTCATTTCTGCTTGATGTACCACAGGCCAAGGAATCAAAGGACAAGATGCTGGGGCAAGGAACAGTGACTTTATTTGGAAAGCCAGTGGACTGAGAAGATGGTCCTAAAGAACCGTCTCCCAGAGTCAGAATTTGGCCATGTGGCTTGTTGTGGCCAACTCCCTGGTTCCGGTCAGGCTCCTGGAGGGAATGTGATACTCCTGTTCTTGGTGCCCACCTCCCTCTCTCATGAGGTTCCTGTAAACCTCCAAGACAAATCTCATTTTCTGTAAAAGTATTATACTTTTAAAGGTCCAGCCCAGTAAGCAGAGCCTTGAGCATGAACCATCATGCCTATTTCAGGCTGCAGGCTACTTTCTTTTACCGAAGGTGCAGAGCCAGCATGGCTGAGCACAGGCAACAGAGCGGGGCCGTTACAGCTGCAGGAATAGATCCAATATGGAGTCAGGTTTGTTTTCTGTTGCAGAAAGGCTTCCCTAAAGTCACAGTTCTAAGCAGAGGAGTCAGAGTCGGAGCCCACACACCTTAGCTAAAGCCGCTATTGAAGTTCCACTGCCTCCGCCTTCCCTTCTTCCTTCCCCGTCTCATTCCACATAAAACAGAAGCGACAGGTGCTCTTGTCTTAATACTGAGCAGTTCTGCAGGGCCATTCTGGGCCCAGGGGGCCGATGGGCACATTGGGTCAGGGTGGGATGCTGATGTGGATGCCCCTGTTGGTCCAGCCATCGTCTACAGATCCACAGTGGGGAGTAGCCTGAGAAAGTTTGAGAAATGTGGGGTTGGACAGGCAAGCTGTGCAGGTATCCTCAGGAGAAGCTACGAGGGGCCGGGCTGAGTCCCAGCTCTGCCTCTTGCCCTGTCGACAATGTGTTCTGTGAGCTTGGACAAGTCGCTTGACTTCTCTGAGGCTCACCTTCCTAGCTTTCCAGCTTCCCTGAAGACAGAGGAGGCAAGAGATTAGAATCCAGACCCTAAGGGAGAAGGCTTCGTGTCTGTTAGGCTTGTCTCCAGTATCACTCCAGCCGATTGCCGGTTGTGTGATTTAGGCACATTCTCTACTGTCCATCAGCCTCACTTTTCTGGTTCATTAAGTGAGGTGAAGGGTCGTGCCCACCTTGAGAGCATTTTCCTGGTGATGAGTGAAAACAATGTATTGTGTTGTACACGGTGGTTGGTGAGTTTCTTTTGTCAACGAAAAATTAATCAATAGCCAATCTAAGAAAGAAATGGAAGATTTTATTTGAGCTAAACTGAGGAATATAAGTCAAGAGACAGTCTTTCAGAAAACTCCCGGGACTGTTCCACCTGAGAGAGGTCAAGGCGCGGCAGTTGTGCAAGTTTTTGCAATGAAGTACGTCAAAGCAACACACTGACCTTTACATAGTCCAAGGGGAGGAATGAGTCATTGTGACCCCTTACAGGATTGAGAAAGGAGCCTTATCTCCTGAGGATTTACCTTGCTGGTGACATGTTTTTCCTTTTTGTGGTGGGTAAGCATTCCTCTGTCTTCCAAGGGGATCCAGTTAATATGTGATACAGATACACACTAAAGGGGGGGGGGCGGGTTGTGGCTTAAATGGGCAGAGAGAATTTTATCTTCAAACATGTTCTTGTTCTGCTTTAAAGTAATTTTATTCTGTGACCTTTTTACTACTGCTCTTGCCGGGTATGGGTGTCTATGTCATGAGGGCTTCATTTA
Source organism: Neotragus moschatus (assembly GCA_006410615.1). Classification (NCBI taxonomy): domain Eukaryota; kingdom Metazoa; phylum Chordata; class Mammalia; order Artiodactyla; family Bovidae; genus Neotragus; species Neotragus moschatus. The sequence continues at coordinate 201,090 of SJYA01002677.1, forward strand.
ACAGGTTGGGAAGTATGGTCTGTTATTCTAAAATCTGGAAAAGTGTGTAAGCCTGACATTATTATTATTATTTTTTCCTTGACTGCTTGGCAGAATGTGCCAGAAAAATCATTTGGGCTTGGAGTTATCTTTGGGAGGAATTTTTTTTTATTTATGGATTTAATTTCTCTCATAGAGAACTATTCAGATTTTCTATTTCTTCAAGCAATAATTTTTAAGAAGAAAATTTGCTCATTTAATCCAGCTTTTAAAATTTATGTATATGAAGTTTTCATAACATTCCTTTATTTAGCCTTTAGATAAATAGTAATGGCCTGTGTTTCCTCTCTTCCACTTTTTAAAATTGAATTGTAGCTGATTTACAAGATTATATTAGTTTCAGGTATACAGCACAGTGATTCAATATTTTTATAGATTATATTATTAAATTATCCACTTAAATTATTGTAAAGCATTGACTATGCTTTTTGTGCTGCAGAGTAGTTTGTGCCTCTTCATCTGATGCCCCTGTCTTGCAAGTCCTCTCCTTCCTCTTGCCACTGGTAACCACTAGCTTGTTCTGTGTATCTGTCAGTCTGTTTCTGTTTTATTGGATTCATTCATTTGTTTAATTTTTTGATTCCAAGCATTACTTATGGCATACAGTGTTTCTCTTTCTCTGTTTGACTTATTTCACCACGCCTAGCCATGGTGTGGTGAGCTGCAGTCCATGGGCCTGGTGGGCTGCAGTCCATGGGTCGCTAAGAGTCAGACACGACTGAGCGACTTCACTTTCATGCATTGGAGAAGGAAATGGCAACCCACTCCAGTGTTCTTGCCTGGAGAATCCCAGGGATGGGGGAGCCTGGTGGGCTTCTGTCTATGGGGTCGCACAGAGTTGGACATGACTGAAGCGACTTAGCAGCAGCAGACATGAGTTTGAGTGAACTCCAGGAGTTGGTGATGGACAGGGAGGCCTGGCGTGCTATGATTCATGGGGTCACAAAGAGTTGGACACGACTGAACGACTGAAATGAACTGAACTGAACTGAAGTGCCTTCTTGGAGAAGGCAATGGCACCCTACTCCAGTACTCTTGCCTGGAAAATCCCATGGACGGAGGAGCCTGGTGGGCTACAGTCCACAGGGTCGCTAAGAGTTGAACATTACTGACCAACTTCACTTTCACTGTTCACTTTGATGCATTGGAGAAGGAAATGGCAACCCACTCCAGTGTTCTTGCCTGGAGAATCCCAGGGACGGGGGAGCCTGGTGGGCTGCCGTCTATGGGGCCGCACAGAGTTGGACACGACTGAAGCGACTTAGAAGAAGAAGAAGAAGTGCCTTCTAAGTCTATCTATGTTGTTGCCAATGGTAGAATTTCATTTTTTTTTTTTAATAGTTGAGTCATATTTCAATATAGAAGTCCTGGTGGCTCAGCAGGAAAGAATCTGCCTGCAATGTAGGAGACATGAGTTCAACTCCTGGGTGGGGGAGATCCCTTGGAGAAGGAAATGGCTTCCCACTCCAATATTCTTGCTGGGATAATCCCACGGACNAGGAAATGGCAACCCACTCCAGTGTTCTTGCCTGGAGAATCCCAGGGACGGGGGAGCCTGGTGGGCTGCCGTCTATGGGGCCGCACAGAGTTGGACACGACTGAAGCGACTTAGAAGAAGAAGAAGAAGTGCCTTCTAAGTCTATCTATGTTGTTGCCAATGGTAGAATTTCATTTTTTTTTTTTAATAGTTGAGTCATATTTCAATATAGAAGTCCTGGTGGCTCAGCAGGAAAGAATCTGCCTGCAATGTAGGAGACATGAGTTCAACTCCTGGGTGGGGGAGATCCCTTGGAGAAGGAAATGGCTTCCCACTCCAATATTCTTGCTGGGATAATCCCACGGACAGAGGAGCCTGGCAGGCTATAGTCCATGGGGTTGCAGAGACAGACACTCCTAACTAAATCACTGCCATTGAAGGACACCTTGGTTGCTTCCAGTTTTGGCAGCTATGAATGAAGTTGCTATAACTATTTAGGTGTGGAATTTTTTGTGTGGACCAAGTTTTCACATTGGTGGGGAAGTACGTCGGAGCATGACTGCTGAATCACATGATAAGATCACATTCAATTTTGTAAGAAACGTATGGCTTCTCTTTTCATTTTTAACAATGTCTTTTGAAGGGTAAACATTTTATGTAAGTGGAGTCCAATTTATTTTTCATCCCCAGGCAAACTGGATGGCTCGTTATCCTAATTTGGAGACAGGAGACTAATTTTTTCAAGCAATGGTATCAGCTAGGAGAGGAGATGCTCTGTCTTTATTTCTCTCTTTTATCTATCTTTATTTTTCTACCTATCTAGCATCCATCCATCCACCCATCCATCCATCTGCATTAACAAGGAAGAAATTGCATCCTGGTAGAAAATGTCTAGTAGATAGTGAAGATTTGTGATTGAGGAGATGAGAGAGGCAGGGTTACTGGTTTGATGTCCTGGAGGGCCTGAGATAAAATATAACCAAGGGTGTAGGTGGAGAGGTGGCTTCAGCTAGGTCAGGTGCTCCATTATAACAGGGGGGGAGGGAACTAGACACATGAGCAGAGCCGCAGGTGAGTGGGAAGACGGTTACCTATATTTTGCCAATGAAAGGAAGTAGGTTCCCTTGCCCGGGGTGATTCAGGGCAGGAGGTGTCAGAGGTTTGCTGTAATGTGATGGTATGAATATTTACTTCAGACAGGAAGCATGAAAGGGCTGGGACAGACACTGACTGCTGCCAGGGATCAAGGGCAGCCTTGAGGCTCAGTGATCATGAATTTAAAACGAGATCTATCAATGTGTTGTGTTTGCTTCTAGCCACATCCAACAGTTTGAGTGTAGCTGTGAAATGGGGTTAGAATTAGAGGGTTTTGTCATGAAGCCATGGTAGAGGCAGACAAGGGCAAAGGAACTCAGGGTATGATTGATCATGGAACCTAAGCTGGACAAGGAGGGAGCAAGGACCTGAGGGAACAGAGGGAGGTGAAAACTAGTAGGATCCATGGATGGTGCATTCCTGGGGGTTGGGGGATTGTTGGAGCTGAGTACCAGGAGTAATGAGCTGGAAGGAAAAGAAGCAGCAGTCAGAGGGTGGGATACTTGAGCATGTGAAGGGATGCCTGCAGTGATGGTGTGCATGGGATGACTGTGAGAGCAAAGTTCCCATGGATTCTTATCAACTTACAGCTGCTCCCTGGCATCAATTTGAGGTCAGGCTACGCCCTTCTCCTTCACAGTGATTCATCCTGTCAGCACTGGGCTCCTTGCCCATTCAGCTTAAAATTCCATCTGACACACTCCCAGTAAGAACATGTATCTTGTTTGCAGTGAAATTTACTCCCATAGCAGGAGTAGTTGAGTATGACAGGTGCTATGCATGCCTCCACCAGTAGCTCTTGGTGAGGATGGGACTGTCTCCTCCTCCGTATCCTTTCTGCCTTGGGACCGTGCCGGGCACACATCTGGTACTCAGTGGATGCTTTCTCAGATAATACACAGGGTTGAACGTCAGATGGAGACTTGGGAAGAGCTCAGTCGCTGCCCTGCAAGTCCAAGGAGGATTCTCTCATCGGGAGTGTTGGTGCTGGGTCATCCTTTGCAGGGGCATGGCTGAGGCATGTCAATGCTTCCAAACACAGACACAAAATAATATTGTGTAGGTTTTCTTATCAAAGAGACCCTGAGAGGCTTTCCTTCTCAGCCACTTGTGGAGGGGACCTGAGACCTGGCTGGTGCCTTGTAAACCCCTGGGGCTGTTGGATGCCAGCAGGCAGTGATGACAGGGCAGTCCCACTCTCTTTATGTCACACACACAGACTCCCAGGCCACACTCAACTGTGGATTTCCCAAGTCCTGCCAGGGGACTGCCTTCCCAGTGGCACCCAAATGCCCTCACCCAAGGTTGTCACCTGCTGCTTCACAGAGCTGAGCACACCTTGTTCAGGCAGCAAGGAAACTGGAAGGGGAAGAAAAATCCAGAAACCAACAAAAGATATGAAGCTGGTGGAAGGTCATGAGAGTGAAGTGGGTCAATAGGTCCTCCCAGGAATGTTCACACTGGGCCAATGAGTTTGACTTATAATTGTACAGTTGTTATGGATCTTAGTTTGCTAATCTGTGAAATGGGTCCAATAACTCAGAGTGATCTTGTGTAAAGACACTTTACTTTTGCTCATATCTTCAGTCATAGCTTTTCCTTTTCTTCAAGAACCCAGAGCATCTGACAGCCTGGCAGGCATGGCAGGAAGGAGGAGGCACACTTTCTTCCCACCTGACTTTGACTTTAGCATTGGATCATGATTTTCCCCATGCAGAGAAGGCGGTGGCTGCCTTCCGCAAAAAACTAACAGCAGGAAAAGCCTGTCAACATGAAACTTGTGTGAATGGGATTTGGGAGAAGCATCCAGGCTTGTGGTATCCTCCTCTTCTGCTCCTGTCTCATCCACAGTCAGCCATGCTCCGTGCACTGCTTGCAAGGGACCACGGTGATCTCAAGCTTTCTGGTTTGGGAAGTGCACAGAATCAGGACAATTTACTGAGACTTAGAGGAATGGAACAGGAAGAGGGGATTTTCTTTGGGGGTGGAGGACAAAGTGGGAAGAAATGCACCTTTTTTTGAATATGCTAAATATGAAGCACTTCTTGGACATTTGGACAGAGGTGACCAGATAGATGACTGGTAAGGAAATGGGTCTGGAGCTCATGGGAAGTGGGGCTGGACAAAAGGAGTTGAGAGTTTTCAGTGCTTAGGAGATTTGGAGGTCACTGAGGGGGCCAAGCTCACCCGAGAATGAAGAATAGGAAAAGATGAGTGGCTGAGGAAGAGCTCTATGGAATGTAAATATTTAATGGGCTCAGTGTGTGCAAAGGAGATAGGGTGGAAGGAGAATCAGAAAAGCCACACTGAGCCCAGACAGGAGGGTGTTGAGGAGAGGCTAACAAAACAGATAAATGTCACAAAGCTAGGAGGACACAAGGAAGAGGCTCCCCTGCTAACTAAGGGGCTTCTTTTAGGGAGGTAGCTTGATTAAACAATTTAGGTCATGAGCCCAGAAGCAAGACTTGTGTTTGGTGGAATGGACAGCAATTTGGGATGTCTTCTGTGGACAGGGCTGGCTTCCAGGAGGTGCCACGTGGGCTCTTAAAAGGTCTGGAATGTGGTTTAATGCTCGGCTGTCACCATATTGAAATGTGATTTCTGAACAAGGGCCCCACATACTCATTTGCACTGAGACTTACAAATTATGTAGCAGGTCCTAGAAGTTTGGTTGTGGCAGGAAGGAGGGAGCTGGGACTGTGGCTGGAGAAGGAACTGGATTTGGAATGTTCAGGTGAAGGTTCTAGAAGAAAGGTTGGAGGTATGGAAGAGAGAGGAGTTAGTCAATAAATGAAGTCTTGCTGAGGCAGTAGGGAGTGTGATATGACCTGATCACATCTTGGACGAAAGGTGGATCACCTTTTTAATAAACTGCAATGGGATCTAAACAATCCTTAAAGGATTACTTACCGTTAAAGAAAATATAAGTGGTAGTGTCTGGGCTCAACCCCAGGGCAAGTTTCTCAGTCTTGAAGTGAAGGGAGCTACCTGCCCCCTGGCTACCTGATCCTTCTTAAAGTGGGTGAGGAAGACTTCCGTGTTATACAATTTCTGGGCGTTATCAACAAACTTCTGTATGAATGTGCTGCTTCCCTCCCTGTACAGGCTTCCCTGGTGGCTCAGAGGGTAAAAAAATCTGCCCACAATGTGGAAGACCCGGGTTCAATCCCTGGGTTAGGCAGATTCCCCTGGAGAGGGGAATGGCTTCCCACTCTAGTATTCTTATTTGGAGAATCCCATGGACAGAGGAGCTTGGTGGGCTACAGTCGGACATAATACAGAGACTCACACTTTATACTTTCTCTGGCCCCAAACAGCATGCTGTCTGGCTGGCATGCCCTGGGGGTGGCAGGAAGGTGCAGAGGAATTGACTGTAGTGCCCATGGAACCCTGTCTGGGATTTGAGCCAGGCTGAATTCCAGACCCTCCAGGCTCTGGGTGTGAGCTGCTGGCCTGGCCTGGAGACCTGGCAGGGTCAGGGGAATGGAGACACTCCCCAAGGAGAAGATGGTGTTCCTGCCTGGAGTGTGGGTATCATCTACCAGTACAGGCTGACGGCAAAGTGGGGGTCCCTCAGGGAGGCTGCGGAGGCCAACAGGGTCGCTGGGGTTGGTCAGTTTTCCTGGTCAGGAGTCCTTTGGTTCATCCATCCTGGACAAACTGATACAGAGTACCCTCATCCCAGCCCAGCCAGCGACACAGGATGCTCAGAACACTTCCTGCAGCTCTCCTCCTCCATCGACTGGCTGGGCAGCTTTAGTAGGTAGTTCAAAGGGAACAGTAGGTAAGGCTCCAGCTGTGGAGTCAGGCAGACTCTGACTCTGGAACTGTGTGAGGCTTAATGTGGGAACATGGAAAAAATGCAATAGATATTCAATAAACACATAGGTGTAGAAGAAAAGTCCTAACTACATCCTCTAGATGTGCTTAGATTTTAGTTATAATAATAATAAATTCTATTTAGAATATAATATTTACAACGTAAAGTAAAAATTCAGCCTATCCCTTCTCCAGCAGATCTTCCCAACCCAGGAATCGATCCAGGGTCTCCTGCACTGCAGGCAGATTCTTTACCAGCTGAGCTATAGCCTGTATGAATTAAACCAAAACACCCCCATGGATGTGAAAAAATACCATTGTCATATATAAAATTAATTTCTCACAGATTCTTCTAGACATTTTATATGGTCTCATGCATATACTTTCCTTTCTTTTCCTGCCAGTGCCATACTGTTTTAATTGCAGTAGTTTTAAAATACATTTTAAAATACTTTAAAATGTATATTTTTGCAAGACAAGTCATTTGTAAGGCATTTGTTTTTCTTTTTCAAAAATCTCAACTTTTTTGTGGATTTATTCCACGTCAGATGAATTTTTGAATCAATTTACCAAACTGAAAAAATCCAAATGGGATTTCAATAAGAACTATTAATTTGAGCAAGCTCTGGAAGATGGTGAAGGACAGGGAAGCCTGGCCTGCGGCAGTCCATGGTGTTGCAGAGTCCAACACAAACAACAACAATTTGAGGGCAAATGTATCTTTCTAAACATGTATCTTTTAAGCCAGGGATGTGGCATAATGCTCTAATAATTTAGGCCTTCTAAGAGTAACTTTTTGCATACCTCCCCAGGCTGCAGCCTGTTCCAGCTCTCAGCCCCCTGTGCCTGCATCATTTGGGTGCATAGTGTGTGGTGCACCAGGAACAAGAGGAGAGGAACTGCTGACCTGACCTAAGTAGGTTGGCCTCACTATGCTGAGGAGGAAGGACAGATATCACATTCTGTGGGGAAAGTATTTTCCCATTCTCTCACCCATTCATCCTCCCATCCATTCATCTTCCCAACTATTCATCCACTTCTGAAGCACTTGTGTGTAAGTGCCTAGTTCCTCAGTCCTATCCGACTCTTTGTGACCCCATGGACTGAAGCCCACCAGGCTCCTCTGTCAATGAGATCCTCCAGGCAAGAATACGGGCGTGGGTCGCCATTCCTTTCTCCAGGGAATCTTCCTGACCCAGGAATTGAACCCAGGTCGCCTGAATTGCTGGTAGATTTTTTACTGTCTGTGCCATAGGGAAACCTCTGAAGCGCTTACTATATGCTTAACCCTGGATGGGCATTGAGGGCAGATTTAGAGTAATTGTATCACTGCCTTCATGAAGCATACTTCATCTGAGGCCACGGATGCCTATTTTTCCATACTTACCTCAGGAATGAGTAATGGAGTGTGGAAACCCCGAACTGACTGAAATAATCCTGAGCTGGCAAAGTTTATGATGAATGAACAGGATTCAGTTAGAGTTAACAAGAGTAAGCTTCCTCCACCAGACGGAGTGGGCTTCCCTGATGGCTCTGGTAAAGAATGGTAAAGAATCTGCCTGCAATGCCGGAGACCTGGGTTCGATGCCTGGGTTGAGAAGATCTCCTGCAGAAGAAAATAGCAACCTACTCCAGTATTCTTGCCTGGAGAACTCCATGGACAGAGGAGCCTGGTGGGCTACAGTGCATGGGGTCTCAAAGAGTCTGATAGAGCTGAGTGACTAAAACATATCAGGCAGAGTAAAGGATTGAACATCAGTGGGGCTCCTGTAAGGATGTGGACTTGAGCTGAGTTCTGAAGGATGGGCAAAATTTGGGCTAAGCAACCTCTGAGCAGTGTCCCAAGTAGACTCACAGTCCATTGTGGTCACCCAGTACTCCTCTAGTTTGTTATCCTTTTTTAATCCCCTTTGGCACTTCCTCAGATGTATTTCTCTATGCAAAAGCCCAAGGACCAACAGATTAATACAGAAGTGATAATAATGACCATTATATCTACTACTGCGTGAGGGAATCCCTCAGAAGAAATGGAGTAGCCATCATGGTCAACAAAAGACTTGGATGCAATCTCCAAAACGACAGAATGATCTCTGTTCATTTCCAAGGCAAACCATTCAATATCACAGTAATCCAAGTCTATGCCCCAACCAGTAATGCTGAAGAAGCTGAAGTTGAATGGTTCTATGAAGACCTACAAGACCTTTTAGAACTAACACCCCCAAAANCTCCAGGAGTTGGTGATGGACAGGGAGGCCTGGCGTTCTGCGATTCATGGGGTCGCAAAGAGTTGGACATGACTAAGCGACTGAACTGAACCTAACTAATAGTCATGGCAGTAATATATGCAAGGATAACAGCTAATCTTATGTATTTGTTGACTATCTTCCGGTGATGGAATATGTTGTATCTCCTAAAATGACCCTTTGAGAAGGCATTAGCCCTATCTCTCAGATGAGCCCAGAAAAGATTGAGTAACTTGTTCAAAAGCAAACAGTTTGTAGAGATTGAGGCAAGTTTGGCATGGAAAGCTTTGTGGCATCCAGATCTGTGTTCTACTGTACCAGGTGACTTCTTGGGAATAGGCACGTCATGCGGTTGCTGCACAGGTAAGGGGAGAAATGAAAGAGTGGTTTGGAGGGTCCGTGTTGAAAATGAAATGATTCACTTAGCACTGGTTTAAAACTGATTTCTATAAAGACACATAGACACACACACACAGCTAGTTTCCTTTTGCTTCAATAATTTGTTCTAGAGTTTCTATGGATGCACTTCACTGGGATGAAATAGCCAGAAGTTTTTATCTGATACATTAATTTCAAGTTATTGGTAAAGGCTGCCTGGGAAGACTGAGTTGAAACGGCATTTGAGAGAATTCCTTGGTGGTGGTCCAGTGGTTAGGACTCAGCACTTTCACTGCTGAGGACCTGGGTTTGATCCTGGTCGGGGAACTGAGATCCTTCAAGCCTTGATGGCATGACCAAAAAAAAAAAAAAAAAAAAAAAAAAATCTGAGACTCCATCTTTCTGTGTGAGAGTGCCTTAAATCATTATCCATGACTGTCTTGGGCATGAACAGAGGAATCAGCTTATTTAAAATAATGGAGTTACCAAAATTTAGGACCCTAGTGAAAATGTTGAGTATCTCTTCTGGGAGAAGAGGATATGGAGCAATAGGACAACTCAAGATGTAAGACCCCAAATAGCTAACTATCCCACATAATTACCCAATGAAAGTCTTGAAGGATGAAAAATGAAGTCAGTTTAGCTGAGAGAGGAATCAGGCCCTGAAAACACAGGAACTGTGAGGCATTTTAGAGATCATCTAGGATAGGACAGTAAATGGTTTCCATCCAAGCGGCCATGTTGGATCCATCATGCGGATTCCGAGGCCATGCCTGAATGGAGATGAGAATAGGGTCGTGGTTGATTGGTGATGTCTGCTGTGGATGTGAGATTGGAAGGAATTGCATGTGGCCACATGTTTGCCAATATTAGTCTAGTCCAAGTTCTCATTGTATAGATGAGGAAGCAGAGGTTAGGAGAGATAACAGGGGCTCATCAAGGGTTGCACATACTGGAACAAGGGGGAATTAGATCCTCTGTCTTGCCTCAAGAGCATGTAGTCTTTGTACTTCACTGTACGCTTTCTTAGAATTACTAAGAAATCATTGCCAATTTTCACAGCGTCTAAAGGGAATAAACACCTGATACCAGCTGAGTATTGATTTTGACATCACAGGTCCTGCTGACCTTCACCTGCAACTATTTGTTTGTTGAACAAACAAGCCTTTGAGCCTGTTTATTAGTGCTCATGAGGCTTATCTTGTCTTGTCTCTAGATTTTTGCTCCCAGTTCTTGAGCACTTACTATGTGCTTAGAGCTTCACATGTCACTCCATACTTAATTCTCCCAACAGCGAGTGGATTTGTGAATGAGAAGGCTGAGTTCAAATGACTCACCCAAGACGATGTATCTCGTGAGTAGTTAGTGCCAGCCACAGAACCCAGACTCCAACCACTCTTTTGCCATACCTGGCTACTTGGGTTCCTGTGCATTTTTAAACAATCTTGTCTTCTGTCTTTATTTGTAGAATATCATTGAGTGTCAAAAGTCAAGAGTGGCAAAAGCTCTTTGCTTGTATTCCATTGTTAGACATGAGCTGGCTTTATAAATCCTGATGGGCAATGACTTTTTATCCTTAGGCAAGCATTAGCCTGTGGTCAGTTCCCAGCTGCTCAAACTTTTCCGTAAAGAGTCTCTCTTCTAAAACACTGTCCAACACCCTCCTTACATTTGTGTCCACTCCGGGAGTTCAAGGAGGTGATCGGAACACCGCCAGCCCTCAGGGTGCCTCTTGTGTGCAGAAAAGCATCTGCATTAGGGCTGCTGTAACTGAGTGCCACCAGCTAGGTGCCTTAAAAAGCTGAAATTCATTGTCCCACAGTTCTGGAAGCCGGAGTCTCCAGCTTGATTTCAAATCGAGCAGTTGACAAGGTTGATTCTTTCTGAGGGCTGTGAGGGAAGGGTCTGTTCCAGGCCTTTTCCCTTGGTGTAGGTTATAACTGACCATGCTCACTCAGTGTTCTCTTGTTTTCACATCGTCTTTCCTCTTGGTTCATATCTCTGTGCCCACATTTCCCCTTTCTTATATCCAATCTCATATTGGACTAGGGCCCAGCCTAGATCTCGTTTTAAGTTTATGACCTCAATAAAGACTCTGGGCTTCCCCTATGGCTCAGTAGGTAAAGAACTCACCTGCAATGCCCGGAGACACAGGAGACTTGGTTTTAATCCCTGAGTCTGGAAGATCCTCTGGAGCAGGAAAATGGCAACCTGCTCCAGTACTCTTGCCTGAAAATCCCACAGACAGAGGAGCCTGGCAGGCTACAGTCCATGGGGTCACAAAGTCAGACACTACTGAGCAACTAAGCATGTACCTATGTTGCACACTAAGGCTATCTCCAAATGAAGTGCTGAGAACCAATGTATAAATTTTGGAAGGGACACAATTCAACCCACAATAGCCTCTCTTTTCCTTGTACATAACTCATGAGGAATGGTATTCTAACCCCCGCCCCCATTTTATTATGACAGTTCTATTTATTTTTAATTGAAGAATAATTGCTTTCCAATGTTGTGTTGGTTTCCTCCATACATCAAGGTGAATCAGCCATAGGTATACACATGTCCCCTCCCTCTTAAACCTCCCTCCCTGTGACAGTTTTAAAACATAGAGCAAAGTGGAAAAACTTTTACAGTAGACACTTTACCATCTAGATTCCCCCATTAACATTTTAGTATCATTTTATCACATGCTCTCTGGAATAATAGTGTCTTTGGACAAATTAAAGAGAACATCTTCTAACCAAGTGGATGACACCACACGTCAGGGTTCGCCGCTTGGGGAGTGTGGCTGGGGTGGATTTCAGGCCCCACACTATCTCTGCCAGTGCCCTTGTGCAGTGCGCAACCTGTACCACTGTCCTTATTGACCCCAAAGAATTCCCCTGAAAGAAACGGCAGGGAAGTAGAGTCTCTACAAGGCCCTTGGCCTTTTTTAACATATAAGTTTGCAATTCAGAATTATTCTCCAAACTAACACGGAACTCACCCCTAGCAAAATGTGTAGCCCAGGACTGGCATGTGGTTGGCACTTAGTCCAAGATGATTGAATGAAAGACTGATTGATTGACTGAATCTACTTCCTCATAAGCTTAGTTTATTGAGCAATGACTAGGAATCTAAAAAGTATCCAGACTCCAAAGACAGGGAGTGTCTACTAGGAAGAAGCCCTTTCTTCTAAGAAGGAGCTCGGATGGCTCAATTATTGCAATGGTTCAAGGTTGCAATTGCCCTGAAGGCTGTTGGCTGACCATTCATGTCACTGCTGCTAGGTTTCTGCTCATATTTGGTCCTCCACCTGGTATTGCCCTGTCCCATGGGAGAAATGTTTCCTAATATATAGCCTCGGGAGATGAAAGCTACACATTTGTGAGGGACTCAGCAAGATCATAATCTAAGTCCAAGGGAGTATCATTGAAGATTTAGCCAACAACTTGAGCAAAACAACGTTTATCAGGGCAGTGACTTCGGGGATTTTCGGTGCTCCCCTGGCTGGAGAGTGAGTTAATATTAACAGGCCCAAGGTGATGCGAGCTTGCATAATCAGGGCCTGGCCACCTCCTCCCCAGCTGATCCTGTTTATCATCTCTGATAGTTGCACCTCAGCTGCCCTCCCGTTAACGTCCAGGAAGGAGGCTGGTGGGCTGGGTCTCCGGACAGCAGTGTGTGGTGCTGTCCATAAAGACCAAGTCTTTATGTGATTCTGTCAAAATAGGAATCACATCGAGCCTCTGCTGGATACCCTTTTGGGGTTTCTGGTCTGATGTACAACTTCCCCCAGCCCCCTGCCCTTGGGAAACCAGGTGCTGCAGTCGCACCTCTGGACCCTTCTGCTTCTCTCTCTCTCTCCTTGCCTCTACTGTGATAGGCGCCTGCCTCCTTGCTTCCCTTGAACAAGCCAGACCCACTCCTGCCCCAGGGCCTTTGCACCTCCCGTTCTCTCTGCCTGATCACTCTTCTGTTAGATGCCCACATAGCTTCTTCTCATACCTGCCTTGGGTTCCAGATTCCACATTCTCAGTGAGGACTTCCCTGACCGCTCTGTTCAAGTGTGTTTCACACCCTGGCCTCCCCCCTTCCTCATCCCCTATCTCTGCACTGTTTTTTTGTTGACAGATTCATTGCCTTCTTCTATTCTATACATGGAGAAGGCAGTGGCACCCCACTCCAGTACTCTTGCCTGGAAACTCCCATGGACAGAGGAGCCTGATGGGCTGCAGTCCATGGGGTCGCTAAGGTTTGGGCACGACTGAAGTGACTTAGCAGCAGCAGCATTCTATACATGGTGTTGGTTTATCCAGATTACTTCCTGCATCCCCCACTGAGTTCCTGCGGATGGAGATTTCGTCTGTCTTGTTCATAGCTGCACGGCCAGTGCTGGCACCTAGTAGATGCTCAGTAAGTAACTGTGAGAGAAATGAATGTGTGTTCCATTCATTCAGAAATTACATCAAAAAATCATGCTATGCACACTGTTCTGTATTTGCTTTTATATATATATATATATATATATAAGCAAATATGTATACATTTACATATATGAGCTTTTCCCCTTTCAGCCTATGCAGAACTGGCCTTATACTTTTAAAAAATCTGCATGATATTCTATTTTAGGGATATCTAATTTTACATAATTCCCTATTATTATGAGCATTGAAGAGTTTTTGCTCTTCTAAGAATGCTGTAGTTGAAAAGAAGACAATTTTTTTAAACATTTGCTGTTTATATATATTTCTATGGGATCAATTCCTAGTAGTGGACTTTCTGAGTCAAAAAAGAATTTTTTTTTAACTTTAGTAGATGTTACAAAATTTTCTTCCAAGAGGTTGCACAAATTTATATTCCCCCAACCTACTGTTTGAATATCTATTTCCTCACATGTAAATCAGCAGCGAGAATTTTTGCAAATAAATTCATGTATTTATGCCAATCTGATCGGTCAGAAGTGACACTCTGACTTGTATTTTTGAAATAATGAATGGGTTGAGAATTATTTCATATTTTCGCTGGCCATTTGTATTTATTTTTTTGTAGTGTGCCTGCTTAAATCCTTTGCCCATTATTCTACTGGATTACTTACTGTCTCCTTATAGATTTAAAAGAGTTCTTTAAAATTAAAATGATTCTCTTTGTCATATCTGGTATATAATTTCTCAGTTTATTCTTTTTACTTTGCTTATGGCATTTTTGGACATATATCTTTCGATTGTGTGTCTTAGTCGTTCAGTCGTGTCCAGCTCTTTGTGATCCCATGAACTGCGGCCCACCAGGCTCCTCTGCCTAGAATCCTCCAGGCAAGAATACTGGAGTGGGTGGCCGTTCCCTTTTCCAGGGGATCTTCCTGGCCCAGGGATCGAACCTGGGTCTCCCACATTGCAGACAGATTCTTTACCACCTGAGCCCTCAGGGAAGGCCCATTTTTAAACTAATTGATGTGAAATTACCATTAAAATCATAGGATTATGAGTTGTAACTCAAAATGTCAGAAATTTCACTGGCTTCTTTAGAAAATATTGATTATACAATTATTATTACATTAAAAAATAATCTGCTATTTTGTTTTTAATTGTGGAAAATATATATAAAATTTACTGTCTTACCAGTTTTTTTTTCATGCAATTTGAAAGAAAAATTTATTACTTTTTATTATTGGTGTTTATGCCCATAGTAAAAGAATCTGCTTGCAGTGCTGGGGACCTGGGTTCGATCCCTGCGTTGAGAAGATCCCCTGGAGAAGTGAATGGCTACCCACTCCAGTAATCTGGCCTGGAGAATTTCATAGACTGAGAAGCCTGGTGAGCTACAGTCCATGGCGTGCTAAGACTTGGACATGACTGAGCTACTAACACTTATGCCCACTTACTATAGAATAATATTTATTTTATTTATTTTGCCATGAAAAAAATTAAAAAAATTTTACCCTGGAGTATAGTTGATTTACAATGTTCTGTTAGTTTCAAGGGTAAAGTGACTCAGTGATACATACACATAAATCTATTCTTCTTGGAGATTCTATTTCCCATGTGGGTTACTACAGAGTATTGAGCAGAGTGTCCTGCGCTATACAGGACACTGTGCTACAATCCTTGTTATCTATTTTATATACAGTAGTGTGTATATGTTAATCCCAACTTTTCATGTGCTCAGTTTACTAGAATTGAGAATGTTCACATGGTTATGCAACCAATCTCCAGAACTCTTTACATTTTTCAAAACGGCAGCTTGATACTCATTAAAGATCAGCTCCCATTCCTTCTCCCACAGCCCTGGCACCACTGTTCTGCCTTCCTTCTCTATAAATTCAGTTACTCTGGGTACCTCATGTAAGTGGAATCACATAGTATTTTCTCTTTTGTGACTGGTTTATTTCACTTAGCATAATGTCTTAGTTTATTCATGTTGTATCATGGATCTTCCTCCTTTTAAAGGCTGAATAATATTCCACTGTATTTGTAGACCACATTTTGTTTATTTATTCAGCTGTTGATGGACATTTGGATTGCTTCCGTCTTTTGTCTACTGTGAATAATGCTGCTATGAACATGAATATACAAATATCTCCTTTAGACTGCTTTCTGTTCTTTTGGATATATATTCAGAAGTGAAATTTTTGGATCATGACATGCTTTGTCACTCAGTTGTGACCAGCTTTGCAACCCCATGGACTATAGCCTACCAGGCTCCGCTGTCCATGGGATTCTCCCCGAAAGAGTCCTAGAGTGGGTAGCCCTTCCCTTCTCTGGAGGATCTTTCCAACCCAGGGATCAAACCCAGGTCTCTTGATTTTCAGGCAAATTCTTTTACCATCTGAGCCACCAGGGAAGCTCTTGGATTATATTGTCATTCAATTTTAGTTCTTTTGAGGAATCGCCATAATGTTTCCTTAGTGGCTGCCCCAGTTTGTGTTCTTTCCAACAATGCACGTAAGTTCCAATTTCTCCACATCCTGACCAACACTTTTTCTTTTCTTCTTTCTTAAAAACTAGTCATCCTAGTGGTGTGAGGTGATGGATCACTATAGTTTTGATTTGTAATTCTCTAATGATTAATGACGTTGAACATCTTTTCATGTACTTCTTGGCCATTTATATATTCCTGGAAGAATGTCTGCTTAGGTTCTTGATACATTTTTAATTGGTTTGTATTTTTGTTGGGTTGTTTTTGCTATTACTGAGTTGTAAGAGTTTTTTATGTTTCTAAATATTTACTCCTGGTTGCTGCTGCTAAGTCACTTCAGGCGTGTCCGACTCTGTGCGACCCCATAGACGGCAGCCCACCAGGCTCCCCCGTCCCTGGGATTCTCCAGGCAAGAACACTGGAGTGGGTTGCCATTTCCTTCTCCAATGCATCAAAGTGAAAGCTGAAAGTGAAGTCGCTCAGTCGTGTCCGACTCTTAGCGACCCCATGGACTGTAGCCCACCAGGTTCCTCCATCCATGGGATTTTCCAGGCAAGAGTACTGGAGTGGGGTGCCATTGGCAGAGATGTTTTTAATTTTGATGTAGTACAATTAATCTATTTTAATTTTGTTGCCTGTGTTTTTGGTTTCATATCCAAGAAATCATTGCTAAGTCAATGCTTGAAACATTCTTCTATGCTTTCTTCCAAGTTTCATTTAGGTTTTTGATCCAATTTATATTTATTTTTTGTATGTGATATAATATAAGAGTCCAACTTATTGTTTTACATGTGGATATCTGGTTTTCCCAGCACCATTTGTTGAAGACTGTAGTTCTTCCACTGAATACGCTTAGAATCTTCGTCTCATATCATTTCCCCACATATGTGAGGGTTTTTTTCTGGTCTCTCTATTCTATTTCCGGGTCTGTATGTTCGTTTTTAAGCCAGCGGCCACACTACTTTGACTTCTGTAGCTGCGAGGTTAGGAAATATGAAATCGCAACTTGTGCTTCTCTTTCGTGATTGTTTTGGATGTTTGGGTTCCTTGAGACTCGATGTGAACTTCAGGATGGATTTTTCCATTTCTACTAAGATGTCTGTGGGATCTCATTAGGGATTGAGTAAATCTCTAGATTGGTATGGGTGGTATTGACATTGTAACAATATTAAGTTTTCCAATCCATGAACATGAAATGTCTTTCAATTTATTTGTTCTTCTTTATTTTTTTCAGCATGCTTTGTAGTTTTCAACGTACAAGTCTTTTGCCTCCTTGATGAAAATTTATTCCTAGGTGTTTTATTCTTTTTGATGCTACTATACATGGAATTGTTCTTGAAATTTCCTTTGGAAATTTAGTGTATAAAATGTGGCTGGCTTTTGCCTGTTGATTTTGACACAACTTTGCTGAATGCAAAGTTTTAACAGCTTTGTATGTGAGTGTGTGTGTGATCTTTAGAATTTCCAACATAGAAGATTGTGTTGTCTTTGAACAGGGATAGTTTTACTTCTTCTTTTCTAATTTGGGAGTCTTTTCTTTCTTTCTCTTGCTCATACCAGGTACTCTTTCCTGAGAGGTGCTCTGTCCCATTTTCACTGATGGTCATCGAGGCCTTATGAACAACCTGGAGGAGAGAGAGGACAGAGGCTTGTCTGAGGCAGAGACAGGCTGCACCACTCCTCACCCAGACCTGGGAGCAAGGCTCAGTTTGGTGAGAGCTGTCCTGGGACTCAAGGAAGTGCTCTCTCTAGAGCATTTTATTTTTATTTTATTTATTTATTATTATTTTTTACTTTACAATATTGTATTGGTTTTTGCCACACATCAACATGAATCCGCCACGGATGTACACATGTTCCCAATCTCGAACCCCCCTCCCACCTCCCCCCCCACACCATCCTTCCGGGTCATCCCAGTGCACCAGCCCCAAGCATCCTGCACCCTGCATCGAACCTAGACTGGTGACTCGTTTCTTATATGATATTATACATGTTTCAATGCCATTCTCCCAAATCATCCCGGAGCATTTTAAATAGAGAACCACGACTCANGAAGACTGTAGTTCTTCCACTGAATACGCTTAGAATCTTCGTCTCATATCATTTCCCCACATATGTGAGGGTTTTTTTCTGGTCTCTCTATTCTATTTCCGGGTCTGTATGTTCGTTTTTAAGCCAGCGGCCACACTACTTTGACTTCTGTAGCTGCGAGGTTAGGAAATATGAAATCGCAACTTGTGCTTCTCTTTCGTGATTGTTTTGGATGTTTGGGTTCCTTGAGACTCGATGTGAACTTCAGGATGGATTTTTCCATTTCTACTAAGATGTCTGTGGGATCTCATTAGGGATTGAGTAAATCTCTAGATTGGTATGGGTGGTATTGACATTGTAACAATATTAAGTTTTCCAATCCATGAACATGAAATGTCTTTCAATTTATTTGTTCTTCTTTATTTTTTTCAGCATGCTTTGTAGTTTTCAACGTACAAGTCTTTTGCCTCCTTGATGAAAATTTATTCCTAGGTGTTTTATTCTTTTTGATGCTACTATACATGGAATTGTTCTTGAAATTTCCTTTGGAAATTTAGTGTATAAAATGTGGCTGGCTTTTGCCTGTTGATTTTGACACAACTTTGCTGAATGCAAAGTTTTAACAGCTTTGTATGTGAGTGTGTGTGTGATCTTTAGAATTTCCAACATAGAAGATTGTGTTGTCTTTGAACAGGGATAGTTTTACTTCTTCTTTTCTAATTTGGGAGTCTTTTCTTTCTTTCTCTTGCTCATACCAGGTACTCTTTCCTGAGAGGTGCTCTGTCCCATTTTCACTGATGGTCATCGAGGCCTTATGAACAACCTGGAGGAGAGAGAGGACAGAGGCTTGTCTGAGGCAGAGACAGGCTGCACCACTCCTCACCCAGACCTGGGAGCAAGGCTCAGTTTGGTGAGAGCTGTCCTGGGACTCAAGGAAGTGCTCTCTCTAGAGCATTTTATTTTTATTTTATTTATTTATTATTATTTTTTACTTTACAATATTGTATTGGTTTTTGCCACACATCAACATGAATCCGCCACGGATGTACACATGTTCCCAATCTCGAACCCCCCTCCCACCTCCCCCCCCACACCATCCTTCCGGGTCATCCCAGTGCACCAGCCCCAAGCATCCTGCACCCTGCATCGAACCTAGACTGGTGACTCGTTTCTTATATGATATTATACATGTTTCAATGCCATTCTCCCAAATCATCCCGGAGCATTTTAAATAGAGAACCACGACTCACCACCGCGTCACCGTGGTATACCGGAATAAACACAACTCTCCATCTCAAGGATCTGGGTTCGAATCCAGTTTTCCCTGCTAACTAACGCTGTCATTTTAAAGAGGAGGCTATTCTTGAAACCTCAATTTTCTAAACAGAAAACTCAGTGCCATGGGATAGTATGACCCAGGGCCACTATGGTACTTCCTGTGAGGACGTTCACTCAGTGTCTCTCTGCTAAGTCGTTTCAGTCGTGTCCGACTCTGTGCAACCCCAGAGACAGCAGCCCACCAGGCTCCCCCGTCCCTGGGATTCTCCAGGCAAGAACACTGGAGTGGGTTGCCATTTCCTTCTCCAATGTATGAAAGTGAAAAGTGAAAGTGAAGTCGCTCAATCGTGTCCGACCCTCAGCGACCCCATGGACTGCAGCCTACCAGGCTCCTCCACCCATGGGATTTTCCAGGCAAGAGTACTGGTAGTGCTTCATAAATGTGTATACATGTCTGGGAGGTATACACGTGTGTGTGTGTGTGAATAAGGACATCAAAATCAAGATCTTCACCTGGTGATTGTAAGGCTCCATCAACAGGTCACATCTACTTACTCAACACCATCCCACACTTCTCTTCTGAACCCTTCTCTCTCCAGAGGACTGGTCCCTTCTCCGTCCTTGAGCACCACACTCATGCCTCCCTCATGATGTGTCCTGCCCTTCCCCATCCCTGCCTACCCCTCCCTGCAGGGGACACACGAGGTATGCTCCCAAGGCCTCTGTCTGACCCACGAGGGCACCCCGCCTCTTCCTCACCAGCCTCCTCAGCGTCCCAGGGAAGCAGCCCACCACCTTGGGAGAGAGAAGGTTTTCTTGCACTCCGTCTCCTTGGCCCCCCTCTTATTTGTAGAATCAGGTTCTAAGCTCCTTGCAGACCAGCACTTTGATGGGGAGTTTCACACACCTAATCCCCACCCAAGCACTCTGTTCACAGTCGCCGAACTGCAGTTGTTCCCTTATGTGCTAAGTCGCTTCAGTCATGTCTGACTCTCTGTGACCCTACAGACTGTAGCCCTCCAGGCTCCTCTGTCCATGGGATCTCGAGGTAAGGATACTGCAGTGGGTAGCCATGCCCTTCTCCAGGGGATCTTCCCAACCCAGGGATCGAGCCACGTCTCTTACGTCTATTGCATTGGCATGTGGGTTCTTTAACACTAGCGCCCCCTGGGAGCCCAGTTGGTGTTTCCTTGGGCCTCTGTCTCAGTCAGTTAAGCCACTCAGTCGTGTCTGACTCTTTGCAACCCCATGAATCACAGCACACCAGGCCTCCCTGTCCATCACTAACTTCCGGAGCCTACTCAAACTCATGTCCATTGCATTGGTGATGCCATCCAGCCATCTCATCCTCGGTCGTCCCCTTCTCCTCCTGCCCCCAATCCCTCCCAGCATCAGAGTCTTTTCCAATGAGTCAACTCTCTACATGAGGTGGCCAAAGTATTGGAGCTTCAGCTTCAGCATCATTCCTTCCAAAGAACACCTAGGACTGATCTCCTTTAGGATGGACTGGTTGGATCTCCTTGCAGTCCAAGGGACTCTCAAGAGTCTTCTCCAACACCACAGTTCAAAAGCATCAATTCTTCAGTGCTCAGCTTTCTTTATAGTCTAACTCTCACATTCATAAATGACCCCTGGAAAAACCATAGCCTTGACTAGATGGACCTTTTTTGACAAATTAATGTCTCTGTTTTCCAATACACTGTCTAGGTTGGTCATAACTTTCCTTAAAAGTAAGCGTCTTTTAATTTCATGGCTGCAGTCACCACTGGGGGACTTGTCAAGGGATCCCAGGTTCTATTGCAACAGGTTTGAGAGACCATACAAAAATCTCTTTATCTGTCACCTTAGGCACTCAGAGGCCTCTGTGGTCCTTGGGCTTCCAGGAGCCTGATGACCACGACCTTTAAGGCTTACTGACAACAGTCCCCGAGTGTCAAGGCTGTTCAAACTAAACACTCACATGCAACCACAGCCCCCAGAGAGAAGGCTTTCCTGAGCTTCCTGGGGGTAGGGGGTGGTGGGTTTTGCAAACTAAAGGTTTTAGGATCAACAAGGGGCAAGCAGATAGAAGACAGGCCCTTGAACCCAGATAAGAAAGGGGAGGAGGTGAGAGAAAAGCTAGCAGGGTTATCTGAGGAGTTAATGAATACACCTCAGCCTTTCAGAGGAGGTGTTCCAAGAGCGAGATCAAGGCCAGGGTCCATGGAGCAGGAGGTGGAGGCCGGGGAGCAGAGGAAGAGACCTCAGGGTGTCGTCTGAAAAATCTGGGGGACAGGCTATCAAGGGGGAAAGGGGATGAAAGGGGATCTCCTTTCTCCAGTGAGATAGCTGGGCTAAAGGGGGGCGTGAAATCTACAAGGCGAGGTCTAGAACTCTGGCTCTGGCTGGAGTTTAAAAGAACAAGGTAAGGAAGAAGAATCTTCTCAAAAAATAAAAAATGAAACACAAAGAAAAAGAAAATAATGTTATCTATCTCAGAACACAAATGAAAACAAAGAAAGAAAGAAAAAAGGAAAATTTCCTGAGACAGAGAAGTGTTTTGGAGAACTTGGCCTGGGAATGGGGGCCCCTCCAAGGGGCCTCGTGCCTGCTTTCTTCAGGGGAGACACGCGGGTGAAGACCACTGAGGCTACGGGGGTTCTGTCCAAGCCTGGGGCATGCAGGAGAAGCAGAACTGTAACCCTGTAATAGTCCTTCCCACCAGCCTGGTTGTTATAGGGGCCTCCTGTGTTCCGGGGCCCTTTTTTATTTTCCAGTTAAATATTCAGCTATTTATATGTATATCTTTTGAGTTGAATACAAAGGAGCTTTTTTTTTTTTTTTTAACATGATAGTATACATGTTTCAGTACCATTCTCCCAAATCATCCCACCCCCTCCCTCTCCCACAGAGTCCAAAAGTCTGTCCTATACATCTGTGTCTCTTTTGCTGTCTCGCATACAGGGTTATCATTACCATCTTTCTAAATTCCATATATATGTGTTAGTATACTGTATTGGTGTTTTTCTTTCTGGCTTACTTCACTCTGTATAATCGGCTCCAGTTTCATCCACCTCATTTTTTTAAGTTGTTTGTGGCTACATTTTTTGCCTTGAACTATTTTTTTATGTTTGCTTCCTCTGCCTCGACTTTATTGAGATGTAAACAACTTACAGTATTACAGAAGTTTAAAGTGTACAATGATACTTGGAATTAACATATACACACTTATCCTTGCTCTCGTTCAGTCACTAAGTTGTGTCCGACTCTTTTGAGACCCCATGGAGAGGAGCCTGCCAAGCTCTTCTATCCATGAGATTTCCCAGGCAAGAATACTGGAGTGGGTTGCCATTTCATTCTAAGGGGTCTTCCTGACCCAGGGATTGAACCTGTGTCTCCTGCTTGGCAGGCAGATTCTTTACCAGTGAGCTGCCTGGGAGGCCCAATGTATACACACCTCTATATATAAGAAACTGAGTTCCCTGGTTGCTCAGTGGTAAAGAATCTGCGTACCAATGCAGGAGACAAGACACAGGTGCCATGGGTTCAATCCTGGATCAGGAAGTTCCTTTGGGGAAGGAAAGGACAACCCACTCCAGTGTTCTTGCCTGGAGAATCCCATGGACAGAGGAGCCTGGTGGACTACAGTCCCTAGGGTCACAAAGAGTCAGATACAACCAAATTGACTTAACACAGCACATGTATATAAACTAGATAATCAACAAAAACCTACACTATAGCACAGAGAACTCAGCTCAATATCCTGTAATAACCTACATAGGAGAAGACTCTAGAAAACCATGTCAATCCATCCTCCCCACCGACCATGCTGGGCAGAACTGAAAAGCCTTGACTGCCTGCCTTCAAGGGCTGACCCTGGCAGATTGAAGCCAAACCTGTCCGTGCCTCAGTTTCCTCCTCTGTCAAGGTGGCCCAGCCTCACTCACTGTGTCAGCTCAGGACGGGCTGATGGAAAGCTACTCACGCAGGAAATGGAAATTCTCTCTTCCTCTGGGAGGCTTGCTGAGCTGGACTTGCCCCAAAGACTCTCCCATGCTGGCACACATCCTTGCCTACTAATAGGGCAGTCTCACTGACTTTTTAAAGAATATTTATTTGTGTTTAATTGATTGATGATTGGTTTACAACATTGGTTTGATTTCTGTCATACATCAACATGAATTACCCATATGTGCTTGTTCCTTGAAAGAAAAACTACCTAGACAGCATATTAAAAAGCAGAGACTTTTCTTTGCCAACAAAGGTCCACCTAGTCAAAGCTATGGTTTTTCCAGTAGTCATGTATGGATGTGAGGGTTGGACTATAAAGAAAGCTGAGTGTGGAAGAACTGATGCTTTTGAACTGCAGTGTTTGAGGAGATTCCTGAGAGTAACTTGGACTGCAAGGAGATCCAACCAGTCCATCCTAAAGGAAATCAGTCCTGAATATTTATTGGAAAGACTGATGCTGAAGCTAAAACTCCAGTCTTTGGCCACCTGATTTGAAGAACTGACTCATTGGAAAAGACCTTTATGTTGGGAAAGATTGAAGGCAGGAGGAGAAGTGGACAGCAAAGGATGAGATGGTTGGATGGAATCACCGACTCGAAGGACATAAGTTTGAGCAAACTCTGGGAGTTGGTGATGGACAGGGAGGCCTGGCATGCTGCAGTCCATAGGGTCACAAAGAGTCGGACACAACTGAGCGATTGAACTGGACTGAACCATTGGTGTATACATGTTCCCTCCTTCTTAAATCTCCCTCCCACCTCCTGCCCATTCCCACCCCTCTAGGTTATTACAGAGCCCCAGTTTGATTTTTGTTGTTTGAACTGGATCCCCAATCCCATTCCCCATTCCTGAGATTAGGGGTTGGTTTCCCATGGCCGCAACCCCCATCCTTAGGTGACCTAGGGGGTTTTCCAAATGCCATCTTATTAATATAACAAAAAACACCTTTCTGGCATTCATCAGTTAGGAAAATCCAAGGGTTTTAGGATCTTTGTGCGGAACAGGCATGAAGATGAAACACACATATTTATTTGTATTAATCTTAATATCACAACCTCATCCATCACCCATTAACCACAGCCATAGGTGAGCATGTTTTGAAGGTGAGGTCTGGGTCTCCTCCTATCCCAGGGAGCTCAGATATCCAGAAAGGGTTTGCTTTCTCTTGTATAGCTCATGCCCACCCCACGGGCTTGTGGAGAGGATCAGGAGATCTCTCGGAATGGAAATCAAGGTGTAACCAGTATTCTCCATTTCTAGATTAGCACACGTGTGTGAGAAGCCAGACGCATCTTTTTCATCTTTACTTTATGAATGAGGCTCAGGTGACCCCACCAGTGGTGGCAGAGCCGGCACTTAACCTCAAACGCTCATGTATTTATGATGAAAATCTAATGGGTATACTTTCTTTTCCCTGCCACTGATGAGGAGGTGTCAGTGTCCCTTCCACTTGGCTCTGTCTGAGCCCATGCTTGTGTCTTTCCCTCCCATCCATCTCAGGGCAGAGCTGAGTCCCTGCCTGGGGGTGCAGAGCAGTCTAGAACCCCCAGCAGCTGTGTTTCAGCTGGTGCTAGGGCAGTGAGCTGGACCCTGCCTAGATCGGCCCATTAGAATTCTTCCTAAGGTCTGAGATGCATTGGGGAATAGACTGTATTAGGGCAGCCCCAGCTGAAGAGGGAGGGACCTGCCTTCAGGCCTGTGCTGGGCAGGTCTTCCAACCGGGTGGATTGCGTTTCCCTATCTATACCTTGGGGATAATGAGTCCCAGCTGCGTCCTTTCAAGGGCCAATTTTGAGGGTCAGACTAAGCGGTGATTACATCTAAAAACTCTGAAGAATAGGCAATGCTGAGGTGTACGACTATCCTGCTTGGCTTGTGGCACACTCTTGTCCCCGCTGTGACAAGGTTGCCCTGACCTTTGGCCCTATGGGATGCCTCTTCCCCTGCCCCCAGGGAGTGGACCCTGTTGGTTCCCATATGCACCAGTGAAATCTGCTCTGGGGTTTTAAGCTAGTTTGAACTGGGTCTTTCTCAACCAGAGTCCAGACTTATGTAACGACGGGCCACTTTTTTGTGAAATGATTGTATCTTAGGTGAATTCCCTGGACTCTCAGGATCTCCAAGTGGCCTATACTCCCCCAGAATGGCAGTGTTGGGAAGAATGCCACATTGCTTGCTCAAGGCAGTGAGCTCCTTAACCTTGGGTGGGAGGAATTCCAGCAGATCCTGGCACTCTTTTCCTTGCAGAGGCATCCTACGCGAGTGCTGTGAGCCCCAGCAATCCTCAGGGCTTGAGAGGAATTTAGCACAACATTCAGGAAACTAAGATCATGGCATCCGGTCCCATCACTTCATGGCAAATAGATGGGGAAACAGTGGAAACAGTGACTGACTTTATTTTTCTGGGCTCCAAAATCACTGCAGATGGTGATTGTACCCATGAAATTAAAAGACGCTTACTCCTTGGAAGGAAAGTTATGACCAACCTAGATAGTATATTGAAAAGCAGAGACATTACTTTGCCAACAAAGGTCTGTCTAGTCAAGTCAAAAACCCCTGGTTTTTCCAGGGGTCATGTATGGATGTAAGAGTTGGACTATAAAGAAAGCTGAATGCCAAAGAGTTGATGCTTTTGAACTGGTGTTGGAGAACACCCTTGAGGGTCCCTTGGACAGCAAGGAGATCCAACCAGTCAATCCTAAAGGAGATCAGTCCTGGGTGTTCATTGGGGGACTGATGTTGAAGCTGAAACTCCAATACTTTGGCCACCTGATGAGCTGACTCATTGGAAAAGACTCTGATGCTGGGAAAGATTGAGGGCAGGAGGAGAAGGGGATGACAGAGGATGAGATGGTTGGATGGCATCACTGATGTGATGGACATGAGTTTTAGCAAACTCCGGGAGATAGTGAACGACAGGGAAGCCTGGGTGTGCTGCAGTCCATGGGGTTGCAGAGTCAGGCAGGACTGAGTGACTGAACAAGTCCTGTGTAGTCCATCTGATATGATGTGGTGGGGTTTGGAGGAATAAGGAGAGACTCTAAAGCCTACTTGACCACGTGCCATGACCTTGAAAGAGATGACGAGCCTCTCTGAGCCTCAGTTTCTTCATCTGCACAAAGTGCCGCACAGAAGAGCAGAGCAACTCTGCCGTCAGCATCACAGGGCTGCCATGAGGATCCAGCAAGGAAATGTCTGCACGGCTCCTCCCAGGGAGCCAGGTTTAGAGAAGGAGCTCAGAGAGTCAGCAAACTTTGTCCCTTCCACCAGCGCCCTCCTCTGTTGCCTTTAAAAAGCTGTTGTAGCACTCTGATGTGAACCTCACAGCACCTCAAGATATGTTTTAAGGAGGATATTGAGGATCAGAGAGGTTTGATGACTTTGCTAAAATCACACAGTTGGGAAGTGGCAGAGTCTGGACTTGATTCAAGTTCTTTAGACCCTCAGGTCTGGCCTCATTCTGGGTGCTGGGCGATAGTCGTGTCATTAATGGAATCTGTAGAAGTTGGAAGTCTCTAGGCAGAGAAAACTCAAGAGATGTGAGGCTTATTTGAGAAATGGTCTGATCTTCATCCATTATGTTCAGCTCTGTGAAACTGCACAAATGTGGCCCTTTTGACTTGAATGAAATACATTTGATGTGACTCAAGCCTGTTCTTTAGCTGTGCATTCATCCCAATGAGCAGCTAGACGGTGATCACTGGATTTGTGTAGGATGGGGCTGTACTTCTCTGGGACATGAGAGTTTGGGGAGCTGGCTCCTTCAGGCTGGGGTCCAGCCAGGCCTTCTGACTGCAGCAGCCCTCCTGTAGGGCCTTGGCTGGTGGGAAGGAGCCATGTGGCCCTCAGTGAAAGGAACATCCTCTAACTGTGGCCTAGGAGCTGTGGATTCCAGCCAGAGACCACAGGAAAGGCCCTGAGGCAGGAACACAGGAGCAAGACAAGTGGAAATATGGCCCTTGACACAGCTTAGCTAAGGGAGGGCCGGGTCAGGGGGACTAGGGGTTGATGGTCTGTTCTAGTTCCCCTCCTGTGACTTTGGAATCATTGTCAGAACTTTCCAGAGCCATCCAGAGCACCTCGGGAATACAAGAGGGCGTAAGGTAAGTGGTCTTTTTGGGGGGAGGCTGACATCCTGAGGGAGTTTGAACAAGTGATACAGACCAGGACCTTCATGGGGGAGATGAGGCCTGCCTCTAGGAATGGCATGTTTGAAGGTCCCATCGCAGAGACAGAGTGACAAGGGTAGAAATATGTGTTCCCAGTCCAGCCTCATGGGAAAGGGCCCCTGCAAACACCAACCAGAGCCTTTGGCAGGAGAGACCTGTGAGCCGTCAGTGTCCAAGCCTGGCTCAGGTGACGATGAGGGACAAGGAGAGGACCCGATTCCTATCTCTGCTGCTGGAGACGCTGAAGTCTCCAGAAGCAGTGGCAGCCTGCAGCTGAGGAGCCACAGTGAGACCAGTGGGGATGGGGCTGAGCAGGAGGACCCGGTGGACGCTGGGTGGAGGTAGGGGCCACAGGCTGGATTCTGAGCCTGTGGGATTTCCCCCTGGGGACCCCAGAGGAGACCGGAAAGCCTGGAGCTTTTTCCTTGACTGAGGGAGAGGCAGGAAGCTGTGGGATTCAGCTGATCATTCAGCCTGGCCGAGCACACGGTTGGACAGTGTAAATGCTAAGGCATCTTAATGCAGTGGACTTAAGAAGGAGGGCCATGGCTGGATTCCACGCACATCCTGGGAATGCAAAGAAAGACTCAGATGCAAGAGGACGAAGGGTTGACACGCCACACGCAAGCTCGGGCTAGGTCAGTCATCCTTTAATGCCATGGAGGGAGTGGGGGGACCTGGCCTGGGAGGGGAAGGCTGAACGCCAAGAGGCAGTTAGGCTTGGGTGGGATTCACCACCTTTCCCACGAAGAGGGGAGACTTGGTGTTTCTGTCGTAGAGGATGCAGAGGAAGGGTCTGTTGAACTCGACGTCTGGGGGAAGGGACATGGGGATAGCTTCCATAAACGTGGACCCGGCAGCTTCTGTCCCTTTCTCATCGATGGTCAGCGCAGCCTTGTGGAGCGCCTGGAAGGGGGGAAAGCAACGAGGTGTGAGTGGAGACAGACCCCCACCCAGTCCTGGGAGCCATGCGGGGAGGAGCGCCTTGCCCAAGGCAGGGCACCCCCTGGCATCTCTCCTGGCCTCCTGTCCTTCCCCATTGCTGTCTACCCGGCCCTGCAGGGGACACACAAGGGACGCTTGCAAGGCCTCTGTCTGATCCATGAGGGTACCCCCGCCTCTTCCTCCCCAGCCTTCCTGGGAAACAACCTATCACCTTGGGGAAGAGAGGATTTTCCTGCTTCTGTCTCCTTGGCTCCCCTCTCACTTGTGGAACCAGATACGAAGCTCCTTGGGGAGCAGGACTTTGAGGGGTACTTCCATGTGCCTTGTCCCTACCCAAGTACTCCATTCACAGTCACTGAACTGCAGCTGTTTTCTTGGGCACCTGTAATTCCCCTGAATAAACAGCATCTTTGGTTGAAATAACTCAGATTTGGTGATTCACCAGTAGTTCCTGGAGTCTCAGATGTAGGGCCAAAGGGTCTTGGCAATCCCTGAGCCTAAGTCTCTCTCTGAAAGTAGGGGGTTATAGGGGCCCAAAAAAGGGAAGTCCCTGCCAAGGATGAGACAGAGAATAAGTGATACAACCTCGCGCCGAGCACGTGAGGCCACCTCCTCCCCTCCGTCAGCTGACCACACCGCTGTGGTGGAGCAACGGCATTCCTCAGGGGCCTCAGTCTGCAGGCGTGCCTGCGTCCCTCTGCCCCTTCCTCAGCCTCGCCCCAGACCTGTGGCCCTGCCCGCATTCTGACCTACAGACGTCAGGGACACACTCACCTTGGACACTTTCAGAGGCTGTTCCTCGGTGATCCCTGCGAGGTCAGCCATGTTGCTGAAGACCGTGGTGATGCCCAGCTTTCCCAGGACAGTTTTCAGATCGTACGTTTCAGAAATGGACAGTTTGGGCAAATGTAAATTGGCAGAACTGTCATGAAAAAAAAAGTCACAGAGTTGAAAGTGCTTCCTTTTCTGATTGTTCTTTCCAGTTGGCGCCCTCTCCCCCTGCTCTCACACTTTGGTTTATTCTACTTTTAGTTCCTCTACGCCCAGGGTTGGAGGATATTAGAATCAGAGTGATCCTCTTGTCCTGCAGAGCCTCTCAAGGGCCACCTCCTCTGAGAAGGCCTCCCGGAGGATCCAGGGGTGTCCTCTGGAAGGACTGTACTCACTACTTTGCTGTAGGGTTTGGTCGTGCCCCCTAGACTGGGACTCCTCCAGGCCCGGGATCCCAGGGGACTGTGGGGTGTGGTGGCAGGTCCTGAGTGACATCTGTTGAGGGTGTGAGGAGTATTTCTCTGTATTTTCATCTTTGTTTTATGTTACACATGATAAAATTTCTCCTCCGGGGCTGGGCATACTTACAAAGACAGAGACAGGAGCTGATATGCAGTGCATGATGGGGACCTGGTCGAACCACACTCTTCTAACGACAGAGGAATCAGGACCAGCCTCAAACGGGTCCTGGAGTTTCCTGCTCTGGGCGTTGGCTTTTTCAGCCTCTCCAAGCATTTCCCCCTCTCCCCCGCCCCCATCCTGCCGTGGACTTTTTAGCCTGTAATCCACACTCCATCCTGTAATCTACATTCAACTGCCACCTTCGCCAGGAAGCCCATCCTCTTCTTTCTGGGTTTGCCAACAACATGTATTGACATTGCTCTTTCTGTGCACCAGGAAGGGGCAGTGTTCAGGCTGGGGAGGAAGTTCTCAAGGACAGGACTTTCCCTCCTCGCCCCCGGGCACCAGCCCTCTCCTGAAGTCTGCCTGCTGCTGTGTGCATGCGTTCTGGCCTCTGCTGGAAGCAGACACACAGCGGTCATGGCTGTGGTCGGTGGGTCTATCCCCCCGCCCTCTGACTGGTCCAGATGTGGCAGCTCCCGGGTCGGTCTGTTTGGGAGGTCACCTTGCATATTTCTTTTCCAGGAACTTGGCGAGGAGTTCGCTGCTGAGCTTGTCTTCCAGGTGCTGCAGTTTCCCCAGGTCGGGCAGGATGAAGCAGGCGGTGACGTTGCCCACGTAGTCCAACAGCAGCACCCAGCTGGCGAGCTTGTCGCAGTAGTGGAGGTCAAACATGCCCAGGCGGTTCATCATGGGCACCTTCACGGTGGTTTGCTCGTTCACGTGGAAGTCCCTCTCCTTGGTGTGCTCCTCCTCGAAGGGCTTCTCCCATTTTCCTGGAGAGAAGAGATAGCGGACATCAGCCAGGGGTGGGAGAAGGTTTAGTAACAGTGGGAGAATAAAAGAGCCCTGAGCCTCCTGGTGAGGTACTTCCCTCTGAGCCTCAGGTTTGCGTGTGTGCTCGTGTCCGACTCTTTGCAACCCCATGGGCTGTAGCCCACCAGGCTCCTCTGCCGATGGGATTCCCCAGGCAAGAATACTAGAAGGGTTTGCCATTACCTACTTCAGGGGAGCTTCCTGACCCAGGGATCAAACCTGCATCTCCTGTGCTCCTGCATTGGCAGGTGGACTCTTTACCCCTGAGCCACCTGGGAAGCCCCAAACCTCAGTTTTACTCTCTGTAAAATGGGTCTAAAGTGAACAGCAGTCTAGAACCAACCAGACTTTGGGGGAGAATAATGCAAGGCTGGTATAGGATCCAGAATCTCAATTTCGTGGAGGCTCATGTGGTAGAGGAAGGATTTGAATCTTGGTCTTCCTGACTCCAAAGCTGTCGCTACTTCCTCTGCGCTGCAGTTGTCAGAAGTGTGGTTCGGGGTTTGTTTTTCTGATTCTATTTTGGGAGGCACTGTATATCATACACCTCTCCCAGGTAGGCATTTGCAGTGCATGTTAGGACATTTAGGGCTCTGAAAAGTCCTGCAGAGATGAAGGCACTTTGTTTAATCCATAACTCCCTAACCCTATTTGATCACAGAAAGTTTTAGTGGTCGTGTGTGGAAAATTGAATAACTCATGCAGAGATGCACGGCCATATCCCGTTCTGTGCTGCCAGGAAAGTTAAGAACTGAGTGTTAGAGAATATTTGGGGGGTGTTTCTGTGCAAAAAAGCTCAGACTGGTTATGCAACCTTACCTTTAAAGGATATGTAATTCACCAGAGCAAAAACTGTGTCTTGGTCCAGATCCTTCACCAAATCCACAATTTTTCCATGGGTTCCCTTCTCTACATAATCATTGATCTTCTTCTTGGCCTCCTCAGCATCCCTGAAGTTGATGGAGAAGGCTTCGGAGTGATACAGATTCTTGACATCCTCCAAAAACGTATCCACTAGCTTTGCACTCTCATTGATGAACAGACCATTGCCAGTGGTCAGTTGCAGCTGGTGGTTTGGCTGGTTGAGGGTGTGGAGAAGATGCTGAAAGCCTTTGTGGATCTCAGCCTCTGCTAACTCAGTGAGGTTGAAACCCAGGCCCTGCAGGATCTCAGTGTGAGTGTTGCCCTTGGCTCCCAGGGAGAGCATCGCAAAGGCTGAAGCGATGCTCACTGGGGAGAAGAAGATGTTGCTGGTGTTGGACTGATGGGCCAACTGGTGGTATATGCTGAAGGCAAAGTTGGCCAGGTTGGGGGCAATCTTGTGGCAGGCTGCTTCCTGGTGGGATGCATCATCTGTCTCTTGGACAGCGTGTCCTTGGAGAACCCCAGCCAGGGAGATGGGGGCCAGGCAGCACAGGGCTGCCAGCAGCAGAAGGCCCCGCGTGATGGAAGGTGCCATTATCCTGCAGGAGAGAGAAGGGTGTCATGCCTGGGTCAGACCATACAGTGAATCCCTTGACCCCTGACTGATGCCAGGTCAAAGCAAACAGTTTATCGAGGATCTATATGCCAAACACTCTTCTATGTCGGCATCATTGAAAGACTCAGAACAGTGGCAGGGACTTGATGGTGCTTATTGCATGCCAAATTCCATCCTGAGCTCTTTACTGTCTTATCTCACCCTGTTCTGGTAACAGTCCTCTGACCTAGGTCATGTAACACACCTGGGCTTACAGGTGAGACCAGGCTCCTAGAGGTCAAGTCACTTGTCCAGGGTTCCAGGACAGACAAGTAGCAGAATCAGAATCACACTCCCAGGTTGTCTGGGTCTGGAGTCCATACTTTCGATGGCTCTGCTAATATCCACAATGACCCCAAGGTGTAAGTGCCACTGGCCTTATTTTGGGAAGAGGAAACTGAGGGAGAGGAAGTGGATAAAGCTTCAATGACACACAGCAGGAACACGGAAGAGCTGTGAGGAAGCCCAGCTGGGGCGGGGGGCTGTACCCCAACACTCGTGATGAGCCTCAGCCCCTGGGAGATGTTCCTGAGCTGGAGGGCTGCCCTCACAGTGAGTCTGGCCTCAGGCACAGGACTGTGCTGACGGTCAGCTTAGCTGCCCACCCTGCTTGCCTCCTCTGTCCCCGCTCTGTGCTCAGCATGCTTGCGGTGCTGAAGGTCCTGGCCCCTCCAGCCAAGTGGAATTTGTCTTGGTGTGTGTGGTGGGGGGAGGGGGGTAAGAGTTGGAAAGGCATCTTTTCCTTTTCAGACAGACCTGGCTTCTAATCTAGGTCTCTGTCACCACCCGCTGTGTGGCCGTGGATGAGTTGCTTAGTTTCTCTGGTCCTCACTTCGTCACAGGTAGAAAGTCAGATTTGGGGGATCTTTGAAAGGAAGATCTTCACTAAGTCTAGCCTCCACACCTTACGTTGAAAGCACCTGGGAGAGCAGATGGCCTTGAAGGAGAGGCTGGTAGACGGGCAAGCAGAAGCCCTCAGAGGATGACTGGGAGGAAGATGAGCTCCATGGCTGGTCGGGGGAGACAACAGGGAGTGGCAAGGCCTGTGGCTGGCCCAGCAAGGTCGGGCTCCATCTAGTGATCGTCAAAGTCAATGTCTGCTGCAGCAACGCAGGACCAGCTCTGCCCCACAGAGCTCCCTCCACTCCACACAGACCCCTGCCTTGGGCCCCAGGCCGAGGTCTCCTAAGTGCCACCTGCCCTCTTCCCAGATAGAGGAGCTGAGGTCCGAGCAGAGGAGAGCGTGTGCCTGCAGCCACAGAGCTGGCTATTGGTATCAGTCACACAACTAAAACCATCATCTTAATGAAATTCAAAGACAAAGGAGCTCTTGAACTCGGCATGTGAAAGCCTGAGGTGAAAAAGTTGTAAACAAGGAATGCTGGGTTTTACTTACCTCCTTGGACTTAAAGCTTCTTTCCAATAAACAACAAGATGAACCACAAAACTGGTTTCTTTCCATTACCTTTTTTTTTTTTTTTCTGGACTTCAGGCCTCTAAATAACCCAAATAGAGGAGACCACAGATTATGTAATACCTGTTTATAGTTTTCGTAAACGAGCCAGTGGTTTTAGAGCTGAAGATGGTGCTGAGGTTAACTGTACATTTCCATCGCCCTTGGGTTTCTTGCTACCTCCCCACTGGATTTTGGTGGGTCCTTCATGGCTGATGGAAATTCCCCATCTTGGCGAGGCTCAGAGATGATGAGGGATTTGAACTCTGCACAGTGGGGACACCACATATGCCAACTGGCCTCAGAGTCAGAGGCTGAGGCTTCTCGTCCACACAGGGCCGCCTCTGTCCCCTTGGCCTTCGGTAAGCATTTACTTGTTTCGGGGCCTCCCTTTACCCAGCTGTATAAACTGAGGTTAAGGGAGACCTAAACAAGGTCTCTGTGTACCAGTGCTGGAATTTTAATTAGAGGGGTATCTGGGTTTGGTAGAACAAGATGGACTGAAACTCCCCATGGGGTTACAGGGTGAGGTGCCCTCCTGCCAAGAGGGATGTTGGCCTTAAGAAGGTAACAAGGCTGGCGTGGGGCTGAGGGGAAGAGGGGCTACAGCTGGGGTGAGCACCTCCCTGCCCCCACCCCATCCTTCTGCCTGGGGGTTACATCACCTCCTCTGGCTTCCTCCTCTTACAGTAAACGGCCTGAGGCCAGGAAGGGGTCAGAGCCCTGGCAAGGCTACGCAGTGAGTCAGGGACAAAGCTAGCTGGAGCAGGGCTTGGTTTCCCCACCTCTCGAACTACAGATGGGACAGTGTGTTCCCAGGTCGATCAATGAGTGTCAGAATTAGATCCCCAACAGTCTGACGTCAGTCTTGAGATTTTGTTGGCTCCCTTCTGCCTCCCAGTCTGTTCCTTAGAACTTCGAGTGCCCAAGACCTCTCTCTCCTCTCCCTTCTAACAAAGGCAGTCCCTTCCCCCAATCCCCAAATCCTAGTGCTGGGGAGCCGACCAGAGATGCGAGGGGAAACAGTAAAGTGCCTAGAGGTGCAGGGACCAAACTTTAAATCAGCAGAATGAAGATGTCACACTTCCAGAGTCTGGGGTAGGTCGGGGACAGTGCATGAGCTGCCCCTTTGCCTAATCTCATGCCCTTTCTTTCCCCCAGGATATAAAACGCGTGACCAAGAGTGACCCAGTGGGGTCCAGGGAAGTGACTGTGACCTAAGGTCACAACCTACTGACACCTGGGCAAGCCCGGGGTGACTCAGCCCCACCACTTACAGGTAAGTGGCCTTGGGCAAGTGATTGCTCTTCGAGCCTCACCTTCCTGTAAGTGGAGAAAAGAATCTCCTGCAAGGCAGGTGTGAGGAATGGCTAAGGTGATGAGTGAGTGGGCATCCAGCAGGTGTGGAAGCCCTCCCTGTGCACAGAGAGGGTTCAAGGTAGAGAACTGGCAGATTTCTTCCGGGCCAGTTAGCCACACTGCTCAGGGCCAGAGAGGGGAACCCTGCTCCGCAGAGAGCGGCCTCTGAGTTTAGCAAATGTTCAGTTCGGTTCTCCAGGTCTTTATTCATTGACTATTAGCTGCCAAACCCTACTCTTAGCAAACGTCAGCATGATCATCCTCCTCCTCTTCTCACTTCGTGAACAGCAGGCATCCACGCACCGTCTCATCTCCCCTCAGAGCTTACGCTGAGAGGTGGGAGTTGTTATTAGCCCCATTTGATAGATGGAGACAGCAAGGAGATCGAACCAGTCCATCCTAAAGGAAATCAGTCCTGCATATTCACTGGAAGGACTGATGCTGAAGCTGAAACTCCAATACTGTGGTCACCTGATGAGAAGAGCTGATTCACTGGGAAAACCCTGATGCTGAAAGATTGAGGCTAGGAGGAGACAGGGGCGACAGAGGAGGAAATGATTGGATGGCATCACCAACTCAATGGACATGAGTTTGAGAAGGTCTAGGAGATGGTGAAGGACAGGGAAGCCTGGGGTGCTGCAGCCTACAGAATCACAAAGAACTGGACATGCCTGAGTGACTGAACAACACAGATGGAGAAATTGAGGGCTGTAGAAGTTAAATAAATGACTGAAAATCACAGAACTGAACTGGGGGCTTACAGAACTAATGTTTTGTGTGTGCGGCCTGTGGGGTCTTAGTTCCCTGACCAGGAATCAAACCTGTGCTCCCTGCAGTGCCAGTGGGGAGTCTTAGTCACTGAACCACAAGGGAAGTCTCTACAGACCCGAATTTAATCCTGGGTGTTTTGATTCCCGAATTTGGCATTTAGCCCTTCTCTGTGTACAAAGCTGAAGTCAGAGGCCTCAGAACAGAAAACCTCAGGGGTGACCTGGCTGAACAAAGAGGGGCAGCGTCATTTTGTGGCTAAGATTGGAGGCTATGGGGCCAGAATGCCCACGCTCAATTTGTTGTCAGTTCTGTGACCTTGGACTAGTTACTCAGCCTCTCTCAACCTCAGTGATGATATGGGTGTACTTCCCCTAAAAGACTATTATGCAAATGAAATAGGTGCAAAGTGCCAAGAAATGCCTGGCACACTGTCAGTTCTCAGAGGCATCTGTTGTTATCGATACTGTGGCTCTTTCAGGACCCTCTAAAAGAGTCTGGTTGCCTTGGCTTGGGTCATTTTTGTATTCCATCTCCAAACACCAGTGACGGAAAAATCATATCTTTCCTAAACTCCAGAGATCAAAGGCAGTAAGAGTGGGGTAGGGTCAGGAGGGCCAACATTATCTATGCTTTGCCCAAAAGGGCAGAGAGGTTGAGCGACTGTCCAAGGTCACCCACCATCAGAGGTGACTCAAAGCCAGCCCAGGCTTCCCATTCCTCAGCTGATGCCTGAGACCCAACGGGACGATTTTGCAGTGGGCATGAGGGCAGAAGCAGGGATTCTGGAGGGGATTCAGCCTAAGCTTGAATCTTAGATGGTGTAACTGGGGGCAAGGGATGAAACTCCCTGTCCCAGAAGTCTTCATCTGTCAAATGGGAACGCCACGGTAACTACCTCAGAGGATTGCCATGAGGCTTAAATACAGGCTGCCTGTGCAGAGTGGGGGCTCAGGAATACAGCTCAAAGCCCACCCCCCAGGACAGTGCCCTCCCCATCTTCCACGGCACACAATGATGGCCAGGGGCCCGCTGTGCGCCGGGGGGCCTACTTCAGTAACTCCAGGCTGAGACCTGGTGCGGTTCTGTTCTGGGCACTGCTGCAGAGAATGGAGGCATGATGAACAGCTGAAACTCAGAGCTTCTGGTCCCACCTGGCTTCCCTACCAGGTTGCTCTGTGAGCCTGGGCTACTCACTGTCCCTCCCTGAGCCTTATCATTCTCATCTGTAGAAGCAAGAAAAGATACACACCCGAGCAAATGCAGAGGCGGCGAGACCTACAGAAGACCACCGACGGGAAAGGCAGGAGCTGTGCCAGCAGAAACATACTCCCTCCTAGGTCGCTGGATGCCAAAGCCAGCCCCCACCCCCTCACTTCCACTTCTGCTCGCAGAGGGCCACTTTAATCACCGGGAGGAATTGGGGAGGCCCTGGACAGGCTTGGGAAGCAGGAAAGGACCCCTAGGGCTGCTGTTACTATGACAACAGGTGGCCCGGCCCCAGCCTGCTCCATTCTCCTTGCATCCCCAAGGCTTGTCCGGGGAGCGCAGGGTCCTGGAGGCCCCTGGCCAGTGGAAGGCATACTTACAATTCACTGTTCCAGGTCAGGGCTGGTGACTGAGGCTGAGGAGACGGAGCCCTGTCCTTGCCCGTATTTAAGCACTAGACCCAGAGGGGCAAAGAGGGAGGCTGCTGGTAAACATTAACCAAGGTCACCCCAGTTATCAGAGGAACAAACAAGGACTAAGTCCATTGGCTGGACACTGAACTGCCTGCTCACGTTGTCCAGCGGTGCTCCTTCTGGGCAGCACGCAGCCCTGTGCTCCATATCCCCGAGCGAGTCTTGTGCCCAGCTCATAAACCACAGCATCCTGCATCCAAGCTGGGGTGGCACTGATGCTGACATTCTGGGGGATGGCATGATTTTGCTGGCCTGCAATCCACTGGGGAGCTCTCAGTTGCTGCTCCATGGGTAGCAAGAGCTACCATTTATGGAGCCACCTCGAAATGCCCACTGCTGGGACTTCCCTGGTAGTCCAGCGGTTAAGAGTTTGTCTGCCAGTGCAGAGGACATGGGTTCGATCCCTGGTCAGGGGAGATTCCATACGCTCTGGGGCAAATAAGCTCATACAGCAACTGCTGGAGCCTGCGCCCTAGAGACTGTGGCCCATAGCCAGAGAAGCCACTGCAGTGGGAAGGCCGTGCACTGTGACTAGACTAGCCCCTTTGCCACAACTAGAGGAAGCAGCAGCAAAGATCCAGTGCAGCCAAAAACAATTAAAAACCAGACAAACAAACAAAAAAAGGCCCACTGCTGAAGATGCAAGGGGTAGAGAATGTTATGAGCTCAGATGACAGAGAAGCTGGTCATCTACCTAAAGTCACCAAGCAGACACAAAACCTCTCTCGCCTTCCCTGGAAAGAAAATGGGTCCTGACTGCAGGTGACACAGCTACCTCCGGGTGATATGGGTGGTGTGGGCACAGGCCCGGGGTCAGAGAGTAAATCTACAAAGAGTTGGGTGGCCTCAGGCAAGCTGGCCCATCTCCCTGAAACATGGGGTAGTTTCTTTTGCATCCTATGGCTTTGGAGGTCCCACTTCCAGCTCATTGTCAGGGATACGGAAATCACTTACGTAAAGCACTGGGCACACGCTAGGCTCTTGATTTCGATTTGCACAGCCCTCTGCTCACACCTGCTCACCAAGCTTCTCCAGGTGGGAGGAGGTGCAATTCTGGCCAGCCTCAGGCCTGTTTCTATTTCCACTGGATCTGGCTTCCGACCAGCTAACTCGACCCACAGGCTGCCTGAATTTTCCTGGGACCTGTGGCCCCATCCAGGAGCTACGGCAGGCTTTTGGGGGCACTGGTGGTGGCCAGGGTGGTAGTGTGGGATTGAAGCCAGTAGGGCCCTACTGGGGCAGTGCACATAGTGTGATGCCAGCCGCCTTGGGCTTTTCAGTGGGTTAGAGTCCATTTAGAAGCCTGAGGCAGTTGGCATCACGCTGTGTGCACCGCCCTACACACCCTTGGCATGCCATGTACACTGTATTTGTTGAGCCAGTGGACAAGCGTGTCTTTGTCCTCTGCTCATCCCCTGGCCCCAGCTATGGGACTGTGCTTGGTGAATAGCCTATAGGTTCTTCTAGAACACAGGTTTAGACCAGGGAACCCAGCATCCCCACTCACTGGCTGTGAGATCTCAGGTGAGTCGTTTAACCGCTTCATGCCTCAGTTTCCTCATCTTTAAAATGGGGATGTGACAGTTCGTACCTCACTGGGCTGCTGCGAGGATTAAATGCAGCAGTTTCAGAGCTCAGAGCCCAGTGTAAGGGGCACGTGGTGAGCCCTGTGCCCGTGGGTCTCCCTGCTATGATTCTAGGTGAGTGGTCTGGAGATGAGGGGAGTGTTCCAGGAGCTTCCCTCCAGGTTTCCCTTACTCAGTCTTCTCAGTGTCCCTGTGAGGGGAGTGTGTACCACCCCACATATAGAAGTAGAAACGAGGTCAGGCAAGGAAGGACTCTCCGCTCCCATCTCTCCGGACTCTCCAATTCCACAAGCTAGCTTCAGAACACTGACTCTTTCCCCGGAGTTGGCTGAAGGAATTTCTTACCCAGGGCTCTGCACCTACCCGTAGCTTGAAGACCTAGGGTGTGATGAAACAAGGCCTGCCCTTAGTACCTCCTGGACATTTGTTCCCCTCCCCATGCCTCAGTTTCCCCATCTGTAAAATGGCCTCCCTCCACGCCTAGCTGCCCCTCTCAGCTCTCGCACTGAGTGGACGTAGGCAAGTGTCCAGGCTGTTGCCACGCTTAGTGCCTCTCAGCCTGGTGGTCTGGGGCAGGTGGGAAGGTGCCCCCTATCCCCCTTACCTTCAATGCCAGGTTCTTGTGGCAGAAGGAACTCCTCCTCCCCTGGGGCTCCTGGAGGCGGTGTGTGCCCTGAGTGTGGTGCCCAGGCTCTGCCAGCGCAGGAGGAAGGATCTTCTGGGTGGTTCAGGCAGCAGGTCTGGGAGGGGTGGGGACCCTGGGCAGGAAGCTGCCTTGCACAAAGCTGCCAGGAGCCAGGCAGATGCCAGAAAGCCCTTCCCAGCCCAGGCGGTAGTCCTGTGTGTCACCTGTTGTCCCTGCTGTGTCTGGCTGTGTGACCCGGGATGAATCACCCAGTGCCTTTGAGCTTCTGTAAGCGGGCTGGTAGCACCTGGCAGAGCAGATTAAAGGGCATGACAGGTGTCTCCTTTGGGCCCAGAGCCGGGCATCAACATTTTGGCAGGTTCCCAGGGCCACCTGTGGAGAGAGGCAGCCTGAGCCACCTCTGAAATGCACAAGGGGAGCCCCACAGAGACTGAGATGGGCTGTGTTTATGGGGGCGGGTGTGTCGCAGATGCTGGCTGCAGGAAGAAGGGATGCAAGGCATCGGTGGGGACTGGGGCGCTTGGAGGAGCAGTGAAGAAAGAGCGTGAGGCAGGTCCTGGGAGAGAGTGAGCGGCTCTGGGTTGGGACCTGTTCCTTTTGAGTCCAAGGCTCCATGCTCAGCCCTTCCTCGTCTCCCCATCCTCCCACTGCCCACTTCTCTAGTATTTCACGCTGCAGAGAGCTCCTCTGGACGTGCATCCTGGGAAGGAGGGGTGGGGTGATCCGGGAAAATGGGCAAGCACAGACTGCCTGGGGTGGGTCCACCCAGGGGCCACTCTCCAATCACAAATCAGAAGCCAAGTTGGAGAAAGTTCTGTCTACTTGGTTACTTCTAGAACTGTTGATTGTTGTATCCAGCCTGATTCTCTGGGAGTGAGTGTATCCTAGGAAGATGCTGTGGGCTGACTGTGAATCGGCGGTGTTTGGGGGAGACCCTGTCCCCCCATAATCCTGCCTACATACGGGAGAGGGATGGAAAGAAAGATGGCAGTGAAGTGTGTGTCTGCAGCAGGAAGGGAGCGAGGGGAGGCGTATAGATCAAGTAGATGAAGGCCAGAGGCCCTGCTTGGTTCAGAGAGTGATGGAGCACTTCAGGGATGCTGCATCGGCTGGCAGAGCATGTGGGATCTAGCCTACACCGACTGCCCCAGGCACACACACAGACACACCAGTGTACCCCCGATACTCACCATGGGAGCCCCCTTCCAGGCACCAGCTCCCTTCTTCAGGGGGCACTGTGGCTTGGTGGCTCAGGCATGGGCTGGGGGGCTGAGCACCTGGATTTAAGCCTTCACTCCACCACTCTCTGATGAGATCTTAGCTAATTAACCTCTCTGAACCCCCGTTTCCTCTTCTGTGAGTTGGGGAATAAGAATGACCACTTCTCTCAGGACTGTGATAACACACAAGACCGAGGACAGTCTCAGGCATAGATGGGCCCTAAGGCAATGCCAAACATGTTTTATCTTTGATATTCTGAGCCCGGAAAACCTCAGATGAATCCCAGGATCTGAGCAGGAGAAAGATTTGGAGGGAGGGGCTAGCGCATTTGTCCAGGGACACCTCTTCAGATTCAAGCTTCTGCCTAAAGCTTCTGCCACTAATCCCCTCTCCAGGGGGCTGGGCTCATTTTGCTTCCTTAGGTCAGAGGG
The DNA here is from genome assembly GCA_006410615.1 of Neotragus moschatus. NCBI lineage: Eukaryota > Metazoa > Chordata > Mammalia > Artiodactyla > Bovidae > Neotragus > Neotragus moschatus. The sequence goes on from SJYA01002677.1 coordinate 242,324, forward strand.
CCATGGGCAGTTACACCTTTCTGAGCACCTGTGAGGGGCAGAGGGCCAAGTTGGGTGAGGGGTGGTTGGAGCCAGGGGAACCTGGACTTAGAGGAGGAACTCATTTCAGCTCTCTGAGCCTCAGTTCCCTCCTCTGTTAAATGGGCATACTTAGAATCTCTCTTGTTCATATGATTGTCGTGAGGCTGAAATGTAGGGAAGCTGCTTTATTAGCATGCCTGGCACCATGTCCGTCTTCTCATAGCTCATTTACATTATAGGGTTAGTTGTGTGGTCCAGGGTTTTGACTCCAGGAGATGGACCGAGTTTGCCTTATCAGGAAGAGTTCACTTCATCCTGGCATCTCGCAGCTCTACCAGCTTGCAGCACCCTGCGGATCTTCTTTCCTTCTGTGCCCAATGTCCGTGGCTACTTCCTGTGCGTGCAGTTCAATTCTTGCTTTTTTCTGGAACTATCTGACTTATTCTCAGCTTTTCATTTCACTCTCCATCCTTACCTGGAGAATAAGAAGGCAACTCTGCATTGCAAGTGACAATACAGTGACTATTAGTAGAAGGAATAGAACAGCCAGCTGATGCTCCATCCCCTACTTGTTAAAATGAATAAAAGGAATGTTTTTGTTGTCACTATTTTTCACACACTTTATTTCAACTTTATCCTTTTGAATGTTTGGCCATTATGGACTTTCACCTTTTATGAGGTTCAACCCCTGTCCTGTTTAACAAGTATTTCCTTGTGGATGTTCACAATTTGGGAATAAGGGATCCCTTTCATTTATCTCTCGTCTCCTTTCCGCAACCCTGGCTGACATCTTGGAAAGCACATGCTTGTTTTTTGGCAGTGACACCATGCCCCAGGCCCATCTTCTTTCTCTTCTTCCCCAAGACTTGGTATCAGCAACCCTCTCTGGGTGAGGAAGAGAGCAGGGGTTGGCAAAGGTCCTTCTGGGCACCACAGGGAAGGCCGGATGTTCAGGAGGCTGAGAAGGACTTTGGGACTTGTTTTTCAGAAGTGTAAGCCCCGCGTGGGTGTCTCAGATAACAGAGAGCGATAGGGCTCTTTCAGCTTGCCTAACATGGACCTTGGGTTGCAGTGGTTCGATTTACCTTGTTGCCTTCTATCCTGTTGACTTTAGACGTTTCTGTTTGCTTGAGTCCCTTGCTGCCTTCATTTTACGATGCAACCTCCCAGACCAGCTCCAATGTGTGATCTTTCAACACTTGCATCACATCAGAGCCGATCCTTGGTGAGCACGCACCACTCGCAGGCTCTGTGTCAGTCCTGTGCACTGGGTACCAGGGATGTCCTCTCAGTACAGATGAGGAAACCGAGGCACAGCTACTACGGAGCCCCTCTGCCTCCCTCCTCTATGCCTCCCTTCTTCCCTCTGCTTACAATCAGCTTCTGTGGTCCTCTTCCTTCATTTCCTCACCGATTCACGCGCTTGCTCGTTTACTCATTCATTCACTACGTATTATGATCATCTTTTGGCTCAGAGCTGGCAAAGGTGAAAAGACATGGTCTCAATTGCTCAGAAACTCACAGCCCGGTGGGAACCCAAACCTCAAGGGCCAAAGCCCTTTAAGTCGTCCCATTGAGGGAGAGATGGAGGGGGGATGTGTTTAAGAGACAAGCAGGACGCAGGAGGAGCACTGGACGCAGAGCTGACATCCGGTGTAAATACCAGGAGGCGCTGGGGCAGACCCCAGGGTTCCCTGGAAGCCCCGTTGGAATCATATGTCCTCACTTTCCATTCAGTTCTCTTTCTGCCAACCCTCCCCTCCCCCTACGGAGTCTTTCCCGCTCCCCATGAAAGAAGGAGCAAAGGGTCCAAAGACAGACCCACCTCCTGCCGGGAGGGCCCTGCAGACAGGGGCATTTCACAGCCTCTCTCCTTTTTTCCTCTTTCTGCCCCATCTCCGCTCTGCGGCTCAGGCCCCCGTCACCCCACCCATGCCTCTCCTCCCGTGTCCTAGTCAGGTAGCTGAGACCCCTCTTCAGAGGCCTTCCTTCCCAGAAGTCCTCTCCAGTAGGGGCAGTTTATTCTCGTACACACCTGCCACATGAGAAGTCCGATTCTCCTGGCCCCAGCCCTGCCTCCAAACCTCTCTCCCCCTAACAATCATGTAGCCACCTCCCCGGATAGTCCTGCCTTCTCCCAACTTCATCGCTGACACTTACAGGCCCAGGGACCACACCCTACATCCTAGGGGAAGGGCATCCGGGCCCAGCCTGGGCTCTTCTGTGATCGCCATCCTTGTGGATGGCTGTCTGAGTCTCTGGCCCCTCGGTTCCTGTCCTTCTCTGCTCTTGCAACCTCTTTAGCTTCTCTCCACTCACACGTGACCCGCTTTGTTCGATGTCAAGCTGGAGGCCTCTTAGGTCAGCTCTTCATCTGCAGCCCCTTCTTGGTTGCCCCTCCCCTCTGCCCCTCTGCCCCTCTGTCCCTGACCCTCGCGGGACTACTGGTGCAAACATGTGGAGATCATCTACTTAAACCATCTACTTAAACCTCATGGTCCATCTGGCCCATCTCTTTGGTCCATTTCTGTCCATACCTTTGTGAGCAAAAGAGGAATGTCCCCAGAGGCACCCATGTCCTAATCTCCAGGACCTGTGAGTGTGTCATTTTCCATGGCAAAAAGGGACATTGCAGATGTGGTTAAGATTAAGGATCTTGGGATGCCATGGTACATATACACAATGGAGTATTACTCAGCCATTAAAAAGAATACATTTGAATCAGTTCTAATGAGGTGGATAAAACTGGAGCCGATTATACAGAGTGAAGTAAGCCAGAAAGAAAAACACCAATACAGTATACTAATGCATATATATGGAATTTAGAAAGATGGTAATGATAACCCTGTATGCGAGACAGCAAAAGAGACACAGATGTATAGAACAGTCTTTTGGACTCTGTGGGAGAGGGAGAGGGTGGGATGATTTGAGAGAATGGCATTGAAACATCTATAATATCATATAAGAAGCGAATCGCCAGTCTAGGTTTGATGCAGGGTGCAGGATGCTTGGGGCTGGTGCACTGGGATGACCTGGAGGGATGGTGTTGTTGGCGGGGGGGGGTGGGGGTGGGAAGGGGGTTTGGGATTGGGAACACGTGTGCACCCATGGTGGATTCATGTTGATGTGTGGCAAAACCAATACAATACGGTAAAGTAAAAAAAAAAAAAAAGAAAAAAAAGAAATTCTCTTGGGTTATCCAGGTGAGCCTAATATAATTACAAATTTCCTTATAAAAGAGGGACAGGAGGGTTGGAGTCAGGGAAGGAGATGATAGAAGCAGAGGTTAGGCTGATATGAGGAAGGGGCCTCAGATCCAAAGATGCAGGTGCCCTCTAGAAGCTGGAGAAAGTAAGGGAAAGAACTTACTTCCAGTCTCCAAAAGGAATTGAATTTCGCCCTGCTTCCACATTGCTAGTGGTGAAGAATCTGCCAGCCAGTGCAGGAGATGCAAGAGATTCAGGTCTGATCCGTGGGCTGGAAAGTTGCTCTCGAAGAGGAAATGTCAACCCATTAGAGTATTCTAGTCTATAAAATCCCCTGGAGATGGGAGTCTGGTGGGCTACAGTCCTTGGGGTTCCAGAATCAGACACGACCGACATGCACAGAGACCACCTTGATTTTAGATAAAAATGTTTAAACGAATTATATATTTTTAATATTTTGGCTGCACCGGGTCTCCAGTGCAGTGAGCGGGCTTCTCTTGTTGTGGAACACCAGTTCAGTTGCCCCATGGCACGTGGCATCTTAGTTTCCTGACCAGGTATCGGACCTGCGTCCTCTGCATTGGAAGGTGATTCTTAACTGCTGGACAGCCAGGGAAGTCCTTTGATTTTGGATTTCTGACCCCCAGGACTGTGAGATAATAAATTTGTGCTGTTTTGGGAAGTAAGTTACAGTAATTATGTTACAGCAGCAACAGGAAACTCGTACAATCTTCAAATTCCTTTGTTCTCTTTTGTGCCTGCCCAGCACCCTCCATCCATCTAGGCACCCTCCATCCATCTAGTCACCCTCTGTCCCTCGCCCCATCCTTAGTCCTGGGGTTCACTCCTGGAGCCCCAACACTGGCTTCTTGTTGCTGTAGTTTCTGCAGCCCGGCCCATCTCCCTCCCTGAGGCTCATCCCAGCATCCCCTCCACAGGGGTCAAACAGTAGCCCACAGGCCCATCCAGCCTGCCATCGCTTTTGTATGGCCAGCAAGCCAAGAGGGCTTCTGCATGTTTGAATGAGTGAGAAGAAAAGGAAAGAATGGTGTAACATTTTGTAACACACACAAAAATAATATGCAAGTCGGTCCTCAGCGTCCACATACAATGTTCTGCGGGGACACAGCCACGCCTGTCTGTTCATTGTCCAGCACTGTTTCCATGCTCCAGGCGCAGAGTTGAATGGTTGTGGCAGAGACCGGATGGCCTTCAAAGCCTAAGTATTTACTGTCTGGCTTTCCCAAAACAAACGCGCTGACCCCTGACTGAGGGCCCAGTCACATCCACACCTCCGTCTCATCATCACTCTGTCCCTGGCCGGGCATTGCCTCCCAGGCTGCCAGCCTTTGTCAGGCTGCTCTCCATCCTGCGAGGGAAGCGCCTTTGTCTTCCTCCTCACGTGTCTGACACAGCCTTCCAGAACAGACTCATCCGTGAGCTTTCGTGATACCCCACCCCCATATCCCAGCGTCCCTACTGGCTGCTGCTTCCACAGCACTCTGTCCACCTCCTTTACAACAGTTATTTTAGTAGCTGCTGCTTCTTGAGCATATCATGTGTGCCAGACAGGATCCTAAGTATTTCAGAGAGTGAGCTCTTCTTCCCCTCACATTATGCCTATGAGGTGGGTATTTTGTTATCCTCATTCTCCCAGTGAAGAAACGGAGGCTCATAGATGTCAAGCAACTGGCCCCAGGTCACAGAGCCAGGGGACAGCAGAGGAAAGATTTGACTCAAGCTGTGTGACCACAGGGCAAGGAGCAATCCTCAAACTTAGCTCTACCACCAGACTGCAGTTACCGAAGGCCAGGATCCTGTTCTTTCAGCCTCTCTGACTCTGAGTCGGGCCCCAAACAGGTGCTCACAGGGTGCTTGGTGAGCTGAGCTAAATGAAAGAGAGTCAAAATGGAGTCTTAAAAAAAGCCCAGATGGTTACGATGCTTTGCCAGGGTCAAAGTGTGGAAATCTTTAGGATGCTAAACATTTGCATGGGGCATGCAACTTCATAGACTAAAGAACAAACAGTTGTTCTGGCTAATCGAGCCCAGCCAGAAGTCATCGTCTGAACAGTCTCCCAGGGGTCCCTTTCATGGGAAGGACGAGGGGAAAGGGCTGGCTTGTTGTTCCTTACAGCGGGGACCAAGAGCCTGGTGGCTCTGCTCGCCGTGCTTGACCTCCCTCCACCACCCAGGGCTACTTCCACATCTGCCTCTTCCTCTGTCCTGCAAGAAAAGGGGAAGAGATCATGAGAGCACAGCATAGTGGGGGCTGAGCCACAATGGCGAAGTGCCAGCGAGGGAAGGGGGTTGCGTCATGCCCTCTGTCCCCTTCTTCCACTCTCTCTGGGGCTCAGCCTGCGAGCGTGAGGACCCTTCTCCTTGGCCCCACTGCCCAGGAGCTGACCTTGTTGTCCTCTTACCACCTCCAGGTGTATACCCTCACACCCCTCCTCCCTGCCAGCAACATCCCCCTCCAACCTCCAACTCCTCACAACATAAGCCCAGGAAAAAACCCATTCTCTGCTTGGCTGTTGGGAGCCAGCACTGTGAACAGATTCTCATCTTGCCAACAGCTCTGCAACAAGGATCTTGTCATATCCACCCTGCAGGTGAGGCTCAGAGAGAATAAATAGAATGAATCTATAAAATTCATTTTATAGAATTGAGTGAATTCTCTCTCTTGAATCCTCCTCTCAGTTGCTACCACCTTGATATCACTTCCTTTCCTTATTTTCATGAGTCTCTCATTACCAAGATGTTATTTACATGTGGTAAAACCATAATCCTGAATGTACAGTTCAATACGTGTTCACAGTTGTGCACATCTATGTAACCTCCACTCTGACTGACGTGTTAAAGAACAGATCCTTCCATCCAGGAAGTTTCTTTCCATCCATCACCCAATCCTCCCTGCCAGTAGCTTCTGTTTGGGCGTTGGTCTCCATAGACGAGTCTTGCCTCTTCCAGAAGGGCATGTACATGGGAGAATACATTCTGGACATTTGTTGTGTCTTTGGTACGACAGCATGTTTTTGAAATTGATCAAAGACACTGCCTCTCTCAGCAATTTTGCCTGTATTTCTTGCGTAGTGCAATTGCATCTTAGGGATGGGCCACAGTCAGTGTGTCTGTTGAGAATGTCTTGGCAGTTTCTAATGCTGACTGTTAGGAATCAAGCTCCTATGTGCCTTCATGGACAAGTCTTGTGTGATCATGCTTTCATTTCACTTGGGCGGACGGAGTGCCTAGTGACAGGATCTCCTACATGGAACTTTATAAGGAGCTGCCCTCTCTCTGCTCCACCTTCCCTTTCCTGATGTCCTAAAGGCTTCTGGGACTTGAGCATAGAAGCAATATAAATTCCAGACCTGTCTTCAGGAGCTGAGAACCTGGATCCAGTGGCTTCGTCTTCTCTGGGGAGTGGGAATGAGTATGATCATTTTACCATCATGAGGTTCTAGGGAGGACTGATTCCGTGAGATACTGATCATGAAAAGCCTGGCTCAAAAAATATGATTTCCCTGTTTTTGGTCATCCTTGGGTAGTTTTAACAGCAGGCAACTACAAATGAAATAATTCAGTCAAATGGGCAAAAACCAGTTTTGCCCCCAGGCAGTGGGTGAAATCAATACTTTCCATTCTAATTACACAGGTCTTGAGGCCTTGTATTCAACCATCCACCTTACAGAGGATTGAGCAAGTAAGGTAAACACAGCTAGGTCAACAGCTGCCTCCTGGAAAGAGGGTCTGTGCAGAGCAAACAGTGGGGACGTGTGTTTTCCTTCCTCTGTCCTTGTCCTCCACCTCCGGCCTCTCCGGGGTACAAGGGAAGCAGGTGGGGGAAGCTCTGTAAGTGACTGGGCTTCATGTATTAGAAGTTGAGTGGATGGGACTCAGGACGACGTGGCCTCCTCTTGTAGGCTGGAGCCTCAGGCTCACCTGGGAGGCTAGGGTGGTTCAAGTGGTCCAAGGCAAACACTTTGTGCACACACACGCAGACATAGTATCCCTCGCACATGACACTTGGGGCTCCCCTTTCTTGTATGCAGAGTTCTGGAAAAATGGTGGTCCCAACACCTGTCTGGATCAGTGTGGAGTTTGGCAAGAAGGTAGGATGTGGGGACAGTCAGAGTTGGCTTCAGTTCACTGTGGACAAGTTACTTAACCCCTCAAGTCTTCACTGTCCTTATCCATAAATGCAGATTTTGGTTCCAGGGTCCTAGGGTGACTATTAGGGTTAGATCATTGAATATATGGAAAGGACTGGCATGTCATGGACTCAGCAGAAATTGATTCCCCTTCTCTACCCTCTTCCCTCTTGGTCTTTTGGTTCGATTTGAACATGAAGAAGTAAGAGACCAACATCATTCCAAATACAATGTAGAGGATAAGAACCAATACATGTAGAAACTAAAGAATATCCATAGAGGGCTCCAGAAGGAAACAGACTTGGAATTATCTAGAATAATGCACTAACCAGCTGGGTGACTTTAACTTCCTTCTGCATCTTTTTGTGTGTTGATATTTTCACAAGGAAGTGTTGCTTCTGTAAAAACATATATCTTCTGTTCCTTTTTATCTGATCAACCGAACAGAAGGACGCTGTACTCACATAGGTGACAGTTTCTTGCGGTCTCTCTGACAGAGAAGATTGCCTTAGGATGTCTCTTTTAACCTCTTTGGATTTCCTCCAAACACCCTACCCTTTGGACGTCTACCTGATGGAGTGGGAAGGCTTCTATATGAAGCCAATTCTACACAGCTGTTAGTAACTGTGAGACTTTATGAAAATTAATCTCTGTAAGCCCAGCAATGAGACAGATTGTGCCTACTTTAGAGTATTTGGAGGCTTCCCTGGTGGCTCAGATGGTAAAGAATCTGCCAGCAATGCAGGTGATCCGTGTTTGATCCCTGGGTCAGGAAGATCCCCTGGAGAAGGAAATGGCAACCTTCTCCAGTATTCTTGCCTGGAGAATTCCATGGACCAAGGAGCCTGGCAGGCTACAGTCCAAGGAGTCGCAAAGAGTCAGACATGACTGAACGACTATCACTCACTTACTCACTAGAGTGTTTGGAGGAGGCCTGAATTCGATGAGGGTGTACAGTCCAAGTGTCTGGAAGCTCCTTAACGGGTGCAGTGGCAGTTTTCCTCCCCTGTGATGTGTAGATCACAGTCTTCATGGATATTGCCTCTGGCAGCCTCCCGACAGCCCTGTGAGATAGTCCCTGCCTGTTATCATCTCACTTGACAGATGAGCAGCCGAAACTCAGATAATTTAAGGGACTTGCCCAGCTTTGTCCCGGAACGCCAGCAGTGTTCCTCCTTCTCTGTCTGTATGTGTGTGATAATGTGTATATTATGCCCACTGTGGCCGTGTCCTATTTTGGCTTTGACCCTGGTGCCTGGAGAGGTTGTAAGGTGTGAGTTTGGCATTCGCTTGTCCTCTTGCAGTTCCCACCACACAAGTTCCCTCTAATCAGAGACTAGAGACCTCCTTCGGGAGGACTCCCCATGGCTGGATTTCCAGATTATTCTGTTAACCTCATTAATAAGGAAAGACTCTGGGAAATCCGGTGTTTCTGCATGTAAAGAACATCTCCTAGGTGCAAAATCAGCACCCATCAAGGCCCCCTTGTTCAGGCTCTTTGTCATAATATTCAATTGTGTTGGTCATCTGGTCAGCTAGGCAGGTTAGACCTGTTCTCTTGAACAGCTGAGGGCAGCCGTGACTCGTGACTACATACGTGACAAAGGTTTGAATATGTTTCGCAGGCTGGTGTGTTTTTATTAGTGAAATCAAAAAGTGGTACCTAAAATAGGCTTCTTCATATTTTTATAAATTTTACATATGTATGGCTGCTCTGATGCTTTCTTTGCCTTAATGAAACAAAAAGAGATGTTTTAAAGAGGAAGAGATAAAAATATTAATAAAATTTTACAATATTGTTTCTGTATCTTAATAGCTCCCCTGGATCCATTTAGGCACCCAGGGATTAGGCAAGGAAAGCAGTGTAGGGCTGCACAAGTCCAGAGCTGGAGCCCCAAACAGTAGGTGACCCTTGCTGGAAATCCACATGGATAGTAACACGAGAATGCAAGATGTGAGTTTAATAAGCTCTATGTGCTCAAAAACGCTCAGACACAGCTTAAACTCAAATTATGACGTTGGTCAAAATCATTGGGAATATAGATTTGAGAGTCTAAGTTATTTTCCAGAAATGTGAGTTGGCCCACCTAAGCCTGACCATTAGTTTTCCTTGCAATTAGGGGACTGCCGTTTCCCATAGGAGGGCACAGAGCCCGAGCTGCCAGAATGGCTTTGGTACTTGCCCTTGTGGGCCCCTTTGCCTGGAATCTTCTTCCGCTGAGTGTCCTCAACGGTTCTGCTTTGCACTGAGATCTTGTCAATGTGCCTTCACAGAAAGTACTTTCTTTGGCCACCCATTGGAAACATAAGTCCTCCTAATTACAACACAATGTACTTGGCTTGCTTTAATAGGCTTTATGGCACTTATCACTGCCTGACACTATAAAGTATATCTATACTTACATTATGTATTTTATTTGTCAATTGTAATAATCTGTTGATTGTTTATGTCTGTTTCTCTTACTGGGCTGTGAGTCTTCTATGAACATGAGACATTGTTTCTCCCATTGCTGCATCCTCCAGAAGAATAACTGTAGGACTTCAAAAAATATTTATTGCATGATTGTATAAGTGGACTTAAACTCTAAAATGCTGATATAATCAGGCATAATTTCCATTACAGTGTAACCCCCGTAAAAGCAAGAACCATGTCTGGTTTGTTCTATCCTGAGGCTTCAACCAGGATCACTAGCTGTTGTAACAACTTTCAAATCCCAGGGGCTTAGCACAACAGTATTAGAGACCCTTCTCCATATCATTGTTGTTGTTCAGTTACTAAGTCATGTCCGACTCTTTGGGATCCCATGGAGTGCAGCATGCCAATCTTCCCTGTCCTTCACTTCTCCTGGAGTTTGCTAAAACTCATGACCATTGAGTTGGTGGTGCCATCCAACCATCTCATTCTCTATTACCCTTTTCTTTTGCCCTTTCTGACCTTCAGGGTCTTTTCCAGTGAATCAGCTCTTTGCATCAGGTGATCGAAGTATTGGAGCTTCAGCTTCAGCATCATATTTGTCCTTCCAGTGAATATCCAGGGTTAATTTCCTTTGGGATCAACTGGCTTGGTCTCCTTACTGTCCAAGGGACTCTCAAGAGTCTTCTTTAGCCCCACAATTTGAAGGCATCATTCCTCCAGTACCATAGTTCTTTAGCACTCAGTCTTCTTTATGGCCCATCTCTCACATCTGTACACAACTGCTGGAAAAACCATAGATTTGACTATATGGACTTTTGTTTCCAAAGTGATGTCTCTGCTTTCTAATACACTGTCCATAGCTTTTCTTCTAAGTATCAAGTACCTTTTAATTTTGTGGCTGCAGTCACCATCCACAGTGATTTTGGAGCCCCCCCCCCAGTATAAAATCTGCCACTGTTCCCACTTTTTCCCCATCTATTTTCTATGAAGTGATGGGACCAGATGCCATGATCTTAGGTTTTTGAATGTTGACTTTTAAGCCAACTAGTCTTTTTCACCTTCATCAAGAGGCTCTTTAGTTTCTCCTCACTTTCTTCCATTAGAGTAGTATCATCTGCATGTCTGAAATTGTTGATATTTCCCCCAGCAATCTTAATTCCAGTCTGTGAGTCATCCAGCATGGCACTTTGCAAAATGTACTCTGCTGCTGCTGCTGCTGCTGCTGCTTCGCTTCAGTCGTGTCTGACTCTGTGAGACCCCATAGACGGCAGCCCACCAGGCTTCTCTGTCCCTGGGATTCTCCAGGCAAGAGTACTGGAGTGGGTTGCCATTTCCTTCTCCAATGCATGAAAGTGAAAAGTGAAAGTGAAGTCACTCAATCATGCCTGACTCTTGGCAACCCCATTGCAGCCCACCAGGCTCCTCCGTCCACGAGATTTTCCAGGCCAGAGTACTGGAGTGGGGTGCCATTGTCTTCTCCGATGTACTCTGCATGTAAGTTAAATAAGCAGGGTGAAAATATACAACCTGATGTACTCCTTTGTCCCATGTCTGATTCTAACTGTTTCTTCTTGTCCTACATACAGATTTCTCGGGAGACACGCAAGGTGGTCTGGTGTTCTTATCTCTAAGAATTCTCCACAGTTTGTTGTGATCCACACAGTCAAAGGTTTTTGCATATCACTGAAACAGAAGTAGATGTTTTTATCTGGAATTCCCTTGTTTTTTCCATGATCCTATGGATATTGGCAATTTGAACTCTGGTTCTTCTGCCTTCTCTAAATCTAGCTTGTACGTCTGGAGGTTCTCAGTTCACATACTAGTGAAGCCTGTCTTGAAGGGTTTTGAGCATTAACTTGGTAGCATACGAAATGAGCTCAATTGTGTGGTAGTCTGAACATTCTTTGGCATTGCCTTTCTTTGAGATTGGAATGAAAACTGACTTTTTCCAGTCCTGTGGCCACTGTCGAGGTTTCCAAATTTGCTGGCATATTGAGTGAAGCACTTTAGCAGCATCATCTTTTAGAATTTAAAATAGCTCAATTGGATTTCTATCACCTCCATGAGCTTTGTTGGCAGTAATGCTTCCTAAGGCCTACCTGACTTCACACTCTAGAATGTCTGACTCTAGGTGAATGACTGCCCCATCGTGGTTATCCAGGTCATTAAGACCTTTTTGTATGGTTCTTTTGTGTATTCTTGCCACCTCTTTTTAATCTCTTCTGCTTCTCCATATCATAGTTACACTTTCAGGAACATATGGCCTCCAAGGGGCAGGGAAAGAATGAGTGGGCACACTGGCTCTTGACTGCAGTGAAGCCACACACTTCATTTTTCTTGCTCCATGACCCTCACTGCAAGAGAAGCTGGGAAATGAAGAGGAAGATGTAGGGACTTGGGAGTGCGTGGCCTCATCCAGCCTCTAGCTCAGTCCCTGGCACACCTATCCCGGCCTTTGGAGAAATAATTAAGGAATGTTTATAATCTCTAAATTTCATGCATAAACTCTTCTGACGTTGTGGCTGGTTTTCTACCCAACACTTTGGTCATTCCTGAAGATTTGTGATTCTCCTGAGCTCACGAGAGTTCTGAAAAAGGTCTCCAGGTATACTTTTCTAAGTCATGATTGCAGATTTCCTGTGAGTTTCTGTATGCCTGAACTCATGAAAAAATCAATGGAAAGTGCTCTTGGTATTTTCCTCGGCAACTTTAAGTTCAGTGTATTAAACTATCACACTAGGACAGAACTATACACTTGGGAGTCATTAGGACTCTAATAGGTTGGATCTCTTAGAGCCCTGGAACTACAAAACCTTTAATCTGAGGATGTCACAGACCCGAACTGAGCATCATTTACAAGACTGGGCCATTTTATGTGCAAAGAACCTGAAGAGACATTTTTCCAAAGAAGACATACAGATGGCCAACAGGTGCATGAAAAGATGCTCAGCGTCCCTAATCATCAGGGAATGCAAACCAAAACAACGATGAAATATCACCTCACACCTGTTAAACGGCTATCATCAGAAAGACAGACGATAATCTTGGTGAAGGTATGGAGAAAAGGGAGCCCTTGGGCACCCTTGCTGGGAACGTAAATTGGTGCAGCCATTATGGAAAACCCCATATGGAGATTCCTCCAAAAACTAAAAACACGATCCAGCAATTCCACTTTTGAGTGCATTTCCAAGGAAATGAAATCAGTATCTCAAAAAGGTATCCGAGTTCTTATGTTCACTGCGACATTACACACAACAGCCAAGATAATTTAACAACCTAAGTGGCTGTCAACAGATAAATGATAAAGAAAATGAAATATATATGTTTATGTAGACAAACCTGTAACCAGCTTATACAACAGAGAAATTTTGTCATTGAGTCACTGCAACTGTGGAGGTTGTTTGTTGCTGAAGCATAACCTAATTAATCCTGACTAGAAGGGTATGACATTGATATTTCACCGGAGCCACTTCGTGCTTTGCTGACAAAGGTCCATCTAGTCAAAGCTATGGTTTTTCCAGTGGTCATGTTTGGACGTGAGAGCTGGACCGTAAAGAAAGCTGAGCACTGAAGAATCGATGCTTTTGAACTGTGGTGTTGGAGAAGACTCTTGAGAGTCCCTTGAACTGCAAGGAGATCCAACCAGTCCATCCTAAAGGAAATCAGGCCTGAATATTCATTGGCAGGACTAATGCTGAAGCTGAAACTCCGATACCTTGGCCACCTGAGGCGAAGAACTGACTCATTGGAAAAGTCCCTGATGCTGGGAAAGACTGAAGGCAGGAGGAGAAGGGGATGACAGAGGATGAGATGGTTGGATGGCATCACCGATTCAATGGACATGAGTTTGAGCAAGCTCTGGCTGTTGGTGGTGGACAAGGAAACCTGGCGTGCTGCAGTCCATGAGGCTGCAAAGAGTCAGATACTACTGAGCAAATGAACTGAACTGAACCTCATGTTGCAGCTTGGTTCTTCTTGTCAGTATAGAACTCTTGTCAGAAAAAAATTGTCATTTAAATTAAAATAATAAATCTCTTATTTACCTGGAAGTTGTCAGGTTTATTGCTTTGTTTTCAGAAAACCAAAAATAAGAATAAGGATTCCTTATGTTAGATGTAAGACTAGACCCTAAGCCTTATTACTCCATTCACGGAAAATGAATTCAACTTTTACATTTTAAGATAAAACTTTTCAAAAGTATTTACTCACAAGTGAGATGGTTCTACTTTCCTGTATTATTGCTTATTAGGTAATGAATTTCCTGCTATAAAATCTGGGGTTGGGTGGTCTCTATAAAAGTTGTAAAGGATCTATTTTAATGATTCCCCAAGTGAATTATTGCATTGTGTCTAGACCATGAACAAATATTTGGGAACATGTAATATTAGGTGATGAAACTGGCAAAGTGAAGAGAGGGCTGGCTCAAACGTCAAATGATTGATTCCTGAGTTTTGCTTATTTGTTGATCCTGCATCAGACTCCCTGACAACTCTTCTTTCTTTCTGTCTTCCCTATTTCTGTGAACAATGCCACTGATATTCATGCCACCCCTACGAGGTTCTTTCGTGTAAGTCATAGTTTATAATCATCTGCCCGAGTAAACTCTTACAAAACCCTGTAAGACATATAGATGCTATTTCTCCATCAAACTGACATCTTCAACAGGACATCTGCTTGTGAATGGCTCTCCGGATCTGCTTGTGAATGGCTCTCCAGCAGCCATGATGCTCGGTTGAATCTGCCTGAAGGTATGAGCCTCCCAGTTGCAGCCTGGGCTGTGGCGGTGAAGTAACTCAGTTCTTTATGAGCACGGAAAACACATGGCTGGAACTGAGTTGCACTGATTGATAAACACTATGTGCTCAGTCATGTCCAATTCTCTGTGACCCTGTAGACTGTTGCCCGTCAGGGGATTTCTCAGGCAAGAATATTACATCAGATTGCCATCTCTGACTCCAGGGGATTTTCCTGATCCCACATTTCCTTTGTCTCCTGCATTGGCAGACAGATTCTTTACCAGTGCGTCACGTGATAACTAAATTAACTTGACTGATGAGTAGCCAAGGCAGATTTCTCAAGGTCAACCAGGAAAATCTGTATCTCAAACACAAAGAGAGGCTTGAAGGGTATTGAAGTGCTTAGATCCCAGCAGCCTGGGACCTTATTCAATGATTCTGGGCAACAATTGTCATGTAAGAAACTGCAAATTGTATTTGACTCCAAGCCCTGCCCTGAGAAACGGCTGAAACTCCAAAGATCCCCTACTGTGGCTGACCTTCTCTCTTTCCCTTGGGAGTGAGATAGCCAACTGGCGCGTTGTTCCCGGAAGCTATTAGTTGATTCCCTCCAGTGGGAATCAAAGCCTTTCTTCTCTGCTATAATTCATAGTGACGCCTCTTTGTCGCCCTCTCACACCCCACTCTAATGGGACCTCTTCTGCGTTTCATCCTCTAGAAGAGGTCATGCCAGCTTCTGAAATCTGAGTAATTTCATTCCATGTTGTTTTATGTATAAGCTGAGTTCAGGGATAAAATGTGATACCAACTCCTTGGCAGATTACCAGCACTCTCCCCATCTCCTGCAGTGATCTTGGATCTCTGTCCTGTGTGTTTGCACCCAGAGTCCCTGGATGCCCACCCCCTCCCTATGGGATGAGATTGGTTCCCTAATGAGCTGAGCAGGCTCACTGTCTCTGCAAGGGGCCTCCAGTTCCTAGGGGAACAAAGGCCAGAAGAGATCAGGTTGAAATTGTTCAAAACTCTCCCCCATGCCTGGTGTGTGCATTGGGCCCCAACTCCACCTCCCACCACCCCACAGAGAGAACAGAGGTTCCCTCTGTCTCATATCACAAACCACACTGTCAGTATATATGGGAAAGGGTGACTTCTGGAACCTGCTTATTCACCTGTGTGCACCCCAGGGTACCCACCACAGGGTTTGGCAGGAAGATATTGTGCTTATTAGCCAAGGGGCATGATCATGTGAGGAGGAAAACATCCATGGTGCAGGGGTAAGAGGAGAGCATTGCTGGAGCGTGGTCTTGGAGGTGGTGAAGGAGATGGATCTGGTACACAACCACAGGCGCTGGCCTGGGCTGGGAGCATGGATGCTTCATCCGTAGTATAAAGGGAAGGAAGGGTTTAAGGGCGTATGCGCAAGAAAGTAGAAGAATGTTGAGCTGGAATCTCATAGACGTTCTCTTCCGACAGTGTCAATTTTCTCAGTGCAGCAAGGAATAAAGCCATCCACTGAGAACCAGAATGGGGAGATTGTTTTAGAAGTCTTAGGAGAGAGGACAAAGTATGAAAGAGTCATGAGAAATGGGTAGTCTTGACTTAGAGATATATAGGCCAATTTGTGAGTACTGTTAAGGGTCCCTTGTGCTTAGAGTGGGCTTTCCAGGTGGCGCTAGTGATAAAAGAATCTGCCTCCAATGCAGAAGGGGACGACAGAGGATGAGATGGTTGGATGGCGTCACTGACTCAATGGACGTGAGTTTGAACAAGCTCTGGGAGTTGATGATGGACAGGGAAGCCTAGTGGGCTGCAGTCGATGGGGTTACAAAGAGTCGGACATGACTGAGCAACTGAACTAACTAACCAAGGAGACCAGGAGACCAGGTTCGATTCCTGGGTGGGGAAGATCCCCTTGAGGAGGGCATGGCAACCCACTCTAATATTATTCTTGCCTGGAGAATCCCATGGACAGAGTAGCCTGGTGGGCTACAGTCCGTAGGGTCTTAAAGAGTTGGATGTGAGTGAAGCAGCTTAGGGAGCATGCATGAGCTTACAATAAGTATAAGATTGAAGTATGCCCTATCACTATAGTCGTGTTTTTCTCCATCTCTTGCTATTGTACAGCTGCACTCATGGAACAGATGATGAGCAGGATTTTATCAGGATTTGGTTTTGCCAGTAGAATGACAAGAGAAAGGACCGTGTGAGTTATTATAAGGACTATCATAGTCATTGGTAAATACGAGATCAAGGGTGTGACCACGGCAAAGAGTGTCTTAGACAGAAGAGAGGAAACAGCACTGGAAGAGAGGAGAAGGTCCAAAGACTGAAAAGGTCTGATTATGAAGATATTAAAAGTGTCAAGAATTTTAAAAGGAGGATTGTTGGAGTGACAAAGAACTGGTAGCTAAAAATCTTTAAGAAAGATAAACAAGGGACTTCCCAGGTAGTCTAGTGGCTAAGACTTTGTGCTCCCAATGCAGGGGGCCAAGGTTCAATTCCTGGTCAGGGAACTGAGATCCTTTATGCCACATGGCATGGTGAAAAAATTAAAAAATAATAATAAAAAAATTAAAGATGAAAAGAGAATAAAAAAGAGAAACAGATAAGATAAATGTTGTGTCATGAAGGACATTAACAAGGGGCTAAAATGGACAATGAGTTTATGTATAGGAACCCACTTTTGGTCAGGTGGTCAGGGAAATCAGTTACGAAGCAGTGAAGTCAAGTCAATGCTACTGGGATAAAGACTGAAGGGAAAACATGTGGGCAAATGACACAGCAGCAAATGTAAAGGCCCTGAGGCAGGAAAGAACTTATTCCAGGACCTATGGTAAAATGTATGTGGCTGGAACATATTCAACAATTGCAAATGGGTATATGGTGGGAGATGCTTGTTAGAGAGAGGACAAGCAGAGAATAACAGTACACATTATGCACTCCATACTTGAGTAAGGATTTCTTTAAAACAAAAAGCTCGAAAAGCACTGGGCCTTCGTTTTGATGGTAGGTGGTTCTTGTGCTCAGTCATGTCCAACTCTTTGCGACCCCATGGACTGTAGCCCGCCAGGCTCCTCTGTCCATGGGATTCCCCAGGCAAGAATACTGGAGTGGGCTGCCATTTCTTCCTCCAGGGGATCTTCCTGACCGGGGACTGAACCAGCTCTCCCGCACTGCAGGCTGATTCTTTACCACTTGATCCACCTGGGAAGACTGGTAGGTGGTTCAGGATGCAGCGACTTGTCTTTTTACTTGGAGATGATGTCTCGACATGGCCCAGACCCCGGGATACTCAGAAGCTCCTGTGAGATGGCTGGCCTCTGGTATGCGCATGGATTACTAGGGCGGTTAAGATGCTTGTTATTTCCGGCTCATCAGATGCAACCAGCATAGTGTAAGCCATGTTATAAATCAGACTGATTATGTTTATAATACTTCAGAGTCATTCTCTGGCATCCATTTGACTTTTGCATAAGCCAGACAGGGGAGAAGAGGGGTCTGGAATCAGAAAACAAGCATTCAGTTGAGTTTTGACACTAGTTCTGTGGGTAGCCTTGGCAGAGTGCTTTCCCAGACAGGACTCCAGGGCGGAATGGGTTGAGTCTATACAGGTTACTCCAGTTCTGCCTGTGTGGAAGAGCATACCCTGCTGGAGGGATGAGGGAAACAGGGTAAATGATGCAGACTTGGCTGAGCAGGGCTCTCCAGTGACTCAGCTGGTAAAGAACCTGACTGCTAATGCAGGAACGCAGGAGACGTGGGTTTGATTCCTGGGTCGGGGGATGATCCCCTGGAGACGGAAATGGCAACCCACTCCAGTATTCTCGGCTGGAACATTCTGTGGACAGAGGAGCCTGGCAGACTATAAAAGTTCACGGGGTCACAGAGTCAGACACGACCGAGCCTGCGTGCACGCCTGGTTGGGCAGGGATCAAGGTGTCTGTGTGAGACAGGGCAGGGGTCTGGAAGCCACTCTGCACAAACCTCTGGTCACCACATTCTGAATCCTGTCCTTTATCAGCTGAGTCCCTTTATTTGGTCCCATCCTTTTTCCCCAGCCCCCCGGCAGACCTGCAGGGTTCCCTGCCCTCTCATACCACAGACCTGTTCTCTGGAGGAGTTCCGATCATGAAACACGTGGGAAAAAAAGCTGCTAAGGCTGAGAACCCCTTTCCTCCCTGTCCTGCTTCCCCGGTGGTGGTACCTCAGGCATCAGCAACAAGCTGGCAGGAAGATTCGGAACAAAAAATGGTTGACTTGCTCCCACGCATTCACTCACTCACTTGAGTATGGGGATATGTGGTCAAGGACTCCTAAACAGAATCTGGTGCACTGTTTTGGCTCCTCTGCCCAGAGAAATACTTGTACAGACGTGCACAGGAGTGTCCAGATGCCAGCCAGGTGCTACTGTCCCCTGAGGGCTGGGAATGGCTGTCAATATGAGGCTCTGATTTTGTGAGATGAGCACACACCCTAAGAGTAGAAGCAGCTTTTAGCTTGCTTATGCCTCTGGATTCTCAGTCTCTTATCTCTCTGTCTCAGTAATTAACTTTGCTTTTTCATCTCTTTTATGCTTTTAAGAATTCTATTTAAATCCAGGTTTTCTGATTGTTATCAGCAGCAGAGTAGATTTAATTAAACAAGCTAGCCATTACCTAGAAATGGGTCTTTATTTAGTTTATTAGTTGTCTTTTCATCAGTAAATGCCTGTGTTTCTCCTTACTTACCAGCTGTGGGAAAGCAGAAATCTGTTCTTGTAGTTCTCAACCCTATTAAAGCACCCAGCAAAGGGTCTTTTTTACCAAAGCTCTCTCTCTCTGGTGGCCCTGAAGCAAACAGAGCCGACGTGTCTGTGTTGCTCTCTGTAGTTCTAAAATAACTTTTAATTTTCAAATAATTTTAGATTTACAGAGAAGTTACAAAGATTGAGTTCCCAATAATTCAGTTTCTTCTATTGATAAATCTTTACATAGCCTACACTTGTCACACTAAGACACAGACATTGTTATGTTACTGTAAACTAAACTCTAGACTTGATTCAGATTTCAAAAATTAGTTGCTAGTATTTAAAATCAAGAGATTTTTTTATTTTTGCTTAGAAAATTAGAAGATCTGGCAACAGAAGTGTATTCCTCCCTGGCAACATTCAGTTCAGTTCACTTCAGTCACTCAGTCGTGTCTGAATCTCTGCAAACCCATGAACCACAGCACGCCAGGCCTCCCTGTCCATCACCAACTCCTGGAGTTNAGTCCCTTGGACTGCAAGGAGATCCAACCAGTCCATTCTAAAGGAGATCAGTCCTTGGGTGTTCATTGGAAGGATTGATGCTAAAGCTAAATTTCCAAAACTTTGGCCACCTCATGCAGAGGGCTGATTCATTGGAAGGGGCCCTGATGCTGGGAGGGATTGGGGGCAGAAGGAGAAGGGGACAACAGAGGATGGAGATGCCTGGATGGCATCACTGACTTGATGGACATGAGTTTGAGTAAACATATGGAGTTGGTGATGGACAAGGAAGTCTGGCGTGCTGCAGTTCATGGGGTCGCAAAGAGTCGGACATGACTGAGTGACTGAACTGAACTGAACTGAACTGAACTGATGGGACTGGGTGCCATGATCTTAGTTTTCTGAATGTTGAGTTTTAAGCCAACTTTTTCACTCTCTTCTTTTACTTTCATCCAGAGGCTCCTAGTGTTCACTTTATTCCATAAGGATGATGTCATCTACATATCTGAGGTTATTGATATTTCTCCCAGCAATCTTGATTCCAGCTTGTGCTTCTTCCAGCCCAGCGTTTCTCATGATGTACTCTGCATAGAAGTTAAATAAGCAGGGTGACAATATACAGCCTTGACATACTCCTTTTCCTATTTGGAACAAGTCTGTTGTTCCATGTCCAGTTCTAACTGTTGCTTCCTAACTTGCATATAGGTTTCTCAAGAGGCAGGTCTGGTATTCTCATCTCTTTCAGAATTTTCCAGTTTATTGTGATCCACACTGTCAAAGGCTTTGGCATAGTCAATAAAGCAGAAATAGTATTGGCTAAGGCCAAATAACAGCAACAACAATAAACATAAAAATAATTAGAATTGACTAAGCACTTTCTGGAGAAGGAAATGGCAACCCACTCCAATATTTTTGCCTGGAAAATCCCCTGGGCAGAGGAGCCTGGTGGGCTACAGTCCGTGGGGTTACCCAGAGTCAGACACGACTGAGTGACTTCACCACCACCACCAGCACCAAGCAGTTGTTAACGTGCCAAGCACTGTTCTGTGTTACATGTAGTAATGCATTTCATTCTCATTACAAGTCTGTTGGCAATTCCTGGCATCATCCCTGTTTTACAGAAGAAGAAACCGAGGCTGAGAGGTCAGGAGCAGGTCACCCAGCTGAGGTGTGGGTGAGCAGGGCTCAGGGCCAGCTGTCCTGTGTTCCCCACCACCATGGGGACTGCCTCCTGTCCCTTTTGGGCTATTGTCCTCCATCTGACTTTTTTTTTTTTTACTCATTTACATTTCTTTCCAGGTCTCAGTAGATTTCAAAACATCTGCTTTTTTGGCAATTGTCCCAGGTAGCCCTTCTCAGTTTATAAACCCAGACCTTCACAGTTCATAAAGCACATGGATGTCAGTGACCTCATCAGGTCTCTAGAAGCGAGGCTACTCTACCCCTGAGGGGCCTCCCTCTTGGCCCAGGGGTAGGATGTGGAAAAGTAGAGATACTGAAACAGTTACTGTTGGAGCTTTGGAGGTGCTGCAAAGTCCTGCTCCCTCCACCTTGTCAGGGTGAGGGTGCTGAGCATCTCCCTGATGCCGACTGGCAAGCCTCTCCTCTGAGAGAATCTTCAGTGGCCCCTACAAGGGGAGAACCAGGTGCACCCAGTCACAGGAAGTGTGCCTTCTCGCCAGATGACCTCCAGGCTGCACAAGGTGACCCCTGCCCGCTAGACAGAAATTGGTCTGACCCTATTGCTCCTCTATTGTTGGAACCACGCAAGTCACCTGGTCAATGCCAGCAACAGCCCACGGAGGTTCACACCAGCTCACAGAGATTCACACAAGCTCACGGATGTTCACATTGGCTCACACCAGCTCACTGAGGCTCACACCAGCTCATGGAGGTTCACATCAGCTCACAGAGGCTCACACCAGATCACAGAGGTTCACACCAGCTCACAGAGGCTCACACTGGCTTACTGAGGTTCATACCGGCTCACTGAGGTTCACACCAGCCCAAGGTCCCTGGTCAAGCTTCATCCCCTGATGTGCCCATTGGGTACATCATTTCAGATCTGTGGGTCCAGAACTGATCTAGGAAAAAAGGAGATTTCAAAGAGCTCCATGTGGATTCTTATTAATCTACTCTCAAATTGTGAGTGCTGGACAGAGGTAAGAGACATGTGAGAGAGCCAAGAAGACACTTTTTGGATGAACTTAAATTGTGTCTGGTTTCCCTGGTGGCTTGGTGGTAAAGAAGCTGCCTGCCAGTACAGGAGAGGTGGGTTTGATCTCTGGGTCAGGAAGATCCCCTGGAGGAGGGCACAAACAACCCACTCCAGTATTCTTGCTTGGAGAATCTCATGGACAGAGGAGCCTAGTGGGCTACAGTCCATGGGGTTGAAAAGAATAGGACATGACTGAAGGGACTTGGCATGCAAACTGTATCACAGGCTACATATGAATCCTAGGTTTTCTGTTCTTGCTGTGTCCTTTTGTTTTAAAGACACTGGGAACTGACAATTTCTGGTAGCATTTATTCATGGCTTTCCCACGAGGCAGATAGAAGTGGCTAGTAAATATTCTAGTTTTCTCAAGTGGACACTAAAAGTCCGTTTGTATGGCCACTCAGTTGTGGATTGGCTGAAAGGGATGCTTGGTGCTGAAACCACTGGACGCATCCTCCTGGTATAGCTGTCTGCTTTTCCTGTGTCTCTGAGGCCTGTTTTTGGTCTCCTTCAAAGCAGCTATTATGAGTTCTTTCTGAAGGCCATCTGTTCTGCCTGTTCTGTTAGAAGTGCTTGCTTGTGGTTATCCACCTATTTCTTCCTATCTAGGTTATATGGAAAAATTGGTACTAGAATTGGAAGGAGGAGACTGGAAAGTTCTGGAGCAAAAAATAGAAACTGTACCAAGAACTGGGAGGGCTGTTCAGGACAATCAGTCACACATAATTCTAGAGTGTGGCACGAGTTCAAGAGAGTGTGGTAAGAGGTTCAAAGGAAACGCTCAACAGCATGGGCTCAGGCCTTCATTACAAAGCTGGTGATGCAACTGGAGGGCTCCACTGGCTTGTGAGATAAAGAGGACAGAAAACCACCATATAAGGAAAACAGCTGTGAATAGAGGCTGAGCAGAAGGGCAAGTGGCAGGAGAAAAAGGAGACAGACAGGATGGTGTCTCTCGTGGTCTGACAACCAACGATTTCCACCACGCTGGTAATCTTGGCTCTGTTTATCACTTCCCTTCCAGGTTCTAAATAAATGTTTAAAAGGCCTTGAATTCTTTCAGCACTTTCCTGGAAGCTCAGTTGGTAAAGAATCTGCCTGCAATGTAGGAGACCCCAGTTCGATTCCTGGGTAGGGTAGATACACTGGAGAAGGGATAGGCTACCTATTCCAATATTCTTGGGATTCCCTGGTGGCTCAGATGGTACAGAATCTGCCAGAAATGCATGAGATCTGGGTTGGATCCCTGGGTTGGGAAGATCCCATGGAGGAGGGAATGGCAACCTAATCCACTATGCTTGCCAGGAGCACCTCCATGGACAGAAGGGCCTGGTGGGCTACAGTTTTAAATAAATGTTTAAAAGATCTTGAATTCTTCTCTGAGAATGCAGGATGACTAGGAATTGTATTTGCCAACCTGGTCAGATTTGGCATCTATAACTTTATGCCTTGAGGTGATGAGGTCTTTAGCGAGAAGACATCTATGGGGATCCAGTGAGGGGTTGGTATGGATTGCCCTAGTGCTAGAGGAAAGAAACAAAGACATAAATCTGACACCAGCCTTGTCAAGAAGACTAGCCCTGATGCTCCGTGTACATGCTTAGTTGTGTCAGACTCTGACCCCACAGGCTATAGCCCACCAGATACCTCTGTCCACAGGATTCTCCATGACAAGAATATTGGAGTGGATAGCCACTCCATTCTCCAGGAGATCTTTCTGACCCAGGGATTGAACCTGGTCTGCTGCATTGCACGCAGAGTCTTCACTGTCTAAGCCATCAGGGAAGCTCAACCTCGATGCTTTATCAAGCACAGTTCAGGTCTTCTAGAAGAACCCCTTCTTCAGCGTTTGCATGGCTGGGCACCACTCAGAGCTATTAATGCCTGGGTCAGAGGTTCTCCAACTCTGTCATCAGACTCCCCCAGGCTGAAGGGGAGAGTGGACGTGGTTCTCTGGGGTCTGAGCAGGTGGACTCCTTTGAAAACTTGGCAAACTACCTTTTACTCCATAATACATGTGTTTGTTTTGACGTGAAAACAATGCTTTAATCAGTTACTATTGAGTAAATGGAGGGGCTGGTTATCTCAAGACTGGTTTTGGACTCAGCGCGCACTGTGGCCACAAGCCAAGCTCACTGGGTTTTCTGTTAAGGTGCTCTCTCTCTCTCCTTCCACCCCTCTTTCCAGGGAAGAGGTTACTGTCTTGGTTACTACCATAGAGAATTGCTGGATAAAAGGGGGTGCGGTAGCAGTTTTCCTGAATTGCTGGGTTTGAATTTTCTCCCGAAGATATTCTTGACTGTGAAACTGTCCTCCATTACAATCCTAGTACAACTTCTGTCTACCTGGTGCAAACAAGTGGGGTACAAACGCCCACCTCCACCCTCTGGGCTGTCACGTGGTCCCTCCTGCTGACCTTCCCTTCCTGTGCTCTGAAACAGCTTGGTGAAGCTCCAGCATCTCAGTGTGCTCTCACCCTGTCTGCTTGGTCTTAGTGGTCAAGGTCACCCACTACTTCCCTGAGACACCTGAGTTGATGAGATAGGCTCCATCTCATTTTCTGTTCTCTTTCTTCCTTTTATTAAAATTGAAGTACGGTGGCTCGGGGGTAAGGAATCTGCCTGCGGTGCAGGAGACCTGGGTTCGATCCCTGAGTCAGGAATACCCACTAGAGAAGCACATGGTGACCCACTTCAATATTCTTGCCTGGAAAATCCCATGGATAGAGTAATCTGATGGGCTACAGTTGCAAGGAGTTGAACGTGACTGGGCTACTAACATTTTACTTTCCATAGCCAATTTAAAATGTTGTGCTGATTTCTGCTATACATAAAGCAATTCAGTTGTGTGTGTGTGTGTGTGTATATATATATATATATATACACACACATTCTTTCTAATTTTTTTCCACTATCATTTATCACGGGATATTGAACACAGTTTATTCTTGTTCTTCCTGATTTCACTGTATTCTTCCTCCTTCTCTCCAGTTATGTCCACTATTCCCTCTGGAACCTTGAATACAGTCCCTCTGGGCCTTGTTCCTTTAGCTTTCCTCTCTCTTGCTTGTTTCACTTTTTCATCTGTACTTGCCCATGCGATTTGTCTCATTCAAGAAACATCTGTTTCAAGCTGCCATGTGAAGAATCAAAGCTCTGATGCTGAGCCTCCCCCTTGCACAGCCCAAGACCTTACCTCTGTCATCCACCTGGGTGACAACTTTATAAAGTTCCACATGTTAATTCGCTCATTTCATTTTTGAACGGCTCCTGAGGGCCCACCATGTCTTACTTTCTGGAGCTACAGAAATCAGCAATACAGATGTCTTTCCTACCCAGGTGGAGCTTAGAGTCTACAGGGAGACAGATTAGAAAAAACTGATCAATACATGATCATAAGCCACTGTGATAAGTGCAATGAAATAAAATAATGTGGAATGTTCTAAGGGTTTAATAGGATGTAATTCAGACTTTGAGGGGCTCGCCAAACACATTCTTTGTAATAAAACAGATTCTACCTGGCCCAGTTGGAAATCCCAACTCTAATGTAAACTATGATAATATAATGAGCAAGGGCAAAATTATCTCATTAAAGGTGAATTTTATGATTATGAGCTATTTTAACACGATTTCCACTTATCCACCAATTGTAGGAGTGTGTATCTGAAGAGTTGTTAAAGGTTTTTTAAAGACTTAATTGGTTAATTTCAGCTGTGCTGGATCTCCACTGCTGCCCAGGCTTGTTCTCTAGCTGGGGCGAGCAGGGGCTACTCTCTAGCTGCAGTGCACAGCCTTCTCCTTGCTTTGGATCCTCTTGTGCAGAGCACGGGATCTAGGTGCATGGGCTTCAGTAGTTGTGGTCCATGGGTTCAGCGGCTGCAGTTCCTGGACTCTAGAGCACGAGGTCAGTAGTTTGTGGTACACGGGCCTAGTTGCTTTGAGGCATGTGGGATCTTCTGGCACCAGGAATCTAACCTGTGTCTCCTGTATTGGCAAACAGATTCTTTATCACTGAACCACCAGAGAAGCCCAACTGTTGCTAAAGATTTATACTCACTGTGGTCATAGTTCTTTAAGTGATTAGTATACATCCAAAATTTGGAGAATGTATAGATACTAAGATTGGAATGGTTATAAGCAGTTACATTAAATGTTGTAAGAATTACACTGAATTAACTGCACCTCAATTCTTAGTTGTATGTCAATTGTATTTAACATGCGATTTGGGTGCATTTGTATCTTGGAATAAAATGAAGAGATATTAGACTTGCTGTAGGTATATTTCCCATACCCTGCCAGGACCAAAGTGAAAGTCGCTCAGTCACGTCCGATTCTTTGCGAACCCATAGACTGTACAGTCCATGGAATTCTCCAGGCTAGAATACTGGAGTGGGTAAGCCTTTCCCTTCTCCAGGGGATCTTCCCAACCCAGGGATCAAACCTTCTGGCAGAGGCAGAAACCCAAGACTCATCCTAGATGCCTGGCTCTCCCCACTGTTACCTTGTCAAGTCTTTGCAGTTCTCAATGCTCTTTCTAGTTTATCTTCTCCTTTACATTCTTGCTACTTTAATCTCTCATCAAGTTTCATGTGGATGGCAACAAAAGTTTTCCAGTAGAGATCACAGATCAACACAGGAACTCCTCTTAGGCAGATTGGAGTTCAAGTCTCAGCTCCAAACTAACAAACTCAGTTGTCTTGCTGACTTTTGAAATGTTCCCGGGCCTCATTTTTCAACTTGGGACAATGAGATGACCATAATATAATGTGTACCTCTTAGGGCTGTGTGAAGATTAACCAAAAGATTAGGCAGGTAAAATATCTAGCAGGGAGCAAATTGTCAACTCTTAACCCATGGCATGCATTGTCAAAGCTATGGTTTTTCCAGTAATCATGTACGCATGTGAGAGTTGGGCCATAAAGAAGGCTGAGCACCAAAAAACTGGTGCTTTCAAATTGTGGTGCTGGAGAAGACTCTTGAGAGTCCCTCGGACAGCAAGGAGATCAAACTAGTCAATTGTAAAGGAAATAAACCCTGAATATTCATCGGAAGGACTGATGCTGGGGCTGAACTCCAATATTTTAGCCACCCGATATGAAGAGCTGACTCATTAGAAAAGATGATGGGAAACATTGAAGGCAAAAAGAGAAGGGGATGGCACAGGATGAGATGGTTAGACACTGTCACTGACTCAGTGCGTATGAATTTGAGCAAACTCTAGGAGATAGTGAAGGACAGGGAAGCCTGGTGTGCTGCAGTCCACGGGGTCGCAGAGAGTCAGACACGACTTAGCGACTGAACAATTAAAAAAACACACGGTAACTATGGTGGCTGTAGTCTCCCTGCATGCCACTGAGCCCTCCTTTCAATCCAGCCCCACCCTGAGGCCAGAGATCTTCCTAAAACGAGTGCTGCTCGTTTACCACCGCTGCCATCGCCTCCACCGCTTGAAATCTCCAATAATTTCATGTCATCAAAAGAATCAAGTCTAAAATTCTCAGCGTCAGCAGCTTTGTTGGCAAGATTTCTGGTTCTGACCATGATGGAACTGGAATTCTGTTTACCTTGCTGCCCATAACAGAAGCACGATAAACATTTATTTAGGGGGAAAAAAGCAACCAGTCACTGCAGGGTTACAATCCTTATAACCCTAAGAGATGGGAGGCATACGATATGGGTCCACACTCACTCCAGTGTTCTCCCCAAGGCTATTTTCCAAATTATTAGGCAGCAAAATAGAGCCCAAGGAGAGAAGGTTTCACGCCGTGGAGAATACAGAAGTTTGGATTAAGGATTTTCAAGCTGACTGGGACTTCTGGCTCAGAGTTAATATGGTATGAATTCACACAATAATGTAGAAGCTTTGAACTTGAATAAATCCATTTCCCCTCATCTTCATTCAAATCACATTTATAGTCATTGTGATAGAGTCATTTTATGTCTTTCATTATATTCTACCTACATTTAACCCCCACAAGAAGGCATTAGAATTTTAGTTTTAAATAAGCAGAGCCATTTTGAAGAAATTAAAAGGAAAAAATAAGTTTTTATGCTACCCATTGATTTACAAGTTTAGAAGGTTTGCTCCTAAGGATCTGATTTCCCTCAGCTATCAGCCTGGAGAATTTCCTGTAGTTTCTGGTAGGACTTCCCTGGTGGCTCAGACGGTAGCGCGTCTGTCTACAATGCAGGACACCCGGGTTCGATCCCTGGGTTGGAAAGATCCCTTGGAGAAGGAAATGGCAATCTACTCCAGGACTATTGCCTGGAAAATCCCATGGACAGAGGAGCCTGGTAGGCTACAGTCCATGGGGTCGCAAAGAGTCAGACATGACTGAGTGACTTCATTTCACTTCTGGTGGCAAAACCTCTTTTAGTTTTTCTTTATCTGAAAATGTCATCACTTTGCCTTTATTCTTGAAGGATATTTTCTCTCTATCTATAATTCGGAGTTGACAATCCTTATCTTTTTTTTTAAGATTTTTTTTATCCTTTTCTTTTAAAAGACTGTTTTGAAACTCTTTCCCCTGTCATCTTGCCTCTGGTTCTGATGGGATGCCTGTGAAAATTCATATCATGATGATGTATCACTTCGTCTCCGGCTGCTTTCAAGGTTTTCTAGTTTTGTTTTTCAGCAGTAGGGCTGTCACGTGCCTAGGCACGGTTTGCTTATTTTTCATTCTTGCTTATTCCACTTGAAGTTCACTGAGATTCTTGAATCTGTACTGTCATGACTTCCACCAAATTTTTATGTATTTTCTGTTCTATTCTCTCTGTTTCTCATGCTTCTGCTACTCCAGTTTTTGATATCTTAAATATTTTAACACTGTAACTAAGGTTCCTGAGATTCTGACATTTTTTAAAGTCTCTTTTCTTTCTCTTCATCAGACTGGATAATTTCTATTGATTTATTTTCAAGTTATATATGGCTTATTCCTCTGTCATTTTCATTAGACTCTTAAGGTCATTTGGTGAATTTTTATTTTTATTTTAGATAGTGCATTTTTCAGTACTAAAATTTTCATTTGGTTTTTTTTTGTGTGTGTGTGCTTTTTCCTTTCCTGAAATTTTTTATTTTTTCATTTGTTGTGAGAAAATTGTCATTTTCCTCAGGGAGCATCATTATACTAGCTACTTTAAAGTCGTTGGCTCTTTGAATGTTGAGTAATTTTGGATTACATCAAGATTGTATCTTGAACATTGTGTATATTATGTGTGTAAAGATGTTAGATTTTATCATATTTCACTGAGAAGTGTGATTTTTTTTCTTAGTAGGCAATTAACTTGGTCAGACCTATGACAACACAGGTGAATGGCACATATATAATACTGAGTGAAAGAAGCTTGATACAAAAGGTGATGCATTGTGTGATTTCATTTATGCGAAGTTCAAATATTGTCTAATATGTGCTGTTAGAAGTCAGGGTGCCGCCGATTATACAGAGTGAAGTAAGCCAGAAAGAAAAACACCAATACAGTATACTAACACATATATATGAAATTTAGAAACATGGTAATGATAACCCTGTAAGCGAGACAGCAAAAGAGACACAGATGTATAGAATGGACTTTTGGACTTTGAGGGAGAGGGAAAGGGTGGGATGGTTTGGGAGAATGGCACTGAAACATGTATACTATCATGTAAGAAACAAATCGTCAGTCTATGTTCGATACAGGATACAGGATGCTTGGGACTGGTGCACGGGGATGATCCAGAGAGTTGATATGGGGTGGGAGGTGGGGGAGGGAGTTCAAGATTGGGAACTCATGTACACCTGAGATGGAAATATATATATAAATAAATAAAAGAAAAAAGAGAGAGAGAGAAAAAAAAAAAAAAGAAGTCAGGGTGCCTGTTGCCTCTGAGGGAGAGTTAATGATTTGAATGTACAGGAGGTGAGGTGGGAGTTTCTGGAGGGCTGGTCATACTCATCTTTTTTAAAACAATTTTATTGAGGTATAGTGGACATATGCCAGCTGTATACCTTGAGAATGTACACTTTGGTAAGTTTCGATATGTGTATACGCTCATTAAATCATAACCACAGTCAAGAATATGAATATGAACTTAACAGTCACCCCTCACGTGTCCTGATGTAACCCCACTTCCGTCCCCGTCTTCTACGTGCCCAGAAAGTAACTGATCTGCTCTGTCACTACAGAGTACTTCGCATCTTTGGGGATTTTTATAAGTGGAATTTGTACATGATATACTCTTTTTGGTCTGATTTCTTTCGTTCAGCATCTGCGTATCTTCTTCAGTGAAATACCTGTTCAAATTCTTTTGCCCATATTTTTAATTGAGATTTTTGTTTTGCTTTCTCGTTATTTGATATTGAGAGCTCTTATTCAGGAGAAAAGTCCTTTATAGATAAATGATTTGTGAATGTTTTCCCCAAGTAGTATCTTATCTTTTCATTCTGTTAACAGTTTAAAGAAGTTCTTAATTTTGATGAATTTCCGTTGACTTTACTCTCTTTTGGATTGTGCTTTGGTGTCATATCAAATAAATTTTACTTAATTCAAAGCTACAAAAATTTCTATGTTTTCTCTTAGAATTTGGTGGTTTAAAGTTTTAGATTTACTTTTATGTATATTTTGAGTTAACTTTGTATGAAGTGTAGATATAGATCAAAGGTTGTTTTTTTTCCGTGTCAAATTGTTTTGGCAGCATTCACTGAAAAAAATATTTGCCCATTGAATGGCCATTTGTGACTTTGTAAAAAATCAATTGAGCATTTATTTGTGGGTCTATTTCTGTACCTTCTATCCTGCTCCTTTGATCTATTTGTTTATATTTGTGCTCTGTGCCTATGCAACTTTGTAGCTTTATAATAAGTCTTGAAATCAGGTAATATAAGTGTTCCAACTTTGCTCTGTTTTTCGAAGTTGTTTTATCCACCTTCCTAGGCTTTTCTGTACAAACTTTAGAATAAGCTTTTCAATTTATTCATTAAAGCATGGTGACTTTTTTTTTTTTTTTTTGCAACTGCATTGAATCTCTACACCAGTTTGGTGGAACTGATATCATAACAATGTTGAGTCTTCTGATATATACAGTCTCTTCTGTGATAAAAGGAAGAGAATGACATGAAAAGACGTGAATCAGAGTATGGGTTCCCTGAATGGCCTCCAGCATGTCACTTCCCCATTCAGAGCCTGTTTCCTTTTCTGTAATTGAGGGAGAAGAATGCTCTGTATGACCAAGGCAGATAATGATAGAAGAGCTGGCAGTGTTTCAAGGATAACCAAGCACTTTTTACATACTGAGTGTTATTGTTATACACCTTGTGGGTTTGTCAAAGAAATGTCCAGCACAGTAGGCATGAGACTATCTGGGTACATTTTATCCTTTCCCATTATTATAGTCACAGCAACTGTTGTCATCATGCAGTTCCAAGCCTTCTAGGTGGATTTCCGTGTACTCGCAAAGTCAGCCATCAGCCTCACTTTGTGATCATCTTAGTTTGATGTCCATTAAAGGGCGTTCACAGCCTCTGCTCCCTCATTTGAAATGCTCGCTGTATTTCCAGTCTAATTCACGAGTCAGTTTTCTGCTACACGCTGCCTACTTTTCTGGCTGCTTTTGTGGACTTCCATTTTCATTTTCTCCCTACTTTCCTGGTCGTCTCTTACTAACCTGATGTTTCCTGTTTACCTGCCATGTGAGCTGGTCTCGATGCTAGTTCTCTCTTTAACACCCTGGGATATGTGCCACCTAGTGGCTGTTGGGACCAGTGGTTCTTGGAATGGGGCTTCTGGGTACTGCCTGTGACCAGGTGCTGGAGCGTCCTCACACTTATCTCCAGTGTCCATGGACTTTCTCTTCTGGACACCTCAGCTGGCACCAGCGGCAGCTGTGGCACTGACTTAGAAAGATCTGGTAAACATTTTCATTCCTCTCTCTACCACTGTCGGAGCTTAGGACTCGGATTCCACATGGGCCAAGACTCATTCCTATTTATTCTACTTGCATCGAATGGAATACTGTTATAATAGGATTTATATTTGCCATTGGTGATGGACAGGGAGGCCTGGTGTGTTGCGATTCATGGGGTTGCAAAGAGTTGGACACGACTGAGCGACTGAACTGAACTGAACTGAATTGATGGGCTTTCTATTTTTTCTATTTAACAGCCCTTTCTCTCTCCTTTCTTGTCGCATATAGGATTGATATTTTTATTATTTCCCTTTTCCCTGCTCGATTGGAAGGTAAACACTTTTGCTAGTCTCTTAGTGCTAACTCTATAAGGTACAGCAAAGAATGGTTTGGTTCTATCCAAGTACAACGCTGACTGGTGCCTTGACCCTCCTCCCTGATATTAGATGAGGATATTAGAACATCTTCATCGCATTTACTTCTCTCCTGACACACAAGCTGCTGTTGCTACTGCTGCACGCTTTAGGTTTCTTATAAATATTGTGCAGTGACGCTTCGTATTTTCTGATTCCCTGTGACCTTTAAGAGGACTACTTTAATTTTCAGAAACATAGTTGGTTGATGGCTTTTGTTGAGTAATTCTAGACTTTTTTCCTTGTCTGTTATTTAATTTTGTTCATGTTGTACTATCTCTTCCTATTTAAGATCAGTTATCTTGGATAGCGTATGTACACTGCATTTGAAAATTATTTGCAGGAATAACCTAGGATAATGGTATCTTCCTCCAGATAGGATTTTTTTGTTTTGTTTTAACGAGGTGTCCAGAATTTGATCCAGATGTAATTTCAAGAGCTAAGTTGCATTAAGGTTGATCCCAGATCACTGGTACTTATGCTCCTGCTGAGGGGGTCAAAAATGCTGCTCAGAAAACTTTCAAGCCTTCCTTTGAAATCAGAAGCCTCATCTGTATCAGCAAACATTGCCTTGTTTATGTTGGCCCCAGCTTACCTTTCAGGATGATCATCTTTTTTTCTGGAACTGGGCTCAATAAGCCTCATGATCCTGTTAGCTTTTTTGATATTTCAAGGGAAATTTTTGAAAAATCCTTAATCCGGATATTTTAATTGTCCTTAACGAGAGGATTGGTTCAAATCACTTCATTATCAGTGAAGAAAGAAGATCTACTTTGTTGACTTTTCACACGCCATTTTTTATTTGCAAATATTTATTTATTTGACTGCCCTGGGTCTTAACTGTGGCATGTGGGATCCAGTTCCCTGGCCAGGGATGGAACCAAGGCCTCCTGCATTGGTGTGCAGAGTCTCAGCCACTGGACCATCAGGGAAGTCCCTGCTGTGTTGTTTTTAACCAAATTGTTAACATTGATTGTTCCATGGACCATGGGACTCTAGGGGAGAGTTTTGCTTCTTATGTTGTATACATTTGTGTATTTCTTTTCTAATTAAAAAAATGTAATTCCAGAAAAGAAAGAGAAAATACATGCAAAAGGGCTAGTACAATACCGATGTGTTATCCTTGCTCAAAGTGTGGCCTTTCCCTCTGCTGACTTCCTCTTCTTGTTCCCCCACTCCCCAACCCCCCCCCCCCCCCCCCCCCCCCTCTCCCCCCCCCCCCCCAAATAAACACCCCCCCCCCCAAGACA
>SJYA01002677.1:275894-391953 GCA_006410615.1 Neotragus moschatus
CCAACCACAAAACCCCAACCCCCACCCCCACCCCCCATCAAACAAGGCTGACCCTCTGCCTCTCCTCGGCTCACTGTCCTGGAGCAGTGACTTCCTGTTCTGTCACAGGAGCCCCACTCCTGCTCCCCTGCCCCCAAGTCTGCAGGCGGGGCTCAGAGCTGTCCTCAGCAGAGACTGAAGGAATTCTTATGTCCCTGGAAAGGCTGAAATGTCCTGGCGATGTCAAAAGGTGCTGCTCTAACCACTGCAGGGAGATGAGGCCCCACAGCTCTAAAGAGTCAGCTCTTGGGCCCTCTGGTAACCCTGGAGCTGACTAGATCTGGAATTTGTTGTGCACATGCATGCTTGGTTGTGTTCACCTCTTTGGGACCCCCGTGGACTGTAGCACCCTAGGCTTCTCTGTCCATGGGATTTCCCAGGCAAGAATACTGGAGTGGGTTGCCATTTCCTCCTCCAGGGGATCTTCCTGACCCAGGGGTCAAACCCACTTGGTGGGTGGGTGCACTGCAGGTGGGTTCTTTTATTTCCTGAGCTACTGGGGCTTCTCCAAATCTGGAATAAATCACACCAAGAGCATGTTGATTTTACTGACTCTGCCGCGTGTTTCTAGAATAGGATTTAGCAAATACCACTCATTTGTAATCTTCCCGTAAGAGCGACAGTGGCAAGACTTGAAAAATCTGACGGTCTTTGTTTCTGAAAGACTCACAGGAACAGCCACTTAAGCACAAGTCCTTTGACTCTCCGTGGAAGGGATGTCAGGGGTTGCCCTAGTCTGTCAAAATCCAACCTATTTCCAGTGCCTTTGTGAGAAAATGCCTGTCTTCCCCTTGGTGTCTAGTAGCATCGGCATTGATTTTCCATTCAACTTCAAGTTCTACCCTATTTGATACTTGTTTTCCTGTTGAAAACAGTCTCAAACCCAGTGTGGAAGCCAGGAGTGGAAAGGTCACAGATGACAGATAAGGGAACCCAGGTGCGTCTGTGATTTCCTCTGCCAAGTAGGGGTGTGTTTCTGGCTCAATTCTTTGGAGAAGCAGCAACTTTCAAGTAATGTTTCTCACTCAAGTGGAGCAGAGTTTACTTTTATTTAACTAACTTATGGAACTGTCCTCAATATTTGGTAACAATCTATAAAAGAAAAGAATCTGAAACACACACACACACACACACACACACACACACACATATATGGGCTTTCTAGGTGGCTCGGTGGTGAAGAATCTGCCTGCTAATTCAGGAGACACAGGAGATGTGGGTTCAGTCTCTGGGTCAGGAAAATCCCCTGGAGGAGGAAATGGCAACCCACTCCAGTATTCTTCCCTGGGAAATCTCATGGACAGAAGAGCCTGGCAGGTTACAGTCCACAGGGTCACAGAGTTGGATACAACATGGTGACTGAGCACACGCATGTATCACATGTAACGGAACCACTTTGCCGTACACCGAAAACTAACATAACATTGTAAATCGACTAGACTCCAATTAAAAAAAAAGCCAGCAAACTTAACGCTTACGAAGCACTATGTGCCAGATGCTTTTAAATTGCGTTATTCCCTCACTGAGGGAGCAGTGATTCGTTGGTGAAATTGAGATAAAAGACCAGGACACAATTGTCTCCTTTTGCTGAAAGCAAAATGGAGCAGACGACAGAAGTTTTGCAGGTCAAGGTGCTGACTCAGGAATCAAGGCCACGGAGAAGAGACCGCATGGCTGGTGCCTTTCGGGGGGCTGAAAGACACTGATCTAAGGACTAACCTGATGTGCACAGGGAAGGTTTGCAGAGCCGTGTCAGCTTCGCACATCGGGATTTGGGCAGGATCCTAGGAATGCTTCTGTCAGAGCCTAGAAGAGCCTCCAGTCCAGCTCAGAGACCCGGTCATGCTGTCCAAGGCACCTAGGATCTGGGAAAGCAGAAGGAACTGGTGAGAGGTGAATAGCCTTCTAGAAAACCCAGTTTCAGCCTTACCTCAGCAGGACCAAAGCTATTTTGGAGTACACATATTAGCAACATTCTTTCAGGACCTCTTTCCCCAAATTCTGTGAGTCAAAATAACATTCCAGGACATTGTCTCTTATACTTTCCTGACACTAACTTAATATAAAACCCAGTATCTGGGGATAGAGCATAACATTCAAACAAAAGGAAAATAATTTATGCAGCATCAAACTCTTTATAAATTGTAAGTAATTAATTTTATCTGAGAGTCTGGAGTCAGTGAGCACCTTTCCATTACCCCTGGGTCTGATAAGGGGACAGCCAGTCACACTCTGGAAAGAAGGACGGGAAATGCCCAGAGAAAAAGAAGCAGTGACTTCATTATCTATTAGTACGCTGATTCAAGTAACTGACCAGTGAATCCACCGGCCACATTCACCAGTGTTCCAGAAACAGCCTCAGTCCTGCTGACCTTCTCTGACTGTCCAGCACACATAAAGCCTGCTTTTTCTTGTTGCCTGTGAATCTTGTCTCAAGAAAGACAGGCCAGCTGGGTTTTCAGTTCAGTTCAGTTCAGTTCAGTCGCTCAGTTGTGTCCAACTCTTGGCGACCCCATGAATCGCAGCATGCCAGGCC
This sequence comes from Neotragus moschatus, assembly GCA_006410615.1. Classification (NCBI taxonomy): domain Eukaryota; kingdom Metazoa; phylum Chordata; class Mammalia; order Artiodactyla; family Bovidae; genus Neotragus; species Neotragus moschatus. The sequence continues at coordinate 278,470 of SJYA01002677.1, forward strand.
TCCCTGTCCATCACCAAATCCCAGAGTTCACTCAGACTCACGTCCATCGAGTCAGTGATGCCATCCAGCCATCTCATCCTCGGTTGTCCCCTTCTCCTCCTGCCCCCAATCCCTCCCAGCATCAGAGTCTTTTCCAATGACTCAACTCTTCACATGAAGTGGCCAAAGTACTGGAGTTTCAGCTTCAGCATCATTCCTTCCAAAGAAATCCCAGGGCTGATCTCTCAGAGTGGACTGATTGGGTCTCCTTACCGTGCAAGTGACTCTCAAGAGTCTTCTCCAACACCACAGTTCAAAAGCATCAATTCTTCAGTGCTCAGCCTTCTTCACAGTCCAACTCTCACATCCATACATGACCACTGGAAAAACCATAGCCTTGACTAGACGGACCTTTGTTGCCAAAGTAATGTCTCTGCTTTTGAATATGCTATCTAGGTTGGTCATAACTGGTTTTAGGCCCCATCAAATGTCATCTTAGATTATATTCTGAAAGCAAATAGACACTGCTGGTAGGTTCTCAGCAGACGGAGGGACAGTCATGAGTCTTTGGAAAAGGATGCTGTTTGGTTGGTTGGCAGGTTTTTGCTTTAGTTTTGGATTTAACAGTTGAGCCTGTCCATGCATTCAGCTTTGCTAGGACNGGTTTTAGGCCCCATCAAATGTCATCTTAGATTATATTCTGAAAGCAAATAGACACTGCTGGTAGGTTCTCAGCAGACGGAGGGACAGTCATGAGTCTTTGGAAAAGGATGCTGTTTGGTTGGTTGGCAGGTTTTTGCTTTAGTTTTGGATTTAACAGTTGAGCCTGTCCATGCATTCAGCTTTGCTAGGACTGCCATAAGAAAATATCACAGAATGGGGAGTTTAAACATGGAGACTTATTTTTTCACAGCTCTGGAGGCTGGGAGTCCAAGATCAAGGTGCCAGAAGGTTGGTTTTCTCTGAGGCCTGTGTCCTTGGCTTGCATACGGCTGCTTTCTCCTTGTGCTCTCACCTGGCCTTTCCTCTGAACACATGAATCTCTGGTGTCTCTCCATGTGTTCAAATCTCCTCTTCCTATAAGGACACTAGTCACATTGGATTAAGGTCCACCTTAAGGGCCTTATTTTAATTAACTACCTCTTCCAAGGCCCTAAATAGATTCAAGGGATTAGATCTCATAGACAGAGTGCCTGAAGAACTATGGATGGAGGTTTGTGACATTGATTAGGAGGAAGTGATCAAGACCATCCCCAAGAAAAAGAAATGCAAAAAGGCAAAATAGTTGTCTGAGGAGGCCTTACAAATAGCTATGAAAAGAAGAGAAGCTAAGGGCAAAGGAAAAAAAAAAAAGAGATATACCCATTTGAATGTAGAGTTCTAAAGAATAGCAAGGAAAAANTTGATGAAAGTGAAAGAGAAAAGTGAAAAAGTTGGCTTAAAGCTCAACATTCAGAAAACTAAGATCATGACATCCTGTTCTATCACTTCATAGCAGATAGATGGGGAAACAATGTAAACAGTGAGAGACTTTATTTTGGGGGGCTCCAAAATCACTGCAGATGATTACTGCAGCCATGAAATGAAAAGACGCTTGCTCCTTGGAAGAAAAGTTATGACCAACATAGGCAGCATATTAAAAAGCAGAGATGTTACTTTGACAACAAAGGTCCATCTAGTCAAGTCTATGGTTTTTCCAGTAGTTATGTATGGATGTGAGAGTTGAACTATAAAGAAAGCTGAGCACCCAAGAATTGATGATGTTGGAGAAGACTCTTGAGAGTCCCTTGGACTGCAAAGAGATCCAACCAGTCAATCCTAAAGGAAATCAGTCCTGAGTATTCATTGGAAGGATTGATGCTAAAGCTGAAACTCCAATACTTTGGCCACCGGATGTGAAGAACTGACTTGTTTGAAAAGACCCTGATGCTGGGAAAGATTGAAGGCGGAAGGAGAAAGGACAACAGAGGATGAGATGGTTGGATGGCATCACGGACACAACAGACATGAGTCTGAGTAGGCTCCAGGAGTTGGTGATGGACAAGGAAGCCTGGAGAGCTGCAGTCCATGGGGTCGCAAAGAGCTGGACACAACTGAGCGACTGAACTGAACCGAACTGAACTGAACTGAACTGAAGGCCCTATCCATGAGAACAGTCCTATTCTGAGGTACTGGGTGTTAAGATTTCATCAACACTTATATTTCACAAATGGGAGATGATTATTGCAACCATGTCAGAAATTTCTGTGGGGATAAATGAGAATGCATGCAAACTGTGGCAAATTTCTTGACACAGGCCTAGCACTCAAAGGAACTCATTTTTAAGATTGTTAATAACACGGACCCATTATTATCCTCATTTAATACACAGGAAAACTCTGGTTCAGAAACTTTAAGTATTAAGGAACTTTCCAAAGTCACCTAGTAAAGAGTGGATCTGGGATTTCAGCCTATATATAGTTGTTTTCTGCCACCACTTTATGCCGTTTCTTGTTCTTTGCGCTAACATGTAAGTTCTGATAGAAGTTTGGATTAGAATACAAAGTTTGTGGGGGAAGTTGGGAAGGGCAGGTAGAAGGCTGTCTTGGAGGCTTATGGAAAATGTATGACCATCAGTTTCAAAGAGGTAGAAAGAGGACTCAGGGAACAGAGTTGTGCAAAGACTTCTGTGGAAAATGAATGAAAGGACAATAAAGCACTGGAATTGACAAAAACACCAGAAGCCATTGTTTGGACTGCCATTTATAACACAGAAAGGGAAAAGTGGAAGCAATATACCTCCCAGAAATTTTAATGGTTTTCAAAGCTATTTTTAACTATTTGCCAAATTCTTAGAACCGGAGGAAAAAGCTATTAGATTTTTTGCTCTTTATACATTTTGCACAATTCACAGGTGATTTTGCGTTTCCTTTTTTCACTCTGGCCTGATGGAAATGATAATTCTCTTTGTAAAGGATTCTCCTGAGCACCTCTGATTGAGAGTAAAAGAAACATAAAATGAAAAGCAAAATGAATACAAAACCCTTTCCGCAGAGTTGGGAAATAACAGGCAGACACACACTGAGAACACTAGTATGCCATTCATCAGTGTCTACCTGCAGGCATTATTGTCCCCAAGACACTTTCTGTGGGTTGACATCTCACTGTTGGTTTGGGGCAGTGCAAGAGCCAAGACAGAATCTGTGAAAGCCTCCTGTTCTTTCACCTCTGCTTGCTTGGTCAGGGACCCTGCAGACCACTAAAAAAAACAAAAAACAAAAAACTGCATCGATGGAGCACATGGGTGGAAATGTCATTAGCTGGTCCAAGACACAGCCTAGGCACAGGAGAGCCTGGGCAGCAAAGTGGAGCACAGATGAGCTTCCTCCGTCTAGAAGAGAAGGCAGTTCTCTTAGGCTGAGTATGGGGGCTTAGAGGTTACTAGAATTCATGTGATAGAAAATAAAAAGCAACTCCTAACCAGGACTGTTTTGTGCCCCCAAATCACACTTGTCTACAGAGGCAGATGGATCAAGGTCTCTACAGCCAAAGACTTGGAAGCGTTGGGAGAGTAAAGATCCAAATTTAGAGGCCTTTCCACCCAAGGTCTCTTTTGGCTGAGGGTAAGTGCTAACTGTTGCCCCATCCTATTTGCAGATCCAAATTTCAAAATTCCCTCTTCTCTGTCTGTCCCTGAGTAGCATAAATCACTTTGAGGAGACAAAATAATCACTTTGAGCAAATGACCTGTGTTACAGAGTTGGGAACACCAAGAGAAAAAAAAAACACAAAAATAATTAGACATGATTAATACATTCAAAATATTCATTAAATTGGCCAGTTGAGCCGGTAGTTCTCATATATAAAGTACAAAAGGCAGCCAGCAAATGGGAGGAAAGAGCTCATCTACAAGAACAATAAGACATGTAATACTCTCGTGAGTGATCTTAGCAAGAGAGGCGAGGAGCTTTAGGAAAGAAAGAAAAAGGGAGAGTTGGCTAGGGCCACAGACAGATGAGAATCAGAGAGGAGATTCATCTTGTTCTTTGACCAGAAGACTCTACATTTTATAACATGTACATTTTCTTGACGTTCATTTATATATACTGTATAATTCCTATCAACATCTCAGCAGAATTTTTCTTGGACTCTAACAAAAGGACTCAAAAACTCACCTCAATGACTCATTTTATTGAAAAAGTCCTAGAAATATTTAAAAAATAAGAATAACATGGGGAATTTATTCCATACAATGGAACTACAGTATTACCACATGAAGCACCAGATACAAAAATATAGACAGTACACTTCAGCCAAAAGAAGCAATAGATTCACGTGTATATAAGAATTCGATTTACAAAAGATCACAGTGCAAATCAACTCTGGCTACCCAGATACAACTTTTTGGAATGAAAATCTGAAGAAAAACGTCAATATCCTATCATCTATGTCTCCTCTGAGTGAACATTTCTAATTCCATAGATATAGCCAAAAGATGTGCATCTTGCTGTTTTAAAAACTTAAAAAGCAACTTAAAAGCCTGTTAAAAGAGAATTTTATACTAAAATTTTATGTATGCACATTTTAAAATAGAATATTATGCAGTCATTAAAATAATATGTCCTAGACAAGGTTTAAAACAGTATGCATGGTAAGATCTCACTTTGGTGTGTTTATGTTTATTTTAACCATGTATGTATTATAAGAACATGAAAGTGAAAGTGAAAGTTGCTCAGTTGTGTCCAACTCTTTGCGACACCATGGAATTCTCCAGGCCAGAATACTGGAGTGGATAGTCTTTCCCTTCTCCAGGGGATCTTCCCAACCCAGGGACTGAACCCAGGTCCCCCACATTGCAGGCAGATTCTTTACCAGCTAAGTCACAAGGGAAGCCCAAGAATACTGGAGTCGGGAGCCTATCCCGTCTCCGGTGGATCTTCCCAACCCAGGAATCGAACTGGGGTCTCCTGCATTGCAGGTGGATTCTTTACCAACTAAGCTATCAGGGCATGTTATCAGAATATAACAAAGGCTAATAGGACTCATTCCGGATGGCAGGTGACTAAATTTTATTTTTCATATTGCTTCTATGGGTCTTATGAAGTACACACAGTGATCATGTGTGGCTCAGGTAACTAACAATTAATAATAAAGGCAGTGTGCACAGAGGGAGAGGGGAGATTGAAAAGCCCTCACTGATGGAGTAGGTCTGTCTAGTTTGCCAAATGAAAAAATTAATGACAGCACTGTGTGTCCTACTTATCCAGTCATAGGACATTTATCCTAAGGGGAAGCTCTCTCAGGGAGCAGCAGTTCTTGGCAGACAGGGAAAAATCTCAAACCTCAATTAGTTTCCTATCTGTCTCACCTGAAAGCTGAGCTCCAACTTCAAAGCCCAGTTGTTCAGACTGTCTTATGTAGCTCAGCCAGGGCGGGCATCATGGCCTCTTCTTGACCTTTCTTTCTGATTGCAGGCATCCATCATCTGAATGGTGCTTCTGTGCTTTTTCAAATCAGAGAAGGAAGAATTGCAGCAATATAAAGACCAACTGGAGCTGGGCTCCAGGAAGAAACAAAATAAGCATTTCCATGGTCTCTCTAGCCACTAAACGCTATGTAACTGATATATTTCCTTTTGCTTCAAAAGCCAAGAACTTAATATCTGAATTCAGTGTACACATATGGGCAATATAAGTGATTGACAACTTCTATTTCTGTGTTTTTTTCATACTTTTAAAATGGCTTTGAGTTTAAAATCTTCAGTTATGTTCTTTCATATTATTTAGTTCCATAAACAGCTTGAAATCCTTTTGGAAGAAGTTTAGATTGGAGACCTTCCCAAGGAGGCTGAGAACAGAAGCTGTGACCTTCAGAGATAGATGCAGTCAGTCTGACTTCTTAGGAGGCACAACAGTGGTTACACAGCCAGTCTGTAGTGGAGAATTAGGGTTAGGGAGTGGTGGAGGGTGTCCTCCCAGTGGTAACACTGCCAGGTCCAGTGGGGTCTGTCTGATTTTCTCTCACTCATGAGGGTGGAAGAGGGAGCACTCCCAGCCCTGGAGACTCAGGTCTCAGGCTCCAGGGGGTTTGAACCCAGAGTGGAGGGAGCCTGTGGTTGGTGGAGGTGTCTGAACCAAGGATGGGTCTCCTCCAACATGTAGAAGGTTGGTGGAGGTGTCTGAGCCAAGGATGGGTCTCCTCCAACATGTAGAAAGCTGTAGGCACATACACTGAGGCCCAGGGGTGGTGGCTAAAGTCAAAATGGGGATATTCACTCAATTTCTCATCTACAAAGAGCCTGTGACATCAGCCCCTCCTTTCGTGTTACCAAGTTCCTACTGCTCACTGCTCAGTGGGCCAATAACATGAGAGACTAGTTGTTTGGGCAAGAAACAGTGACTTTATTCAGAAAGCCAGCTGACTGAGAAGAAGGTGGACTAGTGTTCCAAAGAAACATGTTACTCAAGCTAGAATTCAGGTTTCTTTTATACTAAAACAAGGGCATGTGACTGGTTGTTGGAAACTTCTCACTGTAAGATTTCTTTGCTCTTACAGCTGTCAAGTGGGTCTAGTTACAACGTTTCATTAAATCTCCAAGAAGCCAAATGTTATTCTCTGTTCTGCAACTTTTTGTCTCTATATGAATGGAAAAGTTATATACTTTAAAAAGCCAGAGCCTTGAGAATGGGATATCATGTATATTTCAGGCTATAGGCAACAGTTCTTTTATAAATGGGAAGAGTCAGCATGACTAAGCACACACAGGCAGCAGAGCCCGTGTTAGAGCTAAAGGAATAGACCCCATGTGGAGTCACTTACATCTGTTCTATTGTTACATTCTCTGACTCCAGGGGCTCTCATCCTTCATCAGTGCCCTGGACACCCATGGCCCCTCTGCCAATTCATTCAGCCTATTCTGACTCGAGAGCCCCCTGCCCCAGTGGATCAGCCTCTGCCTACCAAATTCAGAAAGTTACCCAGGGGTGTGGGCACAGGTGTCCGGGTGTAGAGATGAATAGCCAGCAACTTGTTGGCAAAATTCAGCCTCTGTTCTGGTTCCAAATATAAAAAGTGGGCACAAAATTTCGGGTAGGGTAGAAAAGAGTAGCTTTTATTATTTTTCCAGGCAGACAGGGCTACAGGGGGCTAGTGCCCTCAAAACTGTGTGTCCCATCCTGGAGGGGATAATGAGGAGTCATAAAGTGTTCAAGGAGCAGGGTGTGATCAGCTTGTGGACATTCTTCTCATGGCTGGTGGTGAGGGAATGGGAAGACAGCATCATCAACCTCCTGGTTCCAACCAGTCTGGAATCTATGTTCTTGGAGTCAACAGTTTTCATCTGGAGGAGGTGTGCTTCCTGTAAAAGCAATTAAGGAATATGTGTCAGGCCTTTGTCTATATCTCTCAAGAACTGTGAGTTCTGCCATGTGGCAGATTTGTAGTCTAAATTGTTACCAGTTCCCCAGCCAGACAACTCTTCTTTGTTTCTACATCTTCACATTTCCCAATCATTTACTCTTGAGTCAGCCTTTTATTACAAAAGACAGGGACACAGGGACTTGTACATGGTTTCAAGCTCTCCTCCCCAGAAGTCTCCTTTATTCTGGTCTTCTCCTTCAGTCCAGAGGGTTTATCTGTCACCTGCCTCTCAACCCCTAGAACATCTCACACAGTGCCTGTCACTTAATGCTCAGTAGTGATAGCTGCTGTTTTTTTTTTTTTTTCTCGTGTAAATTGTATAAATAATGTTTCCTAATCTATGCCCAAAGGGCATCTTGATCTTAGTCCAACTTTGCCTCTTAAAAGCTGGGTGATTTTGTAGGCTGTAGTCCATGGGTCGCTAAGAGTCGGACATGACTAAGTGACTTCCCTTTCACTTTTCACTTTTATGCCTTGGAGAAGGAAATGGCAACACACTCCAGCTTTCTTGCCTGGAGAATCCCAGGGACGGGGGAGCCTATGGGGTCACACAGAGTCGGACACAACTGAAGCAACTTAGCAGTAGCAGCAGCAACAACTTTTTAGGCTTCAGAAACTTCTTAAAAAAGGAAAATTAAAAGAAGCAGCAGCAATGGACAACATAATGCAGANACACTCCAGCTTTCTTGCCTGGAGAATCCCAGGGACGGGGGAGCCTATGGGGTCACACAGAGTCGGACACAACTGAAGCAACTTAGCAGTAGCAGCAGCAACAACTTTTTAGGCTTCAGAAACTTCTTAAAAAAGGAAAATTAAAAGAAGCAGCAGCAATGGACAACATAATGCAGACCACAGAGCACTTTTCCTTAAAGTGGATCACACAAAACACAAAATCTATGGGATGTTAAGAAGTGTTATGAGACAATATTTCTGTGATCAAATGACTTTGATCAACAGTGGATTAGATGCAGCAAGGAGGTCTGGCACTGAGAGAGGACCTGAGCAGGGGAGAAGGAAAGAGAAATGATCCTGTCTGATGGCTCTGCTTGAGAAAGGTTGTTTCAGATGGTCCTACATCCTTGCAATGGATACCACACTTCTCATACCAGCCTAAGTGCTGCTCTGCTCCCTGGGCCCAGACCAAAGTGAAAGTGAAAGCCGCTCAGTCATGTTTGACTCTTTGTGACCCCATGGTTGCCTGCGGGGCAACCCAAGACGAGCAGGTCATGGTGGAGAGGTCTGACAGAATGTGGTCCACTGGAGAAGGGAATGGCAAGCCACTTCAGTACTCTTGCCTTGAGAACCCCGTGAACAGTATGAAAAGGCAAAATGATAGGATACCAAAAGAGGAACTCCCCAGGTCANATTGGGGGCAGGAGGAGAAGGGGATGGCAGAGGATGAGATGGCTGGATGGCATCACTGACTTGATGAACATGAGTCTGAGTGAACTCCGGGGGATGGTGATGGACAGGGAGGCCTGGTGTGCTGCGATTCATGGGGTTGCAAAGAGTCACATGATTGAGCAACTGAACTGAACTGAACGGAACCGACCCCATGAACTCTACAGTTGGTGGAGTTCTCCAGGCCAGAATACTGGAGTAAGTAGCTATCTGCTTCCCCAGGGGATCTCCCCAACCCAGGGATCAACCCAGGTCTCCTGCATTGCAGGAGGGCTCAGTCGGCCCAGATGATCACCCTCAACCTCTCTGCCAGCCCCGAGAAGACCAGCCGTTCTCTCCTCCTCCTCTCTCCTGCTCTCTGTCTCCCTGTGTATCTGCTTCCTTTACTTCTAACCAGCATCCTCTGCTTCTCCATTTCGCAAGTGTCCTTTAACGACTGACCCATGGCCTTTCAGCTCTGGCCCCTCTCTCTCGAGAGCTCTCATTAATTGCCAGGAAAGGCCTTGAGAGGCCCAGCCCATCTTTTTGAGCCAGGCCGCAACTCATGGGTGGCCAACCAATGGATGGCTTACTTTTGAATCAAGTCGCCTCTCTCACTCAGCTGGCCCTGTTCAAGGACCTTCAGGGCTGGCGGATCCCCTGAGTGGGGGGACATGATCAAGTACCTCAAAACCTGCTGACCCAGTCCTTAGGGAGAGAGTAGGGGGACCTAGAGAACTTGGACACTCAGGCACCACAACTCATGATGTTGTCTTCTCAGTGTGGAATTCACAAGGTCCATTCCTATGCCTCTTCTCTCCTTTCTGTCAGTTACCTATGCTGTATAACAAACCACTCCAGAAGTCTGCTCATGAATATGCAGGTTGGCTGAGTAGCTCTGGCCTGGACTTGGCTGATTTTGGATCAGCGGGCTCAGCATCTGTGGTCAGCTGGCAGGTCAGCCGGCCACTGGTTTAGGATGGCCTCACTCAGTCTTGCAAGAGGCTGGATGTCAACCATGGTGATGGAGACCCCTGAGTCATGTGTCTCTTATCTTTCAGCAGACTACTCTGAATTTGCCTATACTCAAGTGTCCTGAGCTGGCTTTGCTTCACACATCTCTCTTTTGAATCCTCTTTTAAGCAAAGAACCCTGATTTTACCCTAATGCCCTTCAGCTTGGTGGACCTTTGTTTTCTTCTGACTCCCTCACATATATTGACCATTTATACTCCTCTGTGCATTGTCAGATTTAGCAAGTCGAAATATAGAAATTATTAATTTGAATATTACATAAGCAATAAAAATTTTTTTAGTATAAGTACATTCCAAACATAGCATGGGATATACTTATACTAAAAGATTAATTATGGAAATTCAAGTTTAACTGTGTGCTCTTATTTTGTCTGGCAACCATCCCCTCCCACTAGTCCTCCTTGGCCCAGACTCAAGGGAGAGGAGGGAACACTGAGCTGCTCCTAGGATGCACCAGTGATCATCTGTAACCAGCAGGGGTAGGGCTAGCCTTTGAAAACACCACAGTAGATACAGAAGCAACATCTTTTCTTCTCAGTGTCTCTCTCCCAGTATATAAATGATGATGAGTGATAAAACCCAGGCTGAGAGTACGCGTTATTTGAGAGATCCCAGTTCCTTTGAGAAACATTTCCCTCTCAAACATGAAGTTGATCAAGACATCACCATAGACAGATACACACAATTCAGTGTTGCTTCATTGGCATTGGTTTAGCTGCTAAGTCAAATCTGACTCTTGCAGCCCCATGGACTATATCCTGCCAGATTCCTCTGTCCATGGGATTCTCCAGGCAAGAATACTGGAGTGGGTTGCCATTTCCCTCTCCATTAATCTTACTCTATTTGGTGCTGAAGTCCATGGATTTCTGGGTCTATGCTACCCTGACATTATTTAAACATTTAGTAGCCTGAATGTGTTATAGGTATTTCCAACTGGTGTCCTCCAAGCTGAAGGCTCCTGTAGCCTCCCAGGCTCCTCAGTCCATGAGGATTCTCCAGGCAAGAATACTGGAGTGTGTTTCCATGCCGTCCTCCAGCGGATCTTCCTGACCCAGGAATCGATCTGGGAACTCCTGCATTGCAGGCAGCTTCTTTACTAGCTGAGCTACCCAGGAAGCCCCAGGTGCAGACTGCATGGGCTAAATGTCAGTCGAGGAATCTGCTCTTATCTCTGGTTCCAGGAGAGAGCTCTGCTGCAACATTCACTTTCTAACATCTCCGTATAACAATAGTAAGTCGGTCCAGGTCAGAGCCTCTCTGGCTCTCAAGGGGGTCATCCTTTCCTTTAGCTTGTGGGGAGGGCTTTCTCTCTTACACGAACCCCTCTGCTATCACAGTTTCAACAGGAGATATCGGGTCAAGCATATCCCCTCTCAGTCAGCTCTCTGAATACATTCTCACCTCCACACTCCCTCACCCCTTCATCTACCACTGACTTTCTGTCTTGAAGCATCTAAGATTCCAGATTTGAGTTTAGGTTTTGCTTCCCTGGTGGCTCAGAGGTTGAAGCGTCTGCCTCCAATGCAGGAGACCTGGGTTCGATCCCTGGGTCAGGAAGATCCCCTGGAGCAGGAAATGNCACTCCCTCACCCCTTCATCTACCACTGACTTTCTGTCTTGAAGCATCTAAGATTCCAGATTTGAGTTTAGGTTTTGCTTCCCTGGTGGCTCAGAGGTTGAAGCGTCTGCCTCCAATGCAGGAGACCTGGGTTCGATCCCTGGGTCAGGAAGATCCCCTGGAGCAGGAAATGGCAATCCACTCCAGTATTCTTGCCTGGAGAATCCCATGGACGGAGAAGCCTAGTAGGTTACAGTCCACGGGGTCGCAAAGAGTTGGACACGACTGAGCGACTTCACCTTCACCTTTGGAGGAAACAGTTCTTGTAGATCTGAAGCAGATGTCACTGGGTCCAGCTCGACTGACCAGGGTTTTGTGGATGATATTGGTGCAAAGCCATTGGCAACAGTGAAAAGACACACACACACACACAAAACAACAACCACAACAACAACGACAACAAATCAACAAACAAAAACTGGATTTCCATCTGTCTCATGCATCTTGTTCAAAAATCACTGCCACTGCTTTCAATTTTTCCCCATTGTGATGGTACTGGATGCCATGATCTTAGTTTGTTGAAAGTTGAGCTTTAAGTCAGCTTTTTTCATTATTAGGAAACTCTTGGTGAAGTGGGATGTGAATTGGTCAGGAAACACCTGACCCACTCCTTTGTAATTTTAATAGCATACTGATTTCTAGCCCATCAGTGAAAAAAATAAATAAGAATCTCCTCTATAATGTTCAGAGACTCAAAGAAGAGATAACAAGATTGGCAAGGGTCTTCTTATACAGTGGAGTTGCCGTTGGAGATTGCAAATGAGTAAGATGTGGCCAGGGTTCCCTAGAGTGACAGAGAACTAGTCAAAAAGAGTATCTATCGATCATTATCTAATTACCTATCATCTATCTATGATCTATTTATGTTGTTGTTCACTCAGTCGTGTCCAGCTATTTGTGACCCCATGGACTGCAGCACGCCAGTCTTCCCTGTCCTTCACTGTCTCCCAGAGCTGGCTTAAACTCATGTCCATTGACTCAATGAGGCCATCCCACCATTTCCTCCTCTGTCATCCCCTTCTTCTCCTGCACTCAATCTTGCCCAGCATCAGGGTCTTTTCCAGTGAGTTGGCTCTTCACATCATATGGCCAAAGTATTGGAGTTTCAGCTTCAGCATCAGTTCCTCCAATGAATATTCAGGACTGATTTCCTTTAGGATTGACTGCTTTGATCTCCTTGCAGTCCAAGGGAATCTCAAGACTCTTCTCCAACAACACAGTCCGAAAGCATCAGTTCTTCTGTGCTGAGCCTTCTTTATGATCCAACTCTCACATCTGAACATGGCCACTGGAGAAAACATGGCTTTTACTAGACAGACTTTTTGTCAGAAAAGTGACGTCTCTGCTTTTGAAACCTCTGTCTAGGTTTGACATAGCTTTATCACCTACCTGTCGTTATCTGTCTCCTATCTGCCTACAGATCGATCATCTATCTGTGTATCCAGCTGTATCTCTCTCTACCACCTACGTAGGTATCTATCTTTCTGTGTCTCTACCATCTTTAGCTGAGGCTCATGCAACTATGTTGGCTGGCAAATCCCAGACCTGTAGAGCTGATGTCCTAGTTCGAGGACCACTGGACAAGTAAATTCTCCCTTTCTCAGGGGAGGGTCAGTTTTTAGTTCTATTCAATTGTCGTTGTTCAGTCACTCAGTTATGTCCGACTCCTTGCGACCCTGTGGACTGCAGCATGCCAGGTCTCCCTGTCCTTCACCATCTCCTGGAGCTGTTCAGACTCATGTCCACTGAGTCGGTGATGCCACCCAACCATCAAGTCCTCTGTCGTCCCCTTCTCCTCCTGCTTGTTCTATTCAGAGTTTCGGTGAATTGAATGAGGCCCACTCACATTATGGAGAGCAGTCTGCTTTAATTCATTTAAATGTTAATTTCATCCAAAACACACACGCAAACACTCAGAATAATGTCTGGGCACCAAATGACTGGGCACTCACTCCATGGATCAACCAAGCGGAGATGTGATCTGAGGTTACCACCAAGCGCACGGGATCATAGCTCAGGCTTCTCTGTAAGAATTTGGCTTCTGACTATGAGAGAGAGGCTAAAATCACACTAATCCTTCCCCAAGGAAACTATAAATGCTGACTAAGATATAAACTATAGATGATTAAAAGTACTGGAGAACAGTGTAGGAGCTTGAGGTAAGGACAGGGAGAAGATTCCAGAGAGAAAGGAAGTGTGTTGCAGTGAAGCAACGTTTGCTGCTTCTCTCTAGGTGGAGAAGGCAATGGCACCCCACTCCAGTACTCTTGCCTGGAAAATCCCATGGACAGAGGAGCCTGGTGGGCTGCAGTCCGCGGGGTCACTAAGAGTTGGACACAACTGAGTGACTTCACTTTGGCTTTTCACTTTCATGCATTGGAGAAGGAAATGGCAACCCACTCCAGTGTTCTTGCCTAGAGAATCCCAGGGATGGGGGAACCTGGTGGGCTGCCGTCTATGGGGTCATACAGAGTCGGACACGACTGAAGTCACTTAGCAGCAGCTTCTCTCTAGGACTTTTGCTGATTTCCAGTCTAGGGCACAGAAGTGGGCAAACACAGTGGCTTAGAGCCTATAACACTGTCACTAGGCTGAGGAAACAAAAAGGAGAGTTCAGAAGCAACAAGAAGTTAGGATATGAGGGACCAATTATCTAGAAAATAGAGACCCACAAAGAAGTGAATTCAGAGTTCTGCACACAATTTCCCTTCAAGGAATTTTCTGCCTGTCCTCCACGAGTCACACAATTTCCCCTCTGTCCAAGGGATTCTCCAGACAAAAATACTGGAGCAGTGAATGCATGGGATACTGAATAATCAGACAAAAGTTACCTGCTAAAATCACAGAGGTTTCGGCAGGCTCGTGGTATTCAGGGGACAAGAACTGGTATACGAATTTGTGAAGGGGGCAGTGGAGACCTCCTTATTGCTACATTAGGTGAAGGAAGGCCAAATAAACCAGATTTCAAAAGTCACTGAAACCCAATCTTGACTCTTTGAGAGAATCTTTCTGTCCTCTCTCTGCCCAAAGGAAGAAAATAAAATATTCCCTTGAGAAAGAAAATAGTCACAACTACATAATTTTTGATATCATTGTTTGGCATCTAATAAAAACAACCAGGCATAACAAATAACAGAAAAAAATAGCTGAAGATGAAGAGGAAAAACAGAGAATAAACATCCACAGGTATCTAGACATTGCAGCTATCAAGCAGACTTTCACCATGATTACTTTGTATAATGAAATAGAAGAAAAGATAGACGTGGAACTCACAAAAAGAATCTAATTAAAATTCTAGAATTAAAAATAAAATAACTTCAGTTAAGAGTTCAGTAGAGATATTCAATAGCAGTCCAAACAGAGGAAAAGAGAAACGGAGTGAGATATGAGCGAATAGAAAATATTCATATTAAGCCTAGAGAGAAAAAAAGAACAGAAAATGCAGAAAAGCACATAAGAGACATATGAGACCGGATGAAAGCATCTAGTACGTGCATAAATGTGGTCCCAGAAAAAGAAGAAAAAATTGGAATAAAAGCAATTTTTAAAGAGATAATTTCTGAGAATTCTTCAAAACAGACATCAAATTGCACATTCTAGAAGTTACATGAATCGCAAACAGGATTAGTACAAGAAAAAAAAAAGAGAGGGAGAGAGAGAGAAGAAATTTAAAGCAGCCAGAGGGGGAAAAATTCATTACCTTCAAAGGATTATAAAAATTATAGATAGCTTTTCAGCCAAAAATATGAAAATCAAATATAATGGAATGACATCTTTTCAGCACTGAAAAAAAAATCTGCCTACTTAATACCCAGTGAAATTATCCTTCAAGAAAGAAGGCAAAATAAAGATGCTTTCCTGTGAATTAGTCTGGTTTCTTGATCAGGAAAAGAGGCATTGCAAGTAGTTTTTGTAATAAAGGGTTTTATTATGGGAACTGGGGCTCTCAGGGTATGGGTGGACTGGATGAGGGGATGAAGTTCTGGAAGGCTGCAGCTGGGAAAACAGAGTCACTAACCTCTTCAGCCTAAAATACTGAAGTGGCATGTGTGTGCAGTTGTGTCTGACTCTTTGTGATCCCATGGGCTGTAACCCACCTGGCTTCTCTGTCCATGGGATTATCCAGGCAAGAATCCTGGAGTGGGTTGCCATTTCCTTCTCCAGGGGATATTTCCTGACCCGGAGACCGAACCTGTGTCTCTTGCATTAGCAGGCAGGGTGATGGACAGTGGCTTTTATGATATTTTCCCCACAGGGTCCTGTGTATTCTTGCAGGCTGCATATGGCCAGGGCCTTAGTTCCAGCACTCAAGGCCTATTTACCTACAACCCAGGGCAAAATAAGTGTAGCTGGCACTCTAAGGCATGGCAGAGATGGTTCAAGACCCACCAAAAAGAAAATGATAAGATCTTTCAAAATATAAATTATAGGTAGCTGTTGACTTACCTTGAAAATGATCAGGTTCTTCATCCACTTATGGTTACTGGGGTAAGGGGGAGGGGGAGGGAGAGAGAGAGCTGGGGAGTTTGGGGTGAAAATTTGCACATTTCTATATTTACAATAGGTAACCAGCAGGGATCTGCTACACAGCACAGGGAACGCTGCTCAATATTCTGTAATAACCTAAATGGGAAAAGAATCTGAAAAGCAACAGATACATGTATGTGTATAGCGGAATCACTTTGCTGTACACCTGAAATGAACACATCATTTTCAGTCAACCATATTCCCATAAGACAAAAGAATTTAAAAAACAGAAAATTATCATGCTCTTCTAGATGGTTTGAAGTCTGGTTCGGAGTCTAAATCCATCTGGAGCCTGCACTTGGGGAGAAACATACTTAATTCACAGGTGATTGAAAGTGCCAGCTTAAGAAGGGAGTGAAGAAGCAGCCCAGTGAATGATCACCAACGATGATGTTTCTAGAGAAAACTCACAGGGCTCTCACCCACGCACGCCTCTGCAGTCTCAGCCCTCATTCCTGGGCCAGCGGCTCCCCCTGGGTGCCACGGTACTGTCACAGCCAATGTCCCCCCACAGCAAATGTCCCTGCAGCAAGAGCGGTCTCACCCTCCAGGCGGATTCCCTGGGTAAAGTCCCTGAAGGCTCTCCATGCACACCTTTGGGTTCTGAGGATGTTCTACCTATGTGGTTTCACTGGGAGGGGTTACATCGCACACCTGGACCAGTGGTCACCTGGAGGATGTGAACATTCCCTAGAGCTGACCTATGCTCTGTGGGAATAAAGGGCAACCTTGAGAGCTGGGGAAGTCAAGAGAATAGAGTGGGGATAAAACCACCGTTCACTGAGCACCTACTGTATGCTGCTGCTGCTGCTAAGTCACTTCAGTCGTGTCCGACCCTGTGCTACCCCATAGACTGCAGCCCACCAGGTTCCTCATCCGCAGGATTCTCCAGGCAAGAATGCTGGAGTGGGTTGCCAGTTCCTTCTCCAGCTACTGTATGACAGGTGCTTAACGCTTTGCACTCATGACCCCATATGATGTTCACAATTCTGTGGGGTTTTTTTAATGGGTATAACAGTATTTGAGTTATCTATTTCTTCTTTAAAAATAAGTATCTTATTTATAAATATTTATAATTTATTTATAACATTGCACTGCCTCAGCAGTGAAATAAATATAAATACAAACTTATTTATTTTTGACTGAGCTGGGTCTCTGCTGCTGCATGAGCTTTCCTCCAGTTGCCCTGAGCCAGGGTTACTCTTCACTGTGGCATGTGGGTTTCTCATTGTGGTGGCTTCTCCTGCTGTGGAGCACAGGCTCTAGAGTACACGGGCTTCAGTAGTTGAGGCACATGGGCTCAGTAGTTGCAGCTCCCGGAGTCGAGAGCACAGACTCAGTAGTTATCGCGAACGGGATTAGTTGCTCCATGGCAAGTGAGATCTTCCTGGATCAAGGGTCAAACCCATGTCTCCTGCGTTGGCAGGCAGATTCTCTACCACTGAGCCACCAGGGAAGCCCTGTACATTGGGTTTTGTGTTTTCCATTGTGCTGAAGAGGCTGAGGCACAGACAGATCAAGCATCTTGTCCAAGGTTGTCCAGCCAGTGGGAGGTAGCAAGAATTCACTCATGTCCAGAAGTCTGCCTCAACTGGTCTCCCCAGGAAAGGTGAAAAGAGAAGACCAGAGAGAGAGGGGGGTGTCTGCCCAGCTTGAAAGGGAGTGGGTTCCCTTCCACTAAACCCACGCATGGGACTCTGTGTGTCTTTACACTGTGTCCTTCCTCAGGCTCTTTCCTTCTCATCTCGGAGGCTTTGCCTCAAAATTTCACCAGGTGGCATACCTCCCGCCTCACAGCATTCCATCAGTAAACATGTTTCGCTGCTTCCTCAGTGTCAGTCCCCGACTCAGGTAAGGGCTCTAAACAGATGAAAGGGCACGTCTCTCCAGGCATGCTTCTGGGTCTTTCCCTGTAACGTCTCCCCCAAAGGCTCCTGCTCACGGGGTTTCCCCCCTCCTTCCTTTCTTCAGCCTAGGGGGTCAGGTCCTTGCAGTATTGGAGCCAAGGAGGTGTGTTTGGGTGACTTTTGAGTTGTTCTCCTGGCAGGTAAAATTGAAATGAAGTCACTCGATCATGTCAAACTCTTTGTGACCCCATGGACTATAGCCCACCAGGCTCTTCCATCCCAGGGATTTTCCAGGCAAGAGTACTGGAGTGGGTTGCCATTTCCTTCTCCAGGGGATCTTCCTGACCCAGAGATCAAACCCAGGTCTCCCGCATTGTAGGAAGACGCTTTACCCTCTGAGCCACCAGGGGAGTCCAGGAGGTGTGCCCTAGAGGTGAAGCATATGGGCTCTGGAGCTGGACAGCCTGGTTCAACTCCAGGCTCTGCCATGGGCTGGCAAACCATGCCTCAGTTTTCCTACCTGGAAGAGGGATGCAGAGCAGAACTACTCATGATTTCAGGGGGGCAACTGATAAATTTATTGATATCTGTCAATTGCCTATAATGCTGTTTAATCCATAGTGTTGAATGCACAGTGGGCTCTGGACACAGAGCCCCCTTATAAATGACTGTACATTTTGCCAAAAAGTAGTTAAAGCTCTGATTTTTTTTCCTCTAATGCACCTAGACCTGGTTGATATAAGGTGGTTATATGTCAACAACAAATTGCATCCATGTTTTATCTGCAGTTTTTATTGAGCTTTTATGTATTGATGACAAAGATGACTATCTTGTCTCTTAGGAAAAAATTAGATAAGTACATTTAAATCACATGCATATAAAAAGACCTATTCATTTTTCCTGGCTCTGATAAAGGCAGTAGGAATGTAATTTCCTTTTGTATAAACAGCTTGGTTGCATTCAGTTGTATTAGACAGACAGGGACTGAGCATCAACCCCACACTGGCCTCCTGCTGACAGGGGAGGGTGGAGGACTCAGGGCTGGGCGGGGAGATGCAGGCTGTCTAGCTAAACAGTCAAGGGCACTGACTTCCAGGACAGATTGGACTTGAAACTTTTCTCAGCTCCTTTCTGACCTCATGACCTTGGTCAGACCTTAAGTAGCCATAGAGCTGCCAGACCTTACACAGGACTGGGAAAAAGACAAAGAGAACCTTGTGTGCACCAGGACCCAGGAGAAAGGAGCAGGGACCCCACAACAGACTGACCCAGACTTGCCTGGGAGTGTCCAGGAGTCTCCAGTGGAGGCGTGAGGTGCCGGTGGCCTGTTGCAGAGTTGGGGGCAGTGAATGTAGAATTACATGAATGGAACCTCTTGAAGGAGGGTTGCCATTATCACCTCCACCACAGTTTGGCCCCAGGTAAAACAGTTCTGTGATCACCATGCCTAGACTGGAGCAGCGTTAATAAATATCTCTAGGTCCCCTGGCTGCCTTGGTCTCAATTCAGTGCCTCTTCTCCAGTAGAGAGGACTGGATTCCATTGTTGTAGTTTCCTGAGTAGGAAGGCTAAAAGGGAGCACACAACACGCTCTGCTGAAATTCAGCCTCATCCCTGGGCGCTCTGCTCAGTCACCATTGAGGGTCCTCCATGTACGTGCATCAGACTTTGCTGGGTGAATTCTCACCCCCAGAGAACTCATCCTCACTGCTGTCTCTCTAGGGCAGCGGTCCCCAACCTTTTTGGTACCAGGGGCCAGTTTCATGGAAGATAAAGTTTCATGGTGCCCGGGATGGTCTCAAACACATTACATTTACTGTGCACTTTTTTTCTAAGATTATTGCTGGTCCCACCTCCTCTGCTCTAGTGTTTTTTATTTACCTGTTTCCTTTCTGCCACTGGAATGTAAGCCTCACGAGGGCAGGGCTCATTGTCTGCTTTTTTCACTGCCCTATTCCCAGTGCCTAACAGTGCCCGGCACTTAGCACATAGTAGGTGTTCAGTAAATCTGTGTTGAGGCAGAGCACGTGTTTGTCTCCACACGGTGCATCTAGCCCATGCGACGGCCACTTGCACACTTTGATTTTTTTTTAACTTAAAAGTTTCTTTATTTCTTCAAGAGCCAGTTCCAGTGTTGAAAAGGATTTGGGCAGCTCTAGCTCTTCAAGCTTTTGAAGGTTAACTCTTACTCAGTTTTTAGTTCAAAGCAACAGAGAGGTTTTGTGCTTGGCAGGTTGCCGGAACATGAGGCGGGCCTCCTGGGATCACCTCCTTTCTAATAAGAGAAGTATGGTCCACAGAGGCAGGCAGGGCAGGGTGGGGAGGGGTGCAGAGGGCCCATGGGGGCTGGTTGGACATGGGGTCACGTGTGCTGGTGGCCTGGCGGAGGCAGGAGTGGGGATGGGCCAGGACAGGGCATGAGGTGGGAGTGGACTTAGTGCAAGGCCTTTTCTGGCTGACCCCTCATACTGGCTTCCCCACACCTGGTCTCATCCACACCCACCTGTCAGGATTCTCCAATCACTGCTTCGTCCACACCCACATCTGCTTATGCACTTGTACAGCCACTCCCCACTGTGGACAAAACAGAGTCCACTCCCTTTACCCTGGGAACAAAAGCCTCCAACCTTTAACTCCATATCCCTCTCCAGCGTGACTTTCTCCCGTGATCCTATGCAAGCCTTCTATTGCTATGAAGCTGGTCTTTTCTTTTCTCAGTTCAGTTCAGTCGCTCAGTCATGTCTGACTCAGAGCATACATTTTCCTTTCTTTTCTCTGGTGGTCTTTGCCCATAACATAGCTCCTCCATCCTCTTCCGGACTCTCTTACCCTCTTTCTCTTTATTTCAGGCTTCCCTGGCTTTCAAGATCCAATTCAAGTCTTACCTCCTTGGGATGAGGGTAAGGGAGTTCTACCACTTGCTCTTGTTGGTGCAGCTTTTTCCTAGACATGTACTGCCCACAGTCACCCTCTAGGCACCAACTTCACTGTCGGGATGTATTGTCACATGCATGGTACATACATGCAGCTGTGTTGGCATTTCCGAGTTTCCCTACTACTTCCAGACAGATGCCTTTTTAAGACTGGAGGGGCACACTTGTGGGGTGGGCCTGCTGACCCCCAAAAGGATGCATCATTGCTTAGATGCAAATTCATCCCACTGATCAAGATTGCACCCTAAGCCCACTGTCTCAGGCCATATTGATCTTTCCACTTTCTTTGATCTGGAGTTGTCCTTGGACACTTGACCTCTGTTTCTGGATTTTATTTCATTGGCCCATCCTCGCACCCCCTTCTTTTCACAGAACATGGCTTACAGCTCCCGCCCTGCTTCAATCTCCCCTCAAAGTGAACTAAACTTCTGACATCCAGGCAATGATATTTCAGGTTGACATCACTTTGCTATATAGCCAAGATGGGTCACCAAGCAGCGAGAGATTCACCTACTCCTCCTGATGTCCTTTGTGCCTTTTCCTAGGACTTTTGCCCAAAGGACACTCAGGAAGGATCAGCAGTGGTAGCAGCCTTGGTGGACGACTCCAGGGAGGCTAACCCAAGGCTGTTCTCACGGCCAACTTTCTAGCCAGCTGACTCCAGATTGGAGGAGACAGTAGAGTGCATGACTGCCCCCCGCTTTGGGTGCTCAACCCCCTCTTGTAAGCATCACTCCTCACGGTTCACAAAACCCAGGGTCAACTTTATTAGCATCTTTGCGCGCTGATTCACTGGTCCTCACAGCAGCCCTGAGATGCAAGCTGGTGCTGGCCCTCCTGGTTTTTAAAAAAGGGACAAGACACCCCCTGGCCTCCCACGATGGTCACCCAGCAGCTGGGTTGACAACTTTTCCCAGGAAGAGTGGGCTCTCGGTGGTCACCTCCCAAAGGAGCAGGAGGAAAGGCCGGTTGAAACGGGCGTGTGAGGCCGACGTCGCGTTCAGAGCCCGAGGCTGGGCGAGGAGGCCGGAGGCCACAGCTGCCTCGGTTCCCCGCTCACTCACATCCACTGTCGCCTTGTGTGACACCTAGAAGGAGGGCAGAGGGGCAGAGACAGCAAGGGGTCAGGGCGCTTCAAGGGGCGAGACCACCTACCGCGGCAGCGGGGGACGGAGGCGGGGTTAGCCCACTCAGGCCCCGCCCTCCCAGGCCCCGCCCACTCAGGCCCCGCCCTCCCGGGAGGCAGCTCCTGCCTTGATTTCACTCCCTTCCCTCACAGGTTTCTCCGCCTCCATCATCTCCTGGGGTGTCACTCTGGCCACGCTGCTTGAAGGAGAGGCAGATAGGCCTGAACGGGGCTGAGGGCTGCACGAGCATGCGTATTTGCTCAGTCATGTCCAGCCCCACGGACTGTAGCCCACCAGGATCTTCTGTCCATGGGGTTCTCCAGGCAAGAATACTGGAGGGGGTTGCCATTTCCTTCTCCAGGGGGTCTTCCTGATCCGGGGATGGAACACATGTCTCCTGCGTCTTCTACATTGGCAGGTGGATTCTTTGCCACTGCACCACATGGGAGGCCTGCTCAAGCCTCCACCCACTAGTCTGTAAAAACCCAACAGCGACTTTTAGGAGCATTTCCCAAGCACTTGGGTGTACGTGGCACAGGCTGGAGACTCATTTTCTGCTACAAGCTGCGCTTGTTCCTGGTAAGTCTCAGTTTTCTCATCGTTAAAATGACTTGCTCCACCTAAGTCAATGGTTTCCAAAATGAGCTCAGCAAAAACAGGTTGTCTGATGTGTCAAGCCCTCCACTGAGCTCCATGAAAAGAATTCTGCTCTTCACTGTTTACAGTAGCCAGGACATGGAAGCAACCTAGATGTCCTTCGGCAGATGAATGGATAAGGAAGCTGTGGTACGTATACACAATGGAGTATTACTCAGCCATTAAAAAGAACATATTGAGTCAGTTCTAATGAGGTGGATGAAACTGGAGCCTGTTATACAAATTGAATTAAGTCAGAAAGAGAAACACCAATACAGTTTATTAACACATATAATGGAATTTAGAAAGATAGCAAAGATGTAAACAAAACTTTTGGACTGTGTGGGAGAAGGTGAGGGTGGGATGATTTGAAAGAATAGCTTTGAAACATGTATATACCATATGTAAAATATGCCCAGTGCAAGTTTGATGCATGAAGCAGGGTACTCAAAGCTGGTGCCCTGGGACAACCCAGCAGGATGAGATGGGAAGGGAGCCAGGAGGGGGTTTCAGGATGGGGGGAACATATGTGCACCCATGGCTGAGTCATGTCGATGTATGGTGAAAACCACCACAATATTGTAAAAGAATTAGCCTCCAATTAAAATTAATTAATTACATAAAAAAAGAATTCTGCTCTTGTAAAATCTTGTGAAAGTGAAGTCGCTCAGTCGTGTCTGACTCTTTGCGACCCCATGGACTGTAGCCGACCAGGCTCCTCTGTCCATGGGATTTTCCAGGCAATAGTACAGGAGTTGATTGCCATTTCCTTTTCCAGAGAATCTTCCTGATCCAGGGATCGAACCTGGGTCTTCCGCATTGTAGACAGACACTTTACCATCTGAGCCACCAGGGAAGTCATGCTAAGTCACATCAGACTCTTTGCAACCCTATGGGCTGTAGCCCACCAGGCTCTGCTGTCCATGGGATTGTTCAGGCAACAATGCTGGAGTTGGTTACCATTTTCTCCTCCAGGGGATCTTCCCAACCCAGGAACTGAACTCACATTTCCTATGTCTCTTGCATTGACAAGCAGGTTCTTTAGCACTAGTGCCACCTGGGAAGCCCTTTAAAGCCTCATTTTCACACAACTCCTAAGGAAGGTTTCTGAGGCTTTAAATTTAATGAAATTGAAAATGTTGGCCTTGACAATCTCTTTCATTTCTAAAAAGATGGTTACCATAAAATAAATCCTTTAAAAGGTTAAATTATTCCTTTTTCCTCTTGTTTGCTCTCTCCATGGTGGGAAGGTACACACACTCAGAACCCTGTCCCTGTTTCCTAGTTTCATGTTCCAGATCTCAGCTGCTCTTTCCGAAATTGAAGACGGTATACTTTCTTTGTGAAATTCCTGGAAAAGACTAAACTGATAATTAATGACCCTACCTTAGGAAGGTAATGGGAGAACAGAAGGGTCTTTCTGGTCCTCCTTCTTATGGAAAATTGCATTTTTCTTCTCAAATACGAACTCTCCCTTGCTGTAAGCTGTCACCAGCCCCCACCCGTGCCTGTGCCCTGCAGTACTTCCTGCAGGAGAACAGGAGCCCACCCCACTGACGGCTGTCTTAACTGTGGAATTCGTCTTAGTCAATGAGTGGCCTTGACAGAGGCCATGAGTGGGGAGAAGTGCTAAGAGACATTGCATATTTTTTCTGTTTTTTTCCCCACTGCTATGAGAATGGCATGTCCCACATAGAAGCCTCTCTTTTAACCTACATTCTAGAATGAAGAAGACATGAGAAGTAGATTTGTAGCAAGATGCCGTGATACACCGCTGATACGTCACATGGACAGGTAGTAAACCTCTGTTAGAAGAAGACACTGAGATCTGGGGATTGTTCGTTACTATAGCAAAGCTGATGGATACACTTCCTGTTCATGCCCACTACTCTCTGCAGTTGCAACAAAGGTAGATAGAATCTCACTGCCTGCCTTTGGAGGAAGTTTAAAGGATAAAAAGAAGGCTGGTCCCACCCCTGGGGAAATTCTGGCTCCATAGATGGGCATCTACTCTATTCAAGACTCTGTTGCTTCTTTGAAACACATAGAAGTCTAGAAGAAAGGGGAGTAAAAAGGGAGCTGCCAGTGAAAATAAGCCTTAAAGATTGTGATGTTAAGAAACCAGAAAAGAAAAAAAAGGAGCACTTGATTTTCAAATGAACCTTATGTCAAAGGAGAACATACCCTCCCCCTCCCAGCCAACACACTCACCCACATACACCACCTTACCCTGGAGATGGTTCTGTTGGGCTGCCCAGTGATTCCTGAGTAGTCAGCTTCTGAGTTGAATAAGCCGGTGAGACCAATATGGGGAAGTATCTCCTCCAGGTTATATGTTCCAGAAATGGAAAACTTTGGCAGGTGCAAATCCAGCAGGCTGGGGAGAGAATCAGACGGAGAAGTGGGGCTGTCTCATTATACAGGCTGCTCTTGCCCCGTGTGTGGGCAGCCTGAGCTTTGGGAGGGAGACGTGCTCCCCAGGGTGGGGGAATCAGGCTTCTCATGATACCACCTATTATGCCAGAACACCCCACAGTCCAGAACCCCCTTTTCTTCAGACCACACAGAGTATCATGTCTGGATCTAAGAAAACTCCCGGCACAGCCATAGCTCTCCGTCTTTGTCACATTTCTGGAGGACTTTCTCGGTGCTGGACATTGGGTGAGGTTTCCAAGGCTTCGCTGATTAAAGTCACAGAGTAACCATGGAAGGTAAATGCTGTTAACATTGCCCCACCTCTATATCTGATTTATTAGCAAGTTATCTTGGCTCAGTTTCTGAACTATATCCTAAACCCACCTACTGGCAACCCCTTAATAAAGCTACTCCATCTCTCACCTATCTGGACTTCAGGGGCTGTTGAAGATCTGATGAGAGACCTTGCATGTAAAGTGACGTCATGAACCCAGAGTAACTCTCTCTCCTGTTACTGCCACACCGTTGCCATCAGATTGTCTTATTCTTAGTGTTATATTCACAAGTTTCCTTTGACCCAGAGAATTCTGTCCTGTTCTTCCTGGCGTTATTCATCTCTGAAATGATTGTTTGATAGTTGTCACGGCACCTGCAAGCTTGGTTTAATTACCAGCCAGCTTGGAAACTTGTGCCTCAAATTCAAATTAGAGATGCCAATTCAAAGTATTTTTTATTGGTTTAACTCATGGGCCAATATGAGGGTACAGATGTCTCACTGAAGTGGGAGGTAGTGGGAAGTCAGTGAGTTGAACAGTGATAAAAGGGAAAGAAATGTGGAGGACAGAAAGCAATAAAGTAAGGCAGAAACTACATTGGCCAGTTTTTGAGCCTACTGCTGCTGCTGCTAAGTTGCTTCAGTCGTGTCCGACTCTGTGCGACCCCAGAGATGGCAGCCCACCAGGCTCCCCCGTCCCTGGGATTTTCCACCAGACACAATTTTCACAGGCAGCATTTGGAAGGCAGGTCCTGCCATGGAGCAGGGTTTGAGTTCAGCCTAGCTGAGGGGTGTCTTTTAGAGAGCCCAACATAAGAGTAGGTGTTCAAGCAATATAAATAAAGAAACGGAGTTATCAGAAAGCACAGTTCCCCTGAGCAGACCAGCCCTTCTCATAGCGGAATAAAGGGAAACCTGCTGCTGCTGCTGCTGCTGCTACGTCGCTTCAGTCATGTCCGACTCTGTGCGACTCCATAGATGGCAGCCCACCAGGCTCCCCCGCCCCTGGGATTCTCCAGGCAAGAACACTGGAGTGGGTTGCCATTGCCTTTTCCAATGCAAGAAAGTGAAATCGCTCAGACACGTGTCTGACTCCTAGCGACCCCGTGGACTACAGCCCACCAGCCTCCTCTGCCCATGGGATTTTCCAAGCAAGAGTACTGGAGTGAGGTGCCATTGCCTTCTCCAAAAGGGAAACCTGGCAGCTTGAAATTTTCTATGTCTGGAAGCCCATTCAAATGCCACCATAATATTGTAACTCTCTGGCACAACAGGGAACAACTGAGGTTTAGATAAATAACCTAGGTTGGTTTTGATTTTTGAAGATCAAAGTGGGAGGTCAAAACAGACCCTTCTTAAGAAAAAAACAAATCTACTGGTCTAGAAGATGCTATGGTACTTCCTCCTGTGATGGAGGAAAGGGCAGGTTCATCCAAGGGAGCTTAAGAATACGGGGCTGGAATCAAACTGACCAGAGCTGTGTAGATTCATAGACAACAAGAATAATACCTTAAATCCTGGCCTCCGTCCTTGACCTGTATCTTTTATTTGGTGCTTGAATCTCTACCCAAACACAAAACACCGTTTCTCTATCCTTGGCACCTGTGCCATTCGGGTGCTGAGAGAAGGCTCCCATGGGGATGAAGGTGACTGACACCTATCAAGTAGTGAGGGTGGATTTAAGAGGTTTAGTCTATACCCCATCCCTTTGAAGCCAGTGAATGTTTTGACCAATAGAATATGGCAGAAATGACATAGGCTAACTTCTGAAACCAGGCCTTAAAAGAGCTGGAGCCTTCACTTCCTGCCTTTCAGAATGCTCCCTCTTGGATTCTTGGGCTGTCATATAGCAATATCAACTGTGCTGAGCTGCTGGGCAGAAGCCCAGGCTAGCCTCATGGAGATGTTACATGCAGAGAGAGAGATGCCTGCTAAGCTCTTAGCTCAGCCAGCCAGTCAACCCAGGCTCTAGACATTCAAGTGGGGGAAACTTCAAAGCTCCACTTCTGGCCACTATCTGACTCCGTCTACAAGAGACCCAAGTGAGAACCGCCAAGCTGAACCCAGTCCACCCACAGAGTCAAGAGAGATACTAGATGGGTGTTTTTCAAGCTAGTCTTCTGGGGGTGGATTGTTGTGCAGCAAGAGGCAATTAGACCTTGAGGCCAGATTTTATCCAGAGTATCCAATAAAGGAAGATACATCTCAAGAATGAGTTAGTTGGAGTATGTGGTCTAGGGAAACCAGAAAAGGCTAAAACCACTATGAGAAAAACCACAAACCAAAAAGCAAGTGAGAGAGAAGGGGATAGGTAGAGTTTCCCCAAACTGGCAATCGACATTTTTATTTTTACAATCAACATTTTTCTTCTTGGTATTTAGCTTCTTTAAGGAATGTTTTAACTAAAAAAGAGCCACTCTTAAGAAATACCCAGTGTTCTTGTGAATCATAATTATTCTTAATATTGGATAATTGTCCTTGATCTGATTTGTTACGTACACTTAGCTGTCTTCTGGTAGTAAATTATTATCTGGAGAAAAAGACAAAAGCAGAAAGATGTCTAGGAAGGGGTAAACATGATTAATACCTGGTGAGCCCTTCTCCTGCACTAGGTACCACTCTCATATTCTATATGTATTAACTTGATTAATCCTCCAAGCAACCCAGTATGGTGGTTATAATGGCCCCATTTTCTATTTGAGAAAATTTGGGACCCACATCCTGGAGAAGGGCATGGCAACCCACACCAGTATTCTTGCCTGGAGAATTCCATGGACAGAGGAGCCTGGTGGGCTACAGTCCGTGGGGTCACAGAGTCGGATGTCACTGAGCAACTAAGAACTGAGACCCACATGGCAAGAACTGCCCAAGATCACGTAGTTGGTTAACTGGCAGTGCAGAGAGCCAAGCAGGGCTTAGGCTCTTGCAACTGGAGTTGATCTAAACCTACTGGTTTCTCATACAAAGTTAGCCAGAGTCCTTCTGCTCTGGCACTTACCTGGGGAGGAGCAATTTATCCCATTTCTTCAGGGTCTCTGGCTGCAAAGCGGCCTCCACCTGCGCCATCTTCCCTGGGTCAGGGAGGATCAGCAGGGCCTGGGCGTTCCCGCTGTACTCCAGCTGCAGGACAGTGCAGGCCACCTCCTGGTCATAGAGGAACCTGTGCATTTCCTTCTGGTGCATCATGGGGATGCGGAGAGAGGTCCTCCCATCCACAAAGAAGCTCTCTTGCTTCTGGGCCTGGTAACGGTTGAAAGGATGCTTCCACTTGGCTTAGGACACAAAGCCCACAAAACCATGAGAAGGCATTCTCAAAGGGCAAGCCTGGGGAGACATACACTAAGCCACACTGGTGAGAGATGCAGACTCTAGCACAGTCCTCTCCATGCGTGCTGTACTTTCTTTCTTTCCACTTACCATCTCCACCCACAATCATCTCCTGACTTGACCTCCTGAAAACACTGCTCTTGGTAAAGGGGGAGGGGGCTGGCTCATCCTGTCCCTCATGCCCACCCCCAATCCATGACCAAGTATTGCTGATTCTGTCTCCAAAGTTACCACTTCATTTGAGGCCACCATCTGACTTTGAGCCATTTCAGGAGCCTCCTAAGTTGTCTTTGTTCTACCCTTAAGTGAAGTAGCTCAGTCGTGTCTGATTCTTTGCGGCCACATGGATTGTAGCCTTCCAGGCTCCTCCCTCCATGGGATTCTCCAGGCAAGAATACTGGAGTGGGTTGCCATTTCCTTCTCCAGGGGATCTTCCCAACCTAGGGATTGAACCCGGGTCTCCTGCATTGCAGGCAGATACTCTAACCTCTGAGCCACCAGGGAAGTCCTGTTCTACCCTTATTCTCCTCCAAATCATTTTCCAGATTGTAGCCAGACTGAACTTGCACCAGTCTAATTAAATGTGTTTCTTTCTTGAAAATGCAATGGTAACTCTTTTCCTTGGACCTTTTCACATAGTGTATTTCAACTTGAACCCTCTTCCATGCATTTCTCCCATAGCCTCTTTGCCTGAGTATGTCTAACTCATCCTGTGTGTCTTAGCTTAGATGACTTCTCTTCCAGGAAGCCTTCCTTCGCTCTTTGAATCTGGAAAATTGTATCTTCCAAGAACTCCAGTGCACCCATATCTATCCAGAAGAGATCACCTTCCTACTGAGTTGTAGTTGTGTTTTACTTACTGACAACTCACATGGGCTGTGGCCTACACAAGGAGGAAACTCTGGCTCATTCATATTGTTGCTGTGTAGTAGCCAAGTCGTGTCCAACTTTTTATAACCCTATGGACTGTAACCCATCAGGCTCCTCTCTGAATGGGATTTCCCAGGCAAGAAAATTGGAGTGGCTTACCATTTCCTTCTCCAGGGAATCTTCCCAACCCAGGGATTGAAACTTTGTCTCCAACAGATTTCCCCAAAAGGTAATGAAAGTCCCTGCGATATAGTTTGTACTTAATGTATGCTTTTGAATGAATGAATAACGTTGCTAGAGGCCTTAAACAGAAAGCCAAAGTTTACCTTGAAAATCATTCATTCAGCAAATGTCCTTAATCGGAACACATCCTTAAACCTGAGTCAGACTCAGGAGAACCAATAATGATTTAGACTCAGACCCTAATGGTGTGAACCCAAGGATGTGAGGAATATACACCAACCCTAGGATACTGGTTGCCTTTAGGGAGGGATGGAAGGAGGAAAATGGGATCAGGGAAGGATTAAGAAGGAACTGAATGTATCTGCAATATTACTTTTAAAAAACACCTGAAGTGAATGGCAAAATGTTAGTATGTGTTAATTCTAGGTACATGGAGCTTTTTATGTCATTTTCTACATATTTCTGTAGGTTTGAAATAGGCGATAATATAAAACATAAAATATTTCCCTAATAGTGAATTACTAATAGAAAAGTAAGATTAACTCTAAATTGTATTAAAAAATCAGAGTAAAAGTAGGACAGAAAAAAACATGGCAAAAGAAATCAAATATTGATAAATTAACAAGTAGTGATATAAGACCCAGGCTTCTCTGGTGGCTCAGTGTTAAAGAGTTCACCTGCCAGTGCAGGAGACGCAGGGTCAATCCCTGGGTTGGGAAGATCCACTGGAGATGGGAATGGCAACCTACTCCAGTATTCTTGCCTAGGAAACCCCATGGACAGAGGAGCCTGGAAGGCTACCGCCCATGGTGTGGCAAGAATCAGACGTGACTTAGTGACCAAACAACAGTAAAAACAGATAAGACCAGTATTTAAATATAGGGAGGTAACTTCCAGAAGATACAGCTATAGACTATAGATAGGTGCCTTTTAGGGGCAGAGTTGGAGATGGAGGCGCCTGAGCCAGCCCTCACCTTTAAAGAAGATATAATTCAAGAGAACCATGAGCGTGTCTTGGGTGAACTCCTCCAGGCAGTCCGCGACCTGCCCGTACGTTTGCCTGCTCACGTAGTCATTAATCTGCTTCCTGGTTGCATCAGAGTTTGTGAAATTGGCAGAAAAGGCAAAAACTCCATACAGCTCCCTGATGTTGTCCAAAATGTGCTGCTGAGGCTTCAGCTGCGTGTCCAGGAATAGAGAGTTGCCCAGTTTCAGTTCCAATTTAGGGCTGGGTAGGTCAAGGGTGTGGATGAGGCTCTGGAAGCCCCGGTGGATGTCGGCTTCTGGGGTCTCGGTGAGGTTGAAGCCGAGGCCCTCCAGGATCTGAGTCCGGGTATCAGCTTGTGCCCCCAGAGAGAGCAAGGCCAGGGTGCTGGAGAGGCTCACTGGGGAGAAGAAGATGTTTCCTGGGGTTTCTGCTGCCAGCTGCTTGTACAGACGCAAAGCGAAGCTGGTAAGGGTGGGTGTGATTTTCTGGTAGGCGGGGAGGGACTCTGAGAGCTGACCATGGGGGGCTTCAGGCACCCTCAGGCTCTTATCTCCATGGGCAGGAAAGGGCTGACAGTGGACAGAGGCCAGGATCCCAGCTCCCAGCAGCCACAGCCATGCTGGCCCCATCCTCTGAAAACAAGATGGGGAACACGTCATCCTTCATAAACAGCCTCGTGTTTACGCAGTAAACCCACATCCAGGCTGGATTCCACAGAGATGTCAAGTGGGGCACTGCAGAGGGTGAGGAGGGGGTGAGTAAGCTGGCTCCCGACACTTTCCCCCAGGGCTTCAGTCACAGCAGAAGCCCCTTCTCAGCTTTATGTATTGACTCAGCTATAAGATTTTATTGATTTTTCTGAATGATTAACCTCCCTCCCCCCACAAAATAAACTCCAACAACTTCCATGGTCTTTACCCTTTGCCCTCCTCCTCCTGCCTCCCTTCCTTCTTCCTGCCTTCCCGTCTTTCCTTTTTCTTTTTACTTTCTAGTCATTCTTTCGATCATTCGTTAACTTTCAAAGACTGGCTGCTAAGTCGCTTCAGTCATGTTTGACTCTGTGCGACCCCAGAGACGGCAGCCCACCAGGCTCCCCCGTCCCTGGGACTCTCCAGGCAAGAACACTGGAGTGGGTTGCCATTGCCTTCTCCAATGCATGAAAGTGAAAAGCCAAAGTGAAGTCAGTGAGTCGTGTCCAACTCTTAGCAACCCCAGGGACTGCAGCCTATCAGGCTCCTCCATCCACGTGATTTTCCAGGCAAGAGTACTGGAGTGGGGTGCCATTGCCTTCTCCATTCAAAGCCTGGGGTGACCCTCAATAGTGTAGGACAAAAGTCAGGACACTTTGACAGGAGTGATACTGGCCTCCCCTGCACTTGGGTGTGGGGTTTAACTAGCATCTTGCCTACTGGAGGGGATAAGATGCTGCATGAACCTCCTGGCCAGGCTCTTCCAAAAGGAGGCATGCCCTCTACTTTTCTGGTCTCCATGAGCTGGAGTGTGGATGCGACGATAGGCCTCAGAGACCTTATGGGTGAGGGTAGCTCATGAGGCCGGGCAAAGCCAGGGGGTGAATGGGGCCTGGGGGTGAAAGCAGAGGAGAGAGATTTACTCCATCTCTGTTATCTCCAGTAGCCCTTGTCACTTGCAAGGGATGAAACTTCTGTCTTAACTGATGGAGAGATTTAGGAAAGACATCTGCTGAACTGAGTCTCCCACCCACAAATTCAAATGTTGAAGTCCTAATCCTCAGCATATCAGAACGTGGTCTTGTTGGGAAATAGAGTCCTTGAGTTGTAATTAGTTAATATGAGGTTATGTGCATTCAGGCTAAGCGGCTTCAGTCATGTCCAACTCTTTGCAACCCTACAGGCTGTAGCCCACCAGGCTCCTCTGTCCATGGGATTCTCCAGGCAAGAATACTAGAGTGGCTTGCCATGTCCTCCTCCAGGGGAATCTTTCTGACCCAGGGATTGAACTTGCGTCTCTTATGTCTCTGAAGCTCTAATATGAGGTTGCATGGGCCCTAATCTATATGACTGATGTCCTTATAAAGAGGAGAGCCGAACACAGGGACACACACACAGGGAGAAGGAGATGTAAGGNGGGGGGCTTCAGGCACCCTCAGGCTCTTATCTCCATGGGCAGGAAAGGGCTGACAGTGGACAGAGGCCAGGATCCCAGCTCCCAGCAGCCACAGCCATGCTGGCCCCATCCTCTGAAAACAAGATGGGGAACACGTCATCCTTCATAAACAGCCTCGTGTTTACGCAGTAAACCCACATCCAGGCTGGATTCCACAGAGATGTCAAGTGGGGCACTGCAGAGGGTGAGGAGGGGGTGAGTAAGCTGGCTCCCGACACTTTCCCCCAGGGCTTCAGTCACAGCAGAAGCCCCTTCTCAGCTTTATGTATTGACTCAGCTATAAGATTTTATTGATTTTTCTGAATGATTAACCTCCCTCCCCCCACAAAATAAACTCCAACAACTTCCATGGTCTTTACCCTTTGCCCTCCTCCTCCTGCCTCCCTTCCTTCTTCCTGCCTTCCCGTCTTTCCTTTTTCTTTTTACTTTCTAGTCATTCTTTCGATCATTCGTTAACTTTCAAAGACTGGCTGCTAAGTCGCTTCAGTCATGTTTGACTCTGTGCGACCCCAGAGACGGCAGCCCACCAGGCTCCCCCGTCCCTGGGACTCTCCAGGCAAGAACACTGGAGTGGGTTGCCATTGCCTTCTCCAATGCATGAAAGTGAAAAGCCAAAGTGAAGTCAGTGAGTCGTGTCCAACTCTTAGCAACCCCAGGGACTGCAGCCTATCAGGCTCCTCCATCCACGTGATTTTCCAGGCAAGAGTACTGGAGTGGGGTGCCATTGCCTTCTCCATTCAAAGCCTGGGGTGACCCTCAATAGTGTAGGACAAAAGTCAGGACACTTTGACAGGAGTGATACTGGCCTCCCCTGCACTTGGGTGTGGGGTTTAACTAGCATCTTGCCTACTGGAGGGGATAAGATGCTGCATGAACCTCCTGGCCAGGCTCTTCCAAAAGGAGGCATGCCCTCTACTTTTCTGGTCTCCATGAGCTGGAGTGTGGATGCGACGATAGGCCTCAGAGACCTTATGGGTGAGGGTAGCTCATGAGGCCGGGCAAAGCCAGGGGGTGAATGGGGCCTGGGGGTGAAAGCAGAGGAGAGAGATTTACTCCATCTCTGTTATCTCCAGTAGCCCTTGTCACTTGCAAGGGATGAAACTTCTGTCTTAACTGATGGAGAGATTTAGGAAAGACATCTGCTGAACTGAGTCTCCCACCCACAAATTCAAATGTTGAAGTCCTAATCCTCAGCATATCAGAACGTGGTCTTGTTGGGAAATAGAGTCCTTGAGTTGTAATTAGTTAATATGAGGTTATGTGCATTCAGGCTAAGCGGCTTCAGTCATGTCCAACTCTTTGCAACCCTACAGGCTGTAGCCCACCAGGCTCCTCTGTCCATGGGATTCTCCAGGCAAGAATACTAGAGTGGCTTGCCATGTCCTCCTCCAGGGGAATCTTTCTGACCCAGGGATTGAACTTGCGTCTCTTATGTCTCTGAAGCTCTAATATGAGGTTGCATGGGCCCTAATCTATATGACTGATGTCCTTATAAAGAGGAGAGCCGAACACAGGGACACACACACAGGGAGAAGGAGATGTAAGGGTGAAGGCAGGGATCAATCAGGGTGATAATGCTACAAGCCAAGGAACACCTAAGATTATAGGAGCAAAGAGAGTGGCCTGGAGCAGACTCCCACCTTGGAGCCTCAGGACCCAGCCTTGCTGACGCCTTGATCTTGGATTTCTTATCCTCAGAACCGTGAGAATCCGTTTCTGTTGTGTAAGCCACCCAGTTTGTGGAAGGTTGTTAATGCAGCCTAGGAAACAAATACAATAGCTCCTGTGCTCTAAGGACTCCATTAATATCATCCATAGTATCATTAATATCACTCTATTAATATGAAGTGGCCAGAAGAGCCTTCATGCCACCCCTAGGGGGTCAAAGTGCTTCGGGGTGAGGAGTGCAGTGTCAGCTCGGGATGAAGGCTTATCACACACCCGTGCCCACATCCACACAGATCATGCACTCGACCCCCCAACCTGCACCTTGCTGTCCTCCGTAAGGAGTCCCATCCCCTTGCTCCTCTCAAGACTGACCCTTCTGTTGTCTCATGCCACAGCGGCCATCCACAGCTCACCACCCCATCCTCGTTTGTCTATCCTGATATATTTTAAGTCTTAACACACTATTGACCAGGGGATTTTGCAGAAACCAAATCCTGTTGCTGATGTTTTGTTATGTAAGTGAATATTGAAATGACTCTGGTCAATAATGTTCCAGTAACAAAAGATTTATCTCTGGTCAGTAAGTTGTTAATCAGCACCTTTAATGCCTTTCACCCAAACCAACGATCTCTGGGCCATTGACATATTTTTGCAGATGGTTTATAGCACTGGGTGCCCTAAAAATCCCATTAAACCCCCAAGGCCAGTCGTTGGAAGGGAAGAATGTAGTCTCATTATCGATTATGTCGAAACACATTTGCTGGTCAAAGTGCTGCAGGCAGATCCCCAAGGCCACGTCCTAACCTCTCCATTGCAGCTCAGTACACGGCATCACTGACTCAACGGACGTGAATTTGAGTAAGCTCCAGGAGTTAGTGATGGACAGGGAGGCCTGGCGTGCTGTGGTCCATGGGGTCGCAAAGAATCAGACATGACCGAGTGACCGAACTGAACTGAATTGAACAGGCCCACTTAGTAATGATTCTCGTTCATACTGGGAAACAGAACAGCTTAAAAATTGGACTGCCCCTGAGAAAATTAGAAATACAGCTGTAATGAAACTTTTTCCAGTTTATTCTTTTTCCCTCAGTGAACTCACCACCATTTTCTACTTACTGCACCCCCAGGACACCCAGACCTGCAGAGTATCTATTTCACAAAGGACTGAACTGTAAGTCAGAGGGCCTGGGTTTGAATCAAGGCTCTGCAGTTAAAGCACCAGGTGACACTGTGTTAAGCAAGCTTTCTGAGCTGCTGGTTGATATTTGCAAAATGCAAAGGACAATGCCAACCTCCTGGGGGTGGCATTGCTTAAGGATCATAAGACGTAATATGATGTAAAAAGCACCTGGCATGTAGGAAGCATGCAATGCTGATTTTCACCCCTTTCTACTGAGGCTGGATGTGGTTACACCAAAGTTCTTCCTTTATTCCTTTTCCCAGAAGATCTCAGGAGAAAATTAAGAATCCCATGAATTAGGCATAATATCCCCACTTATTGTTTCTTTTCTGGTGGAGATGGAGATATTCGCTGTATTGGATTACTAGTTCCCAGCCTGTTCTCAGATGCTGTGGGAGGGATGTGCACGAAAGCGGGGATATTTTGGACCATCTCAAAGTCTGGAGAAGGAGATGCAGCTGCAGTGTGGTGGGAAAGAGAAAGCTCTGGAAAAGCTAGAGTAGACGCAAGCCAGGAGGCATGGCCTGCCCCGCATGCCAGCAGCGCCCCAGTGGAGGAAAACTGCTTCATGCCATTTCGTGGAATCCTTATGAGAACCTAAGACCTCGGTAATATTATCCCTGTTGTACGCATGGGGAAACTGAGTCTCAAGGCCAGACAAACACAAGTGGCAGGAGCTTGGGTCAAATTCCAGACCAGGGCCCTGAAGCATCCCTCTTTCATATAATAAAATGTCCCGTAAAGTTGCTACAACCGTGCAATCACTTTGCTTTGGGGTTGTATTGCTCTGTTTTCTTGTCTAACTGTGAGAAATACTGGGAGTTTCTCAAAAGAAATTTAAAGGCCAAGTTATTCACAAAAGGTTGTTTAAAACCTGAAGTTCCCGCTTTAAGACTAAGAAGCAGTACATCATCGCATTTTTCCTTCAGGGAACTTAGTTCTGCCATTTATTCTGCCAAAGTGAGAAGGAGGGACTGGTGGGGGGCGGTGCGCAGGGGGAGGGAGAGGAGGGGGGAGGGAAAGTGAGAGTGCCGTCACCCCCACCTTCATTTCAGACACGGGCCTGGTACTCACAGCAAGGTCCCTGGGCTGGGGGCCCTGGGTCTTCAGCACCGCCTCGCCTCCTACCCGCAGGAAAATAGTGCCTGGCGATCCCGGCAGCCTAGTTAATATTTGTCAGGTCAGTTCCTAGAACTGGTATGAAGGCCGGAAGTGACCTTTTCTTTATAGTTTCCACCCTGCTGGCTGGTCCTGCAGAGGGAATTGAGATCCTGGACCCGGCTTGGTGAGTGAAGACACTCGCATATGGATGTGCCATCAGGGGGTCGTGATGTGGCAGCTGCTGACCCATTACTGGTGTTTTTGTGTGTTCTGGGCCGTGTCCTTTATGAATCACTCTGAATATGAGATGTTAACTAAAAGTACTGTGGTGATCATTCCACAACATGTGGAGATCAAACCATCGTCCTGTACACCTTGAATGAATCCTTCATGGACACCCTCTACTAAATGTAACTGAGCCAGGTGGTAGATGCCCCCCACACCCCAGGGTGAGCAGATGGAGTTTATTCTTTGTGGAATATCCAAGCTCCAAAACTCCGAAATATCAATAGCAGGACCATCAGGAGAGGAAGCTGGGCCTTGACCAGATAAGAGATAAGGGACCGCATATTTCTCATTTTCAAAGTCAAGAAAATCTTCCAAACTGGAAAGTCCTTGGAGGTTAGAAAGGGAGGGGTTGCCACTCCATAGGAAGTGATGTCAGTTACCCATAGTCCTCTTCGATGGAGCTCATCTTGACTGAGAGCTACACACGTACTCGTGGCAGGACCCATCTTCCCAACCCAGGAATTGAACTGGTGTCTCCTGCATTGCAGGTGGATTCTTTACCAACTGAGCCACCAGGCAAGCCCAACTACGGGTTCAGAACCAAGCAAAACCCAGAAGAAATGCCCCATATAAGTGATTAAAGCCGCCTCTCTCGCTCTCTCTCTTAGTCTACCCGTGTCTGTCTACATGTCCTGTTCTCTTTTCCCCAAATACACACTTTAATTATTTCAGTACTTTCTGTATTTATGGGAATTCTTTTCTGCAGAGCCAAGGGGCCAGGGTCTTGTCACTGACCACTCACTGGTCTAGTGATTAGGGACTGGCTCTCTCCCTGCAGCAACCTGACCTCAGTCTCGGACAAGGAACTGAAAACCTGCTTCAGGCCACTGCAGGCTGGGGCCACTAAGGTCAGAACCAGGCGCTCAGCATGCTCTGTGATCACCTTCCCCCTCTGCTTCTGCCACGCATCTGCTTGGATATGACGCGAGCCCAAGCGTGGGTCTCCCGGCCTTCTTCCTTTGCTTATGCTTCTGACTCCACTTCCTCCACGTTTTCTAAAATGCTCCCCCTCATGGTTCCTCTCTCGAGTTAGTGCCTTTACTGAACTACTTTTCCGAGGTACTCTTGTGGCCCATCCCCAGGCCTCTCCTTTCTTGCAGCTTGGGTTTAAGTGATAATGCCAATGGCAAGGCCTTTTCTTGGGCATCTTTGTTAAAAGAATGAAAGTTCTAGCCCTGAAATGACTCCTCTGGTAGTGGATGAGGTTCCTTCGGGCTCACATCATCCCCAGAAGAGCACACTTGGGTTGTGTCCTAAATCCCACCACAGAGGGACTTTTCAC
The DNA here is from genome assembly GCA_006410615.1 of Neotragus moschatus. Taxonomy (NCBI): domain Eukaryota; kingdom Metazoa; phylum Chordata; class Mammalia; order Artiodactyla; family Bovidae; genus Neotragus; species Neotragus moschatus. Next base: position 316,670 of record SJYA01002677.1, read on the forward strand.
GTTTTGAGGGGGCCCAGGTCTCTCTTGTCCAGTCCAGGGCTCTTGGGTCTACTGGTGGCCCCCAGGAGGTTCTGTCCTGGTCATGTCATTACATGGCTCAGGAGTCAGTGCCCCCTGCCCCATTTTTGTCTACCCGTCTCAGTCCTGGCCTTATGCTTTCAGCACTGAACCTGGAATTTCTACCAAAAGGGCTTCATTTCACCATCTGGCCTAGTCTTCTCCAGCTGCTATGCTGAGCCAACCCATCCAGCCAAGGTCCTGCTGTATGGGCAGCACTATTGGGTCAGCCTGTTTGGATGCCTCTGTGCCCTTGGTCTCTGGACCTGACTTGTCAAATGTCTGGTTGCCATCAGACTCCTTGATTCTATACGTCCAAGGAAGTTCATAGCCAGCAGGGTAATACCCAAGTCCCAGCCACACACACACACATACACACACACACATACCCTATTCTGTGCATGATTGTCCTTTTTTTTCCCACATTGCTTTTACTTCCTGTGTGGTAGGGGGCAATAATAACTCTCTCATAGAAGACTGTTTTAGCTCAGTTGGTAAAGAATCTGCCTGTAATGCAGGAGACCCAGGTTTGATCCCTGGATCGGGAAGATCCCCTGGAGAAGGAAATGGCAACCCACTCCAGTATTCTTGCCTGGAGAATCCCATGGACAAAGGAGCCTGGTGGGCTATAGTCTGTGGGGTTGCAGGACAGCAACTGAACTACAACTACTACTACTAGGAGCTTGCTGTAAAGACGGAAAGAGACCAGGTGAGGGACAGAGAAGGTGCTGTCAACATCTTTGGGACTTTCAACCTCTCTGGTACCCCCATTTCTTCCTGGAGCTGGGTGAACACATGGAAGCCCCCCCAGAGGTCTGTCCTTTTCCCAGCCTCCTCTCTGCAGTGGGACCTGCCTCTCCCTGGGGCTGCCAGGGGCAGGGGGCAGGGGGCAGGGGGCAGGGGGCAGAGGGAAAGTGCAGGTGAGGGGCCATGCTCTGACTGCCAGTTGGGCAGGAAGCAAGGCTGTGAGGCAGCCCCCGACTGAAACAGCCCTCCTGCACCTGCTCACCACTCAGAATTGCTTCTTGCCTATGTCAGCCTTGTTCCGGGAGAGAAGACATCCTGGCCAAAAATCCCTGGCGGACCCCCTCCACCCCCTTATGCCGCTCTGTTCCTGGACAGAAGACCAGTGGAGACCCGTCCCCACTCCGTTCCCAGACCATGCTTCTCAGTCCCAGTGGCCCTGACGCACGGCTGGTGAATTGTACTCTTTTTATTCGCTGCCTGCTAAGATCCTGTACTGCACAGCATGGCCCCGCCTCTACTCAACTTGGGGGTTGAGGACTTGGCCCGCAAAGAGGTCTGTTTGAGTCATCTCATCCTCCACAAACAGCAAGAAGGGTCTGTTGAACTTCACGGCCACTGGGACCTCCTTTGCCTTCATGGGGACTCTCAACAGACTATCTGTGGGAATGGCTGTGTCCGCGGTTAAGGCATGCTCGCTCAGCTCGATCTCAACCTGATGCAGGGCCTGGAAGACACAGACTCTGGATTAGCCCCAGACCAAGCTGGCTGGAGTGGGGGTGTCAGTGGGGGCGGGGTAATCTCCTATGGCAAGATCGAGAGGCAGCCTCCCCCGACAGCTGATGCCAGGTGAAGGAAGCCTGGTTTCCACTCCTGGAAAGCCACCAGCGGTTGGAGGAAGGCTAGCTTTCACTCCTGGAAAGCTGCCCTTGGCTCCCAGCCACCGAATTCACCCTTGAACGTCAGATGTCCCCAAGAGGGGTCAATACTAGGGTTGGGGATTGTTGGATTCAGACATCCTCAGGGTTGGGTGGATGACTCAAGGAGTCTGTGCGTGTAAAAGGGAGGAAAAGGGAAGAAAACACAGAGGAAGCCTGGGTGGTCTGAAGGCTTAGAAAAAATGCTGCAAAATAACTGAGAGAGTCCTTTCCGACACTTCTATAAAAGGATGTGATGAAAACCACCAGGGAGCTAGGTTTCCTTGTCTTCATCCAACCAAGGACAATTTGCCCTCTGAGAAAAAGAGCTTGTGCCAGAACACGACCCCCGATCTGCAGGAGGCCCTGCTGGGGAACATGCCCGTGACATTGTTTGTACTGGATTGTGAAGAGCCCAACAACTCCCAAACCCAGCACTCAGGGCACATCTGCTGGATGGATTTTGTTAGTGGCTCAGACAGTAAAGAAGCTTCCTGCAGTGCAGGAGACCTGGGTTCGACACCTGGGTTGGGAGGATCCCCTGGAGAAGGGCATGGCAACCCACTCCAATATTCTTGCCCGGGAAAGCCCATGGACAGAGGAGCCTGGTAGGCTACAGTCTGTTGCTGCTGCTGCTGCTGCTAAGTCACTTCAGTCGTGTCTGACTGTGTGCGACTCCATAGATGGCAGCCCACCAGGGTCCTCCATCCCTGGGATTCTCCAGGCAAGAATACTGGAGTGGGTTGCCATTTCCTTCTCCAATGCATGAAAGTGAAAAGTCAAAGTGAAGTCGCTCAGTCGGTCCGACTCTTCATGACCCCATGGACTGCAGCCTACCAGGCTCCTCCATCCATGGAATTTTCCAGGCAAGAGTACTGGAGTGGGGTGCCATTGCCTTCTCTAAGGCTACAGTCTACAGGACCGCAAAAGAGTCAGACACGACTGAGCCACTAACACTTACTTATACCCACGAGGCCATGCAAAGCGCAGCATGCCTGTGGGATCCCAACCTTGGGAACTCCATCTGATGTCTCTGAGCAGCAGGTCCCTCATCTCCCAATTAAAGACCAGGGTTCTTTGGGTTCATTGGGAGACTGAGCGAGAGAAACCGTGAGAAAGTGTTTTGTGGTTTGTCAAGTGCTGTACCAGGATGAGAGACGGTGATGCTGTTTACGTGCTGGGCAAAGTGTTACAGGGCAGCCACAAGGCAGCCAGCTAGTTCGTGACCTTGGCAGAGTCATTGGAGGGCAACCCCACTGTCCACCAGGCTGGGTAAAATTATCTCAGGAGTAGATGCTTCCTGGCATCCAAATGTCTAATTGGCATCTCCAGGTTAGCAGAGCTGGTCTCTGCCTGCCCGAGACCCACCCCTCCTGCGTCTTTCCTGCCTCAGACATTGGCTCCATTGTTTCCCACTCTTCTAGCTCACAAAGCGACTCCCCTTCCCATTCCCCAGCTCTGTCTAAAAAGCCCACAGCACCTTATCACTGTTAACTCTCCCTTGAATACCCCGTCTAACCGCCAATATCTCTCACCTAGGTTACCTGCCAAACTTCCTACTGGGTCCCCTCTTCCTCCAGGGACACTGCCTGTTTTCCACATGGCAAAAAGCGATCTTTCATAAAACGCTCATGTCAGCCTTGGTGGTCTCCCATGTCGATCAAATAAAACCCCAGTCCTATCCAGGGCCTGGGAGACCCAAGTGACCTGGCTCTGCCTGACTTCTGCCCTCACTTCCTACCAGACTCTGTCTTGCTCATCACTCAAGCTGCCTGGGCTTTCTTGGGGTTCTACCCTTTCGGATACACTGGTTGGTCTCTTGGCCCAGAACACGAGTCCTGAGGCATATGCCCCCTTCCTTTCCATTGGCCTTTATCCAAGACTTGGCATAAAGGCCAACCCACCCCTTCTAGTGCCTGCCCGCTGCACTCCAGCCCACTGTTCCTGGTTTCTCTGCTTTTTTCCCTTCAGACAATGTATTGGATGTAGAGTGTACAGGTCTGCGGGCATGCTCACTGTCTGCCCTGTCAGTAGAACATAACAGCTGTGAGAGTAAGATGTTGTCTGGATGGCCCATGACTTTACCCTCCAGTGCCTCCAGGGCTTGAAGCAATAACCTTTGAGTGAGTGAATGACGAAAGGACCCCCAAAGCCCAGGGATCTGGGCAGATAAGAGCTATAACTGCTGTATTAAAAAACTGATTTTCAATCAGGGCTGTGGTGGATAATCGGAGAAGGCAATGGCACCCCACTCCGTACTCTTGCCTGGAAAATCCCATAGATGGAGGAGCCTGGAAGGCTGCAGTCCATGGAGTTGCTGAGGGTCGGACATGACTGAGCGACTTCACTTTCACTTTTCACTTTAATGCACTGGAGAAGGAAATGGTAACCCACTCCAGTGTTCTTGCCTGGAGATTCCCAGGGACAGGGAAGCCTGGTGGGCTGCTGTCTATGGGGTCGCACAGAGTCGGACATGACTGAAGTGACTTAGCAGTGGTGGATAATAAAACAGAGACCCTAGAAATTGCCCCACTCACCTCCAAATTAGGCAGGGGAGCCTTCAGTGTGACGTCCTGTGAAATTGCTGTGGTAGTCAGCGTATGTTTGGGGTCAATCTTGGGAAGCTGATGCTTTAAGTTAATCTTGGGAAGCAGATGCTTTATCTTGGGAAGCAGATGCTTTATCTTGGAAAGCAGATGCTTTAAGTCTATCTTGAAGGAGATCTTGATCTTGGGCAAAATTAAGTGCACCAGTCTGTTGAGAATGAAAATGACAAGGAAGCTGAGCTATGTCTCTGTCCTGGCGTCCACAGGCTGCACCTTGCTTAGGCTGAAATATCTTTTCCTAGTGAAAATGTAATGGAAGTGTTTGCTCTCAGGGCTTGCTTGGGGAGGAGATTAAAGATGCTGAGGTCTGAGCAGCAATGCTGAATTTCCAAGCAAACCACTAACTCAGAATACACTTTACTATTCAAATGATTCCCTTCACAGGCTTTCTATACAAGAGAAGATGAAGGTCAGACCAAGGGCATCCAGCCCTGAGTCCCTCTAACCCTCCATCTGGAAGCAGCAGTTTGAACTGTGTGGTAACACTAAATGTGCTGAGGGGTTGGGGGACATGGGGTCCTCTTGCTGCAGGCAGAGCATAGGGAGTTTTCACAGGAGAGGAAGTTCCATCTCGGATGATAATCTTTGAAACAGAAAGGAGGACTCCTTCTACAGATCAGCAACTCTGCAACTAAGGGAGAGTATTAGAAAGCAATTGCGAAAAATCAGATATGACTTAGCAACTGAACAAAGCATTAGAATGTGTAGTGCCAGCCCTCTCACTCAACATTTTTGGTTGCTTACAGACCAATCCATCTTAGCCTGTGTCAATGTATGTTGAGCCTCTGATTGGATAGCGACCCACTCAGCTAGGTTCCTCCACTGCTGAATCCCCTCTGCCCCAGTTAGGAATACTATGGGATGAACAGCTGTGGCAGAAAATGACAGATCCACTCTGCGGTGGCTCTCAACTGTAGGAGTAAATTCTATTCACAGATTTCTTCCCAATATGCACATTTGTTGCCGGAAGACTGTTCCCCGACTCTTGCCACTAAGATCAGTGGACAATTGAAGATCACACTTTTGCTATGTAATTTATCCTCATTGATTGGAGCCCGATGGACGCGGTACTTAAGCTGGATCGATTCAATTCTCTCTTCCGTGAATACGTAGTTGAAACTGAAGATACTCACTGTAGAGTGGGTTGGAGCATCTGATTGAACGGAAGAGAGTCATGTCTATCCACAGTGGTCTTAGCTTGACATTTACTCCCTTAAGATCATTTCCTACTTAAGATTCCTGATGAACCCTCCACCACTGAATTATGTTATATAGCCTACTCATTCTCTCATAGCTTTTCTACAATTTGAAGCTGCGTATTTGTTGGTTGACTCTCTACCTTTCCTACCAGATTGAAAATTTCATGAGAACAGAGATGTGTTTGGCTAATCATTGTATTTCCAGCACCAAGCAGTTTCTGGCATAGAATAGATGCTCAGAAAATATTTTGGGGGTGAGTGGATTGTGTGCTAATGTGTGTGGGAAAGCTGGTTTGCTGAACTGGAGAGGTAGAAACAAGGACTTGTGACAAGAGAGATGGAGTTCCAAGGTGACTTTGCTGTCCCTTGTTGCAATCCCTCATGAGACCTGTCTGTGTTGATTCCCTGAAATTCCATTTCATGTATTTTGTAAGTTTTGTGAAATTCCCATGTATCTTTCCAATAATTCCTCTCTGTATCCAACTTGATCTTTTACGAAGTGGGTTTCTGATATTGTGCATGTCACCAAAAGAACCATAATTAACAGTTTAAGGGGCTTCCGACTTGGTAATGGGATTCAGGCCACTATTCTTCCTGTTTGCTTTGTTTCCTTTTCTACAAATATCCTAGGAAATAGCCAGATGCCAAACTTGCCCACCCTTCCGCCTAAATAAAGCTTTTGCATAGAGGAAGTGAGGGCAGAACAAAAATCTAATTCGAATCTAAAGCTTTCCTTCAGAATAGCATACCTGAAGTCACTGGTTTTCTGAAGTTTAGCTCGGTTAGCACTCAGCTTTTTAAGAGCATTGTCAAAGTGTCCTGCATCGGGGAGCATGAGAATTAGGGACACATTTCCTTTGAAAGGCATCTTAACCATCGTAGCAAACAGCTCTTCTGACCGGCTATAAAGCATCCATTCTGTCTTTCTCATCATGTCCACCTGCACTTTGGTTTGGTCATTCAAAAAGAAGTCCTCCTTCTGGGTGAGTTTGGGCTGAAAAGCTCTTTTCATGATACCTAGGAAAATCAGGAAGGAAAAGTCAAAGAGTGATCTGGTGGAAAAGTCATCACCACCTTCATGTTTGGGGCCCCCAGAGGTGATCTGCTTGAGAAGGAAGCAGTCTGTTTAAGGTGACACCTTGACTCTAGTGAGCAGAACAGTTAGAATTCTAGACTGGTGCAAAGGAAATAAAGGCAAACACATGATTTTCAAAAATAATCACCCTACAATTTCTTTAGCTCTGTATTTCTCAAAAGATGTTTACCAAAATAACTGCCTTTGGAACTATAACACCAAGAAGGACTTTGTCATCGAATAATTTAGGAAACATGGATCACAGCATCCCTTCTTTGAAAATTTCTACTGCGTTTGAGTGTTTTAAGAGTTCAAACAATGGTAAAGAAATCTATTTAAAATTTATTAAGCTTGTTGTTCAGAAGCTAACACAACATTGTAAAGTAATTATACTCCAAAAACTTATTATTTAAAATAAAGTATATTAATTTTATTCAAGGAGGTAAGCTTTTTATCAGAAAGGCACACACACCGCAGTACACATGCACATCCCTGCGTGAAATTCTATTTTAAATAATGCAATTCCCAGTGGATTTTAAGAAAAATTCAAAGTCCACACCAGTTAAAAAAGGCATCCATCACCCAGAGTAATGGCCACCTGGTCTGGTCTGAAAAGTCTCTACAAGTGTTAGTCTTGCTTCTGGTTCTAGAGGCAGACTTGCGGTCCTCTCTGTTCTGTTGTTGCTACTTGCTTTCTAGAGAGTGATATGGATAAAGCTTTTGAAAAACTGTCGGAAGCTGGAGGGCTACAGTCCATGAGGTCGCAAAGAGCTGGACATGACTTAACAACTAAACCACCACTGCCAAGGGGGAATCATGCTGGAGAGCTCTCTGGAATATCCAGAGAAACGATCCCTCCAAAATCATTCATGTTGGGACTTCCCTGGCAGTCCAGTGGTTAAGACTCCCTGCTCCCAAAGCAGGCGGCACAAGTTCAATCCCTGGTTGGGGAAATAAGATCCCTTAGGCCACACAGTGCAGTTAAAAAAAAAAAAAAAAAGGTCATTTGTGGAATACTTTTTATGTCCCAGGTACATAGTTTGGAACTGTGGGCCTAAATATAAATAACAGATGGTCCCAGTGGCTTCAGCAAGCATTCTATGCTGGGAAGCACTGTTTTGTGAGCAGTTCCCTCACTTATCATGCACAGGACAAACATTATTCATGTCCTGGTAGGAACTCTGTTTAATCAGTAACAGAATATCCATGAATTGACTCATTTAAACCTAAAATTTCTTGAACTCAAAATATGTTCCAGGTACCATACTTTAGGTTCCAGGTACCATACTACATACTGAGGTTAGAGCAATGAGTAAAGCAGAGAGCTGATTTATGTTGTAAGGAAACTGTTCTGGCCTTGTAATGGAGAAGAGGTTGGAGGCAGGCATGAATGGCAGCAGCGTAATCAACTTTGGAAAGTCATCTAGGCAAGAGTTAGTGTTGGCCTGGGCCAGAAACCTCTGGGCTAAGCTTCTCAGATGGCGAGAAGTCAACACATTCCAGGTCGACTCTGCAGGCAGAACCCATGTGACTTGTGTTCTTGGACCTGGAGGTTTTGTCTGGAGCAGCTGGGTAGACGGCACTGTGATTCTCTGAGACGAGGAGACACAGGGTATTGGGGGTGGTGCCAGGTTGGGGAATTGTGTTTGAGGGTCTGTGAAACATCCCCTGAAAGGTATTAGAATCTGGACCTCAGGGGAGGTGGTCCGGGCCTCATCTAGAGACAGATGGTGTTTGAGGTTGTGAACCCAGGTGAGGTGAGAGATGCTTCTGGAAGTCAGGAGAAGAGAAAACAGCAAAGGAGACAAGAGAGGAACGGCTCCGGTAAGAGCAAGGTGGGAGGAGTCCTTGGGCGGAGAAGACAGAAGGGAGCCACCTAGAGGATGACGAGGGCACAGCTATTTCTTCGTTGTGATGGAAGGGGAGGGTGAGAGGAGAGGTGTGTGTGCCTCAGGCAGCACGTGGAGGGCATCCTGCCTGACCTGCTTGCTTGTCCCCATTCGGGCAGTAGGGGGCGTCACAGCTGAGAGTCAGTGGAAGAAGGAGGCAGGAGACACTGCGTGGAGGAAGAGGACGTGAATGGACACCAGCGAGGGCTGACTCTGAGGCCACCTAAAGAAACATGGGTGATGTCAAGATCTGTGACCAGGAATTCACACTGATATTCTAGACACCTGGTCTGTGACCCTGAATTCAGCACTGGACGCAGCTGCAGAAAGCATCTCATCACACTAATCCGACCATATAAGAGAAGCGAATTGGCTGATGTTCGTGGCTCTGCAAAAAGAAGATTTCTTTGCTTTCCCCCCCCTTTTTTTTTATCAGCGAGAGTGATCACATCTTATTCCAAAATATCTTAGGCAACATAAACAATGTGACTGAGAGGATTAAGAGAGGAAACACTGAAAAATGCTGGATAATGCAGTGATATCAAAGTCAATTAAAAAGTTGGATCTACTGGTTTCTGAGAAAATGGGATATACTGACAAAAATTATGGCTTTTTCTTTTCTTTTCTGACTTAAACCTGTTAGGGAAAACAAGGGCAAAGATTAATCAAAGGAAGAATTCATGCACTTACTAAGCCTCACCTTTGAAGAAAATGTGGTTGACAAGATATAGGATGGTCTCAGGGTTCAGGTCGGTGATTAAGTCTGTGATTTTCGTATGTGTTTTTTCAGCCACGTGGTGGCTGATGGCCTTCTTGGCTTTTTCTGTATCTGTAAAGTCAATCATCTGGATGTCCATTGCCTGCAGCTTGCTTATCTGCTGCAGGAGCGTCTGGTTGACCATCATTTTGCTGTTGAGAAAGAGAATGTCCTCGTGCTTCAGTTGCTTCTGCTTCACTAGCTTATGCCCCATGTGGACAAGATGCTGTAAGCACTTGTGGACATCCAACAATTTGAGCTCAAGTTCCAGGTCCTCAGGGTGGTTGGTGCTCATTGTGGATTTGATCCCCAGGGAGAGGGTGGCCAAGACGCTGGTCATGGCCACGGGGGAGAAGATGATATTCTTTTTGGGATCCTCAGTTATCAAAGCCTTGAACAATTCTTGGGCAAAAGCCTTAGGGTGAGCTTCCATCTTCTGGGAGAAAGCTGAAATTTTCTTTAATAAGACTAGGTTCGCGTGCTGTTGAGAGTGTTGCTGATTTTCACAGAAGATGCTATTTAACAGGCCACAGAGGATGAAGACCAGAGACAGGGCCAGATGCATTCTCCTGTGGGACATTTCTGCAGCAACCCAGAGCTGTGAATGGAAGGAAGAGGTACATGGGTGAATATTCTATGGAATGTGTTCTCAATGCTGTAGGGATTGAAAAAGGCTCATTTTATCTATATGCAGCTCACCTGGGTGGGGTTGCTATTAGTCCTGGATTGGAGAATGCTAGCTAAGTCCAACAGAGAAGGCAGTGGCACCCCACTCCAGTACTCTTGCCTGGCAAATCCCATGGAGGGAGGAGCCTGGTGGGCTGCAATCCATGGGGTCGCACAGAGTCAGACACGACTGAAGCGACTTAGCAGCAGCAGCAAGCAGCTAAGTCCAATGAGGAAGGTCTAATGAGGATTTTGGAACCTGACTTAAGACAAATTAAAGTGACTTGGTTAAAAGGGATTTAGTTCTGGCCCTAGCTGACCCTGCATGTGGGTCTTCTCCATCCACACTTTTTTTTCTTTTTTTAAATACAGGGTTCATGACACAATCCTGAAAAGTGTGGAAAGGAAAGAAACAAGAGGAGAGAAAGCAAAGATTGTAGATTCAAACACCCACAGAGGTCTGGCCAGAAATACCCACATGGAAACACAGCAAGTGTAGTGAAAGAAGGCACTCTGGGGACTGTGGAAAATGGGCCAATGTGCCCAGGTTGAAGAGGCCGGCATCACTTAGCTCCAGCTGTGACTAGAATCAGTTCTGGGGCAGTGGTGCTGGGTGTCTATTTTTGTTGTTGTTGATTTGTTTCTGAAGCATCTAAAAATCCAGATTTCAACATGAAAATTTAACCTTTCCAAAAGCAACTTGCTAGCATTCAGTGTTCTTGCCTGGGAAACTCCATGGGCAGAGGCATCTGGAGGGCTACAGTTTATGGGGCCACAGGGAGCTGGACACAACTGAGTGAGCGATCATAAATGCAGGAATGAATGTCCGCGTATGTGACCCCACGACTGAGACCAAAAGTCAGGCCTTGCACCTGAAGGGAGCGCAGATGGCAGGATTTCTGGCCCCACTGATGGGACGGAAAAAGATGAGAACCATGGCCCGATTTTGTGCTCAATTTTACCTCCTTCGGGCAGGGCCTGTCTTCACTTCCTTAGTTCCCTATGGCACCCAGCTCAGTTCCAGGTACAGGGTCCACTTCCCTGCAGTATCCCTGCACCTCTGGTGTCCTTTATCACGGCTACTTAAATAATATCTACTGTGAACTGAAAGTTTATACCCCTCGAAATTCCTCCGTCAAAAGCCCTATCTCTGAATGGAACAGTATTTGGAAGGATGGCCTTTGGGAAGTAATTTGGGTCAGATGAGGTCATGAGTGTCCCTCGTGTGTAGGCATATATTAGTTGCCCGTACAAGAAGAGACACCAGAGTATGGGCTTTCCCGACTCTCCCTGCATGTGCACCACAAAGATGAGGTTAGTGAGGACACAACGAGAGGACAGCCATCTACAAGCCAGAACTCGCACCAGAGTCCAGCCGTGTTGGCACCCTAATCTTGCACTTCCAGCCTCAGAGCTGTGAAAGAATACATTTCTATTGCTTAAGCCATGTGGGTTATGGTATTTTCTTATGCAGCCCAAGTTGCCACGACAGCGTCACCCCACCTGTCAATCTCTCCTCCACCCACCAACATTTCCGGACACCCTGCAGCCAGAGTGGGCTCCTCAGAATGTCAATCACTTCTGTTTCTTGGTTCCCCATGAATTTCAAGGGGATGGAGTCCAAATTCTTCAGGTGGCAGAGAAGTCCTGCCATATCCTGGTTCCTGCCACCCCGACTCAGCGATACAGTTCTAAGCAGTGTACATCAGTCTCGCATCGTCTCCTCCAATTAGCTCCTACCTCTCACTGCCAACCATTGTTCTCCCAGCCTTGCCCCCTTCATCACCTCCTCCATCTACCTCATCTGAGTGGGAGAAGGGTTGGTGAGGATGGAGGACATTGTGGTTGAGGGAGCCAGTGAGTGGAAGAGAGCTCCGGGGTGGGGAGAGCAGTGGATGCAGGAGATTCTAGAAAATGCACACATCCTTGTTATCCCGGATCTTTCACCATCTTGCCCGAGGCAGAGGCTACTTGAACCATAGCAAAAGGGCGATAAACACTTACCCATGTAGAACCTCACAGTCCCCAAGAGAAGAAAGCTGACTTACCTTCAGGGGAGCCTGCCGTTGTCTAGTGATGTCGCTCGTTGCCTCTGCCAGTGACTTATTTATACTGCTATTGGTGTAGTGAAATGGATAAACCTGGATTAATACTAACTTGGCCAAATAATTGTGTTCAAATACTGTGCAGACAAAACAAGAAGTGAATCATTCCAGTTCCAGTGAAGCAGTGAACAAATCAATGGATTGTGGTATCCCGTTCATTCAATTACTCATGCGTTATTTCAACAAACACTTACTTAGCTTCTAGTAAGATCCATGCTCTGGGCTAGGTATGGGGTGGGGGGAGCGGGGAGGGGCATGATGCTTAGGGCCTGATTTTCACCCTTGAGTAGAACTCCCGGCTTCAAGGATATCTTGGTTTTGAGGAAGAAACAAACAAGTAAAAGGACCATGGGCCACATTTTGGCTGGCTCATGAAGAGCACACACTGCCACTAAGGAGCTGCTTATGGAAAGAGAAGGGCACAGTTAATAATCAGGACAACTCAGAGAGGTGGAGTAACTGTTCCTGGAAGTCTTAAAAAACAAGCAGGAGTCAACATATTGTCAAGGAAGCCTGAAGAGGGAATTCTGGATGCTGGGATTGGCTGGGGTTCCCTGGGAGAGTGGTGGTCAAGGCTTTACCTGCAAGGTTTTCCCGAGTCTAGGCAAAATTCAGTTCTGACATGGTGGGGTGCTGCTGCTGCTGCTAAGTCACTTCAGTCGTGTCCAACTCTGTGTGACCCCATAGACGGCAGCCCACCAGGCTCCCCCGTCCCTGGGATTCTCCAGGCAAGAACACTGGAGTGGGTTGCCATTTCCTTCTCCAATGCATGAAAGTGAAAAGTGAAAGTGAAGTTGCTCAGTCATGTCTGACTCTTTGTGACCCCATGGACTGCAGCCTACCAGGCTCCTCCCTCCATGGGATTTTCCAGGCAAGAGTACTGGAGTGGGGTGCCATTGCCTATGGTGGGGTGCAGTGACTGCCAAATGTTCTCTTCAATAGCAACTAAAGAAGTGGACAAAATCGACAAAAAAACAACCATTTTGGTGCTATAGAAATTCACCACAGGCCCACAACAAAGATGAAGGGTGATAAAACAAAGGTTCATTAATGAAAATGCTGAACTCTATGTAAGGACAGAGGGAGTCTCTGACATGCTTGTCTGGGGTTCTGCTGGTGGGTGGTCTATCCCGAGTCTGACAGTTGCTGCTGGAGCAGACTCACCAGACTTGGAACATTGTCAGTTAAAGCGATAATACTGGTGACAAGCATAGCATGTGTGAGCATGGGTTGGCGGGCAGTGGTTCTGTTAACCTGCAGCTGTATTTGGATCAATCAGTGGATTAACTAGTGGATTAACACGGGATTAAACAAGGAGCTCCAAGAGGTGTGACAGCTGTAGGAGGCTTGATGAGCTCTCTGCATGGCCCAAGTTGAAAGGTGCTTCTGCGCAGAGGTACCAGAGACTGGAGTAGACCCAAGCTACCCACACCTCCCTGGCCCTTGGGGAAGTAACAGAGAAAGATGGAAAGTAAAATATGGTGGTACTTGAGGTCTGAATGTGCTCATCGGCCTGCACACAGATCCATCATCAGAAAGTAGAACTTTTATTGGCTTGAGGTGTTTGAAAGCAATTTCTTTCAAAATATGGCTGAACAATAAGCAATACAGCTCTGTGATGACCTAGAGGGATGGGATGGGGTGTGGCAGGGAGGTTCGAGAGGGAGGGGATATATGTATACATATAGCCGATTCACTTTGTTGTACAGCAAAAACGTATATAATGTTGTAAAGCAATTATTGTTGTTAAGTCGCTAAGTCATATTAAACTCTTTGCAAACCCATGGATTGCAGCACACCAGGCTTCCTTGTCCTTCACCATCTCCCAGAGTATGTCAAACTCATATCCACTGAGTTGATGATGTCATCCAACTGACCATCTCATCCCCTGTTGCCCCCTTCTCCTCCCTCCTTCAATCTTTCCCAGCATCAGGGTCTTTTCCAGTGAGTCAGCTCTTTGCATCACATGGTCAAAGGACTGGAGTTTCAGCTTCAGCATCAGTCCTTCCAATGGTTATTCAGGCTTTATTTCCTTTAGGATTGATGGGTTGGATTCCCTTGCTGTCCAAGGGACTTTCGGGAGTCTTCTCCAGCATCACACTTCAAAAGCATCAATTCTTCAGTGCTTAGCCTTCTTTATGGTCCAATTCTTCCACCTATACATGACTACTGGAAGAACCATAGTTTTGACTATACAGACCTTTGTCATCGAAGTAATGTCTCCACTTTTAATATGCTGTCTAGGTTGGTCATAGCTTTTCTTCCAAGGAGCAAGTGTCTTTTAATCTCATAGCTGCAGTCATTGTCCCCAGTGATACTAGAGCCTAAGAAAATAAAATCTGCCACTGTTTTCATTTTTTCCATGTCTATTTGCCATGCAGTGTGGGACTGGATGCTGTTATCTTAGTTTTTTGAAAGTTGAGTTTTAAATCAGCTTTTTCACTTTCCTCTTTTACCTTCATTTAAGAGGTTCTTTAGTCCCTCCTTGCTTTCTTCCATTAAGGTGTTATTATCTGCATATCTGAGATTGTTGATCCCAGAAATTTTGATTCTAGCTTGTAATTGATCCAGCCTGGCATTTTGCATGATGTACTCTGCATATAAGTTAAATAGGCAAGGTGACAATATACAGCTTTGATGTACTCCTTTCTCAATTTTGAACCAGTCTGTTTTTCCATGTCCAGTTCTAAATGTTGTTTCTTGACCTGCATACAAGTTTCTCAGGAGGTAGGTAAGGTGGTCTGGTATTCCCATCGCTTTAAGAATTTTCCACTGTTTGTTGTGATCCACACAGTCAAACGCTTTAATATAGTCAATGAAGCTGGAGAAGATACTTTTCTGGAATTCCCTTGGTTTCTCTGTGAGCCAAGAATGTTGGCAACTTGATCTCTGGTTCCTCTGCCTTTTCTAAATCCAGTTTGTACATCTGGAAGTTCTCAGTTCCTGTACTATTGAAGCATAGCTTGAAGGATTTTGAGCATTGCCTTGCTAGCGTGTGAAATAACCCATGCCAAGATGACAGAGTAGAAGGATTCATCTTCTCCTGTGAGAGCACCAAATTTGCAATTAGCTGCTGAACAACCCTCGACAGGAGGATGTTGGAACCCACCAAAAAATGATACTTGACATCCAAGGACTAAGAAGTAACAACGAGATGGCAGGAGGGGCTCAGTCATGTTAAAATCAAACCCTATACTTGCAGAGACTCTTGGAGGGCACAAACAAAACCTTGTGCACACCAGGACCCAGGGGAGAGGAGCAGTGACCCCTGCAAGAAACTGAACCAGACCTGCCTGTGAGTGTTTGGAGGTCTCCTGTGGAGGCACGAGTCAGCAGTGGCCTGCTGGGGAGACAGAGGCACTGGCAGCAACTCCCATGCCTGGGAGGCATGGCATGTTGGCATAAGTCTTCTTGGAGGAGACTGCTATTATCCCTACCATAGAGCCACCAGGCCAGTGACCCATAAACTGAAGAACAATTATACCAAAGAAGGGGTCAACTTGTACCAAAGTAGATGTCCCACATGCTACTGTGGAAGGGCAAAGAAATAGCTTCAGAAAGAATGAAAAGCCTGGGCCAAATCGGAAATGACACCCAGCTGTGGATGTGTCTGGTGGTGAAAGTAAAGTCTGATGATGTAAAGAACAGTATTGTATAGGAACCTGGAATGTTTATAGATCCACGAATCAAGGTAAATTGGATGTGCTCAGTCAGGAAGTGGCAAGAGTGAACATTGGCATTTTAGGAATCAATGACCTAAAATGGATGGGAATGGGTGAATTTAATTCAGATGACCATTTTATCTACCACTGTGGGCAAGAATCCCTTAGAAGAAATGGAATAACCCTCATAGTCAGCGAAAGAGTCTGAAATGCAGTACTTAAGTGCAATCTCAAAAATGACAGAATGATCTTGGTTCATTTCCAAGGCAAACCATTCAATATCACAGTAATCAAATTAATTATGCCAAAGAACTGCCACTAAGAGTGGTAGTTAGTGCAACCACTAACGCCAAAGAAGCTGAAGTTGAACGGTTCTATGAAGACCTCCAAGACCTGGTAGAACTAACACCAAAAGAAGATGTCCTTTTCATCATAGGGGACTGGAATGCAAAAGTGGGAAGTCAAGAGATACCTGGAGTATTAGCCTTGTAATACAAAATAAAGCAGAGCAAAGGCTAACAGAGTTTTGCCAAGACAACACACCGGTCAAAGCAAACACCCTCCTCCAACAACGCAAGAGATAACTCTACACATGGACATCATTAAATGGTCAATACTGAAATCAGATTGATTATATTCTTTGCAGCCAAAGATGGAGAAGTTATACAGTCAGCAAAAACAAGACTGGAAGCTGACTGTGGATCAGATAATGAGCTCTTTTTTTCAAAATTCAGAGCTAGATTGAAGTAAGTAGGGAAAACCACTGAAGAGAAGCAGGCCATTGAAGTGAAGTGAAGTGGAAGTTGCTAAGTTGTGTCTGACTCTTTGCAACCCCATGGACCATATAGTCCATAGAAGTCTTCAGGCCAGAATACTGGAGTGGGTAGCCTTTCCCTTCTCCAAGGTATTTTCCCAACCTAAGGATCGAACCCAGGTCTCCCTCACTGCAGACAGATTCTTTACCAGCTGAGCCATAAGAGAAGCCCAAGAATACTGGCGTGGCTAGCCTATCCCTTCTCCAGCAGATCTTCCCGACCCAGGAATTGAACTGGGGTCTCCTGCATTGCAGGTGGATTCTTTACCAACTGAGTCAAATCCTTTATGATTATACAGTAGAAGTGACAAATAGATTCAAGGGATTAGATCTGATAGATAGAGTGCCTGAAGAACTATGGATGGAGGTTCATAACACCGTGCAAGAGGCAGTGACCAAAACCATCCCAAAGAAAGAAGCAATTATATTCCAATAGAAAAACATAATAAATGGAGATAAAAAGCATTACAGATACAAGGTGACCTCTAAGAAGCAGGTTTAAAAATAAGGAAAGATTGAGGAAGAACACCACTGGTCAGTAATTGCAGGGGAGCCACACTTCACAGGTCAGTCCAGGAAAATTTCTAAATAAATCAAATTTCTAAATAAACAAAAACAAAAACCCTCAAGAAGGGAAGAATCAGAATCCAGAGTTACTACTATATGTTATGTAAAATATCCAGTATTCAACAACAACAAAAAATGTGTGATAAATGCAAAGAAATAAGAAAATGTGACCCATATTCAGGAAAAAAATAATAGGAATGGTTTCTGAGTGTCCAAAGATGTTAGATTTAGCTGCCAAAAACTGCACAGCAGCTATAACAAATACATCTAAAGAAATAAAGGAAACCATATTTAAAGAATGAAATATAAAAGAAAAATGAAGACAGTGATACCATATATAGGGAAACAATAAAAAAGATAGAAATTATTTTTCATAGAAATCCTGGATTTGCAAATAGGCATAATAACTGAAATAAAAATTCATTAAAGGACTCAACAGTAGATTTGAGACTGTGGGAGAAAGAATCTGTGAATCTGAAGCTAGACCAATAGACATGATCCAATATGAACAGAGAAAGGAAAATTTAAAAACTGAAAAATAAGTGAACAGACCTCTCACTGACCAGTGATACAAGATCTAGCATACTAACATAAGGGTAATAGGAATCCAAGAAGAAGGAGAGAGAAAAGAGTAGAAAAAATATTTGACGAAATACTGATGGAAATCTCCTCAAAGGTGGTGGAAAAACATTAATCTACAAACCCAAGAAGCCCAAAGAGGTCCACACCTAGACGCTGTGATTAAATTGTTGAAAGGCAGAGGGAAAATCATGAAAGCAGCAAGAGGAAAAATAACTTATCACATGCAAATGAATAACAAAACAATTAATGGTTGGCTTCTAGTTAGGAAGAATTGAGGGGGAGATGCAGTTGGATGACATAGTTAAAGTGCTGAAGGAAAGAAAAACCTGTCAACAAAGGATTCTGTCCAGCAAAGCTTCCCTTCGAAAACGAAGGTGAAATAACATTTGTAGATAAATAAATATTCAGAGAATAGTTGCTAGAGAAACTTTTTTTTACAATAATTACTAGAGCAAGTCCTTCAGATTGGAAAGAAATGATACCAGAGGGTGATTTTAATCTACAGAAAGAAATAAACAATGGTTAAAAAAAAAAATTGCTCTTGTAGCTCAGTTGATAAAGAATCTGCCTGCAATGCAGGAGACCTGGGTTCAATTCCTGGGTCGGGAAGATCCAATAGAGAAAGAAATGACAACCCACTCCAGTATTCTTGCCTGGAGAATCCCAAGGACAGAGGAGCCTGGTAGGTTCCCAGTCCATGGGATCGTCAAGAGTTGGACACAACTTAGTGACTAAACAACCACCACCACCAAAAATAGTAAACATATAGGTAAATATAAAAAACTCTAAATGTGTATTCTCATTATTCTTAAATTGCATAAGATTGTATAAAGCAATAAATAGAACAATGTGTTATTGCATTTATAACATATACACACACAATAAGATACCCTTGAGGTGGGCATGGCAGCCCTCTCTAGTATTCTTGCCTGGAGAATCCCATGGACAGAGGAGCCTGGCGGGCTACAGTCCATAGGTTTGCAAAGAATCGGACGCAGCTCGAGTGACTTTGCATGCATGCACACACATACTATATATATATATATATATATATATATATATACAATAATAGCACAACCTGGAGGAGGAAACAGCAGGTCACTCCAGTATTTTTGCCTGGAGAATCCTATGGACAGAAGAATCTGGTGGGCTATAGGCCATGAGGTCGCCAAGGGTTGGACATGACTGAGTATGTGGTGGAACAGCACAAAGGAGGGGAAGGAAATGAAACTATATTGGGCTCAAGGTTGTATATTTTACTGAAATTAAGTTAATACTACGTTGAAGCAGATTATGATAAATTAAGATTATATTGCAATCCCTAGAGCAGAAAGAAAACAATTCAAAGAGAAATTAAAGTGATTCACTAAAAATCTTTACTTACCCCCAAAGAAGGCAATAAATAGGGAACAGAAAAGCAAACTGGGTATGAGGTTGGCAAAATGTGAGCTATAACTCAGCTATATCAATAAATACATTAATACAAATGCATTAAACTTTGCATTTAACTGAAACAGACTGTCAGGCTGAATAAAAACCCAAGACCCACCTATATGCTATCTACCATGGATAGAGGTTAGATTCAAAGACACAAATAGGCTAAAATAATGGGAAATGCCGTTAAGGATAGTATATAGTATTCGCAACAAAGTAGGTCTAACAATGAATTGAGAAAAGAAATTATAAGAAGTATGTTGTCTGAGTGGGCTTCCCAGGTGTCTCAGTGCTAAAGAATCCTCCCGTCAAGCAGAAGACATGGATTCAGTCCCTGGGCCAGGAAGATCCCTTGGAGAAGGAAATGGCAACCCACTCCAATATTGTTGCTTTGGAAATCCCATGGACCGAGGAGCCTGGCAGGTTACAGTTTATGGAGTCACAAAAGAGTCAGACACGACTTAGTGATCAAACGACAACTTGTCTCACTATGACACGTTTATAACAGAAAGAAATCTGAAAGAAAACCATAAATATTTGGAAACTAAACAAAGCACTTCTGCATAGTTCATAGTTCAATGAAGATCTCATGGAGAAAGTAAAAATATTTTAAGCTAAATGAAACAAAAATATCAGCACATCATAACTTATGGGGTGCTGCTAAAGCAGCCGAGAGAGGGAAATTTATAACTTTAAATACCTTGATCAGAAAAGGAACTGCCAAGATAATCTTAATTAAATGGGGAGTGTGCTCAGTTGCTAAGTCATGTCTGACTCTTTGTGACCCCGTGAACTATAGTCCATGGAATTTTCCAGGCCAGAATACTGGAGTGAGTAACCTTTCCCTTCTCCAGGGCATCTTCCCAACCTAGGGATTGAACCCAGGTCTCCTGCATTGCAGGCAGATTCTTTACCAGCTGAGCCACAAAGGAAGCCCAAGAATACTGGAGTGGGTAGCTGATCCCTTCTCCAGGGGATCTTCCCAACCCAGGAATTGAACCGGGGTCTTCTGCATTGCAGGTGGATTCTTTAGCAACTGAGTTATGAGGGAAGCCCATTCATATGCAAAGGTAAAACAAACAAAAAAACACCCCTATATCTTTACCTCTCAGTTCAGTTCAGTTCAGTTGCTCAGTCGTGTCCGACTCTTTGTGACCCCATGAATCACAGCACGCCAGGCCTCCTTATTCATCACCAACTCCCAGAGTTTACCCAAATTCATGTCCATTGAGTTGGTGATGCCATCCAGCCATCTCATCCTGTGTTGTCCCCTTCTACTCCTGCCCACAATCCCTCCAGCATCAGGGTCTTTCTAATGAGTCAACTCTTCGCATGAGGTGGCCAAAGTATTGGAGTTTCAGCTTCAGCATCAGTCCTTCCAATGAACACCCAGGACTTATCTTTAGGATGGACTGGTTGGCTCTCCTTGCAGTCCAAGGGACTCTCAAGAATCTTCTCCAACACCACAGTTCAAAAGCATCAATTCTTCGGCGCTCAGCTTTCTTTACAGTCCAACTCTCACATCCATACATGACCACTGGAAAAATCATAGCCTTGACTAGATGGACCTTAGTTGGCAAAGTAGTGTCTCTGCTTTTGAATATGCTATCTAGGTTGATCATAACTTTCCTTCCAAGGAGTAAGTGTCTTNTATATATATATATATATATATATATATATACAATAATAGCACAACCTGGAGGAGGAAACAGCAGGTCACTCCAGTATTTTTGCCTGGAGAATCCTATGGACAGAAGAATCTGGTGGGCTATAGGCCATGAGGTCGCCAAGGGTTGGACATGACTGAGTATGTGGTGGAACAGCACAAAGGAGGGGAAGGAAATGAAACTATATTGGGCTCAAGGTTGTATATTTTACTGAAATTAAGTTAATACTACGTTGAAGCAGATTATGATAAATTAAGATTATATTGCAATCCCTAGAGCAGAAAGAAAACAATTCAAAGAGAAATTAAAGTGATTCACTAAAAATCTTTACTTACCCCCAAAGAAGGCAATAAATAGGGAACAGAAAAGCAAACTGGGTATGAGGTTGGCAAAATGTGAGCTATAACTCAGCTATATCAATAAATACATTAATACAAATGCATTAAACTTTGCATTTAACTGAAACAGACTGTCAGGCTGAATAAAAACCCAAGACCCACCTATATGCTATCTACCATGGATAGAGGTTAGATTCAAAGACACAAATAGGCTAAAATAATGGGAAATGCCGTTAAGGATAGTATATAGTATTCGCAACAAAGTAGGTCTAACAATGAATTGAGAAAAGAAATTATAAGAAGTATGTTGTCTGAGTGGGCTTCCCAGGTGTCTCAGTGCTAAAGAATCCTCCCGTCAAGCAGAAGACATGGATTCAGTCCCTGGGCCAGGAAGATCCCTTGGAGAAGGAAATGGCAACCCACTCCAATATTGTTGCTTTGGAAATCCCATGGACCGAGGAGCCTGGCAGGTTACAGTTTATGGAGTCACAAAAGAGTCAGACACGACTTAGTGATCAAACGACAACTTGTCTCACTATGACACGTTTATAACAGAAAGAAATCTGAAAGAAAACCATAAATATTTGGAAACTAAACAAAGCACTTCTGCATAGTTCATAGTTCAATGAAGATCTCATGGAGAAAGTAAAAATATTTTAAGCTAAATGAAACAAAAATATCAGCACATCATAACTTATGGGGTGCTGCTAAAGCAGCCGAGAGAGGGAAATTTATAACTTTAAATACCTTGATCAGAAAAGGAACTGCCAAGATAATCTTAATTAAATGGGGAGTGTGCTCAGTTGCTAAGTCATGTCTGACTCTTTGTGACCCCGTGAACTATAGTCCATGGAATTTTCCAGGCCAGAATACTGGAGTGAGTAACCTTTCCCTTCTCCAGGGCATCTTCCCAACCTAGGGATTGAACCCAGGTCTCCTGCATTGCAGGCAGATTCTTTACCAGCTGAGCCACAAAGGAAGCCCAAGAATACTGGAGTGGGTAGCTGATCCCTTCTCCAGGGGATCTTCCCAACCCAGGAATTGAACCGGGGTCTTCTGCATTGCAGGTGGATTCTTTAGCAACTGAGTTATGAGGGAAGCCCATTCATATGCAAAGGTAAAACAAACAAAAAAACACCCCTATATCTTTACCTCTCAGTTCAGTTCAGTTCAGTTGCTCAGTCGTGTCCGACTCTTTGTGACCCCATGAATCACAGCACGCCAGGCCTCCTTATTCATCACCAACTCCCAGAGTTTACCCAAATTCATGTCCATTGAGTTGGTGATGCCATCCAGCCATCTCATCCTGTGTTGTCCCCTTCTACTCCTGCCCACAATCCCTCCAGCATCAGGGTCTTTCTAATGAGTCAACTCTTCGCATGAGGTGGCCAAAGTATTGGAGTTTCAGCTTCAGCATCAGTCCTTCCAATGAACACCCAGGACTTATCTTTAGGATGGACTGGTTGGCTCTCCTTGCAGTCCAAGGGACTCTCAAGAATCTTCTCCAACACCACAGTTCAAAAGCATCAATTCTTCGGCGCTCAGCTTTCTTTACAGTCCAACTCTCACATCCATACATGACCACTGGAAAAATCATAGCCTTGACTAGATGGACCTTAGTTGGCAAAGTAGTGTCTCTGCTTTTGAATATGCTATCTAGGTTGATCATAACTTTCCTTCCAAGGAGTAAGTGTCTTTTAATATCATGGCTGCAATCACCATCTGCAGTGGTTTTGGAGCCCCCCAAAATAAAGTCAGCCATTGTTTCCACTGTTTCCCCATCTATTTCCTTTGAAGTGATGGGACCACTCAGCATATACCAAATTCAACTCAAACGGGCCTTAGTTTTATGTTTGTGTTAAAATCATAACATTTTTGTAAGAAAAGAGAGGAAATTATTTTTGTGACCTTGATTTAAGCAAAGTTTTCTTTGATCTAACACCAAAAGCATGAATCAGACAAGAATAAAAACAAAGTTGATAAATTAGATTTCATTAAAATTTTGGTGTTTTGGACAAAATGAAACATCTAGGCACAGACTTGGGGAAAAGTTTTGCAAAATGTGGATCTACTTAGGGACTTTCGTCCTAAATATGCACACAACTCTTATAACACTCTTATACACTACCGAGACTGTGTTTAAAACAGACAATTAATGAGAACCTACTTTACAGCACAGGGGACTCTACTCAGTGCTCTGCAGTGACCTGAGTGGGAAGGAAATCTAAAAAGCGAGGGGGGGCATATGTAAACATATAGCTGATTCACTTTGCTGTGCAGTAGAAAGCAACACAACACTGGAAAGCAACTATGCCCCAATAAAAATTAATAACAAATAATAATAAAGAGAAAAGCTGTCTAATTTAAAAACGGGCAAAGACTCTATAGACATTTTACCAAAGAAGACATGTGGATAGCTAAGAAGAACATGAAGATGTGCTCAGCATCATCATCATTTAGGAAGTGCAAAAGAGGCCAGACTCCAAAGATTACGCACCATATCCTTAACGCAATAAATCCAGGAAAGGTCAAGTTTTAGGCAGAGCGGATTAGTGGTGACCTGGAGCTGAAGATGAAGCAGCAGGATCTAACGATCCTTGCCTCCCCAACCACCTGGCCCCAAGTCCTCTGCCTGCCTTTTGTCTGGGGAAAACTTTCGTGGCAGAATGAGTTTAATCAAAGAAATGAGAAAAGCAGAAAGAAAGGAAAACAGCCAAAGGACACTAAATAATAATAATGCAGTCATTCAGCGCAGTCAAGAGCCTTTAGTTCCTTCTCAAGGACAGAAGATAACATTCTGAGCCGTATCCTGTGCGCTGTCTTACAGATACTAAAACACCAGGTGGAAAACGCTAACTACACAATGACCAGGCTGTAGCCATGTCCTAAGCTGCTACAGTTCCGAGAACTGGCCTCAGCAAAATAGGAACAAACAGACCCTGGAACTGATGATTAACTGTACCTGAAACACCCAGGATGACGCTGGTCAGACCACTGATGACCAATCTCAAGATGACTGTCAGAGACGATGGCGCTGTTTCTGCTGTAGCTCCCCCCAGCCCCACCCCTCACCCGCCAGGTATAAAATCTCTTGCCCCATGGTTACCCAAAGGTGGGGAGTCAGCCTTTGGACAGACGTCTGCCACCCTCCCCACTCCATCCCCCGCCTCCCAGCTGCTGGCATCTGAAATAAAGCAAACTTTCCTTTCCACCAACTTGGCCTGTTTATTGGCTCTTGAGAAGCGAGCAGCTGGACCCACCATACACACTCTTTTGGGAACCAGAACACCTACTAGAACAGGCTAAAATGGGCTTGAGGACATTTCTGGTAATTGAAAAAAGTTCTATAACTGGAGAGAGATGATGCTGCAGAATGTTACGAACAAACAAAAAAAATCATTGAATTAGACATGGATTTTTCATATGCAAATTATGGGCTCAGTAAAGCTATTATTGTAAAAAGAAAGATGAGCAGTGGCCGTAGGCTACATAGGAAATATGATGAGCTGGGGTTCCAAGGACCTGAAGGTGAATACCAGAGTCCTGACTGGCGTCTGTGGGGCCCCTTGAGTGAGTTACTCATCTTTCTGAGCCTTAGCTCCCTCCTTTGCAGTGGAGGAATAGTATTCATTTTGCAGCTTGTTCTGAGAGGTTGTTTCTGCAGCAGGAAATGGCAACCCACTCCAGTATTTCTTGCCTGGTGAAGACCATGGGCAGAAGAGCCTGGCAGGCTAGTTCATGGGATTGCAAAAGAGTCAGACACGACTGAGTAACTGAGCATGCTGACGGCTTGATGATTTAATATAAGTTCCTAGTAGGTACCCAATACGTGATACTCTCCTGTTTACATCTGACGTTCTACAGGGTTCAGAGTCCCGTGGGAGCCAGCCGCATCTTCCCACTGCCTGGAACCCTGTCTCCACTCCTCCTCCTTCTCAGGCTAACTCAGCTCCTTCTTCAGGACTCAGTTCAGATCTCTCCTTGAGAAAGCCTTTCCCGACAGCCACCCTCTCTCCTTCCACCTGGGTGGAGCTAGGCTCTGTGAGCTCCTACAATGTCCCATGCTCACCTCCCACGACCATGTCTCACTAAATACTTGAGTTCATTTCCTCCCAATCTGAAATCTTGGAATCATCTACATGTGACTCGTGGTCCTCTCCTTTGTGCTGGCACACAGCAGGCGTACAGAGACTCAGTAAATGAACAAATCAGCACATTAGATTTCTTTGAGGGACCCTGTCTTTACAGAGCAGCCCCCACTTCCTCCCAAGGGCCATGCCTCTGCCCGTATGTGGTGGGTCCCTTGGGGGCACTTCTTTTTTTAATTGGGGAGCAGGGGCTGAGCTAGAGGAAGGAAGGGCTGCAGTCTCCAGCCCTCCCCCTACCCAGACCCCTGTGAACATTGAATAGCAGCAGTGGCCGCCTCTGTGCTGAATAATGTTGAGTATCACACCTGATCTTCGGTGTCTCATTCAATCCTCACAACAGTCTCACCGAGGCAGGTAGCCTTCTCACTGTTCCTGTTTTAGAGCTATGAACCCAGGCTCAGAGAGGTTCAGTAACCCACCCACAGTCACCCAACTAGTGGGGGACAGAGCTGGGATTCACACTGGTGTCCACCTGACACCCGAGCTGCGCTCCTAACTCAGAGTCCCCTGGCCAGTCATCTCCTCTTTATGGTAATAGATCCTGGACTATCATGTGTTGAAAACTCTTGGAGAAAAGGGCTTTCAAACATTCTTTAACTACTTCCTCTCATCTTCAGTGACGATAATTTTTTTTGACTTTTTTTTTTTTAATGTGGGCCATTGTTTTAAAGTCTTTACTGAGTCTGTAACAACATTGCTTCTGTTTTATGTTCTGGTTTTTTGGCTTGAGGCACGTCCCGACCAGGGATGGAACCTGCACCTTCTGCAATGGATGGTGACGTCTTAACCACTGGACGACCTGGGCAGCCCCTGCAATGACATTGTTACAGAGACCAGCAACATCAGCCTCCTTTCTTAAGTAACTTTTGTTCTTTGGTACAGAGAGATTTTAATTTTCGGCTTCAATCGATATAAATAAGTTCTGTGCGTGTGTGCTAAGTCTCTTCAGTCGTGTCCAGCTCTGTGCGATCCTATGGACTGTAGCCCACCAGGCTCCTCTGCCATTGGGATCCTCCAGGCAAGAATCCTGGAGTGGGTTGCCTTGCTCTCCTCCAGGGAACGTTCCTGACCCTGGGGTGGAAGCCGCGTCTCTTACATCTCCTGCATTGCGCGCAGATTCTTCCCCAGTAATGTCACGTGGTAAGCCCAATTAAGTTCCGTAGCATTTCATTTTAAACAGGGGCCTCTGAACACACTTCCTGTGAATCCGCTGAGCTGGGGAAGGTAGAGGGTGTATTAGTACCAGAGATCAGCCCCACGTGCAGAATGCAAAGGGTCCCCTGGGTTGTGGATGGTCCTGAGCTGGAGTGGGCTGGGGGATGCTGGGCAGACAGTGAGGGATATTGTGGAGCACAACATTCTGCACAAACAGGTGTCTTTTCTTCTCAACTCCCAGCTAGGAAAGGAGCTAGAAAGAAACATCTTTGTTGTTTTAAAATGTTCTTGGTATGGAAACAGTCAGAACCATGACATTAATGGGTAGACTTCACAGATGCCAACAGTTGGCAAGGTATTGTCCCGAGGACGGTCTATGTTGACTCATATGACCACCCAGTGGTGCAGGAGCCCTGGGTGTCCAACCATGACTGGGAGCTGGAACTGGGGACCTTTTGAAATCCTCTTTCCCAACCTTCGCCATCCCTGTGCTGTGTTATCTGTCCAGCCCAGGGGGTGAGTGGGGACATGGGTGCCACACCCCCAGTCCCAGCTCCTGCCTGCCTTGGCACACAGGTGGCCATCATTCCCCAGAAAAGGCAGAGATGCCACTTGGGGTGACTGCAGTGCCCTCAGGGGGCTTTCTCAGTGCTTGTGCCCAGGAGGATGTTTTTGAGTCACATTGCTAGCTCCAATTTCTTGTCCTGAAATCTCGTGAAAGGCTGTATTGAGCCGTCACTTACAGCATCTCCCCCACCCAGGATTATAAGCCCTATAAGGCAGGATTAGTTTCTTGTTGTAGGCCCAGTCTCAGCGCTCTGTCTGGCCCATAGCGTCTGCCCAGGTCATCTCAATGGCTGCACGTGGACTCACTGGGCAGGGCACTGGGCAGGTGGAGAAGTAACACCCACTTAGAAAAGCCAGATGTTCCAATGTTTTGAGTGGTCGAGCATTTATGATGTCTTTTAAAACACTCAGCACAGACATGAGGGAGGTGGCAATTATTATTTTTTTTTGTACATCCTAGGGATAGTGAATTAACAACTGAGGAATCCCGTTAGTAATAGACACTTCAGGGGGACCTAGCATTTGACAGAAGTGGCTGGCTTGCTCTGGCTAACTAGCATCAATGTTAGGTTGATCTGGAATGTCGGATCCAAAATCCACATTAATAAGCCTAATGGATGGTTTTTCAAAAAGTGATTTTCCAATAAAGAAATGATTGGTGTGGGAGATGTATGGATTGGCTAGAGAAACTGTTTCTGTGTTTCTTTGGCAGCAACACACTGGCATGCAGGATCTTAGTTCCCCCTCGAACTAAGGGATCAAAGGGAACTAAGGGATCAAACCCAGGGTCCCCTGCAGTGGAAGCATGGAATGTTAACCACTGGACCACCAGGGAAGGCCCTGCTTCTTTCTTTCTTTAAAAAAGAAAAAAATGTCACTGCATACTTATTTTTTATTGGAACATAATTGCTTTACAGTGTTGTATTAGTTTCTGCTGCACAGCAACGTGAATCAGCTATAAGTGTGCACACATATCCCCTCCCTCGGGAGCCTCCCTCCCGCCCCCCACCCAGGTCATCACAGAACACAGAGCCGAGCTCCCTGTGCTGCGTGGCAGCTTCCTGCTCGCTGTCTACCTTGCGCCTGGAGTGTCTGTGTGTCAATGCCAGCCTCCCAGTCCATCCCACCCTCACCCCAGGGTCCACATGTTTGTTCTCTAGGTCTATGTCTCTGTTCTTGCCCTGCAAATAGACTCAGTTCAGTTCAGTTCAGTTCAGTTCAGTCGCTCAGTCGTATCCAACTCTTTGCCACCCCAGGAATCACAGCACACCAGGTCTCCCTGTCCATCACTAACTCCCGGAGTTCACTCAGACTCACGTCCATTGAGTCAGTGATGCCATCCAGCCATCTTCATCCTCTGTCGTCCCCTTCTCCTCCTGCCCCCAATCCCTCCCAGCATCAGAGTCTTTTCTAATGAGTCAACTCTTCGCATGAGGTGGCCAAAGTATTGGAGTTTCAGCTTTAGCATCAATCCTGCCAAAGAACATCCAGGGCTGATCTCCTGTAGAATGGACTGGTTGGATCTCCTTGCAGTCCAAGGGACTCTCAAGAGTCTTCTCCAGCACCACAGTTCAAAGGCATCAATTCTTCGGCGCTCAGCCCTCTTCACAGTCCAACTCTCATCAGTACCTTTTTTCTAGATTCCTTATATATGGGTTAATACATGCTATTTGCTTTTCTCCCTATTTCTTTTTGTGAAAAGAACTTGGAAAAGACAACATAAGCCTCCCTAGCATATCTGACGTCTATGGGGTCACACAGAGTCGGACACGACTGAAGTGACTTAGCAGCAGCAGCAGCAACACATCTGAGGTGGTATGGGATACTGGCACCCCCAGAACCTAAAAAGGAAGGAGCCAGAATACCCTTCTGACAGAGGCAGGTGGGGGAAGCAGGGGAGGAGGGTAGAGCAGTCTCTGCATCCCCTGTAGCTCTGGTTCTGAAGAATCAGAGGACAGGATCCAGATCACTCTTGCTGTCATTTGGAAGCTGCGGAGTGCCACGGTCAGATGCTGGGCATCATGGAGATGGGAGGCAGGGACCAGACTGCAGGTATTTCTTAAAGTGGGGCTACTGGGATCACCTGGTGGACTGGATGAGGGGCTGGAGAAGAGAGAGTGATCAGGGAGGATCCCAGGGTTTTTAGCTTGAGTGCCTGAAAGGATGGGGGCAGGCACTGAATATGATCAGAAGCTTGGACTTCCCTGATGGTCCGGTGGTTAAGAATCTGCCTGCAATGCAGAGGACAAGGGTTCGATCCCTGGTCTGGGAGGATTTTACATGCTATGGGGCAACCAAGCCCATAGTAGTTGTGCTGAGGCCCATGCACTCTAGAGCCCATGCTCCACAGCAAGAGAAGCCACCACAACGAGAAGCCTGCACACCACAGCTAGAGAGTGGCCACCGGGAGAGGCCTGAGCACTAGCGACCCAGCACAGTCAAGATAAAAAGTAAGTAAATAAATAAACACGCTATGGTTTAATGCTTCCCTGGTGGCTCAGCGGTAAAGTATCTGCCTGCAATGCAAAGGACCTGGGTTCGATCCCTTAGACAGAAAGATCCCCTGGAGAAGGGAATGGCAACCTGCTCCAGTATTCTTGCCTGGAGGATTCCATGGACAGAGGAGCCTGGTGGGCCACAGTCCATGGTCGAAAAGAGTTGACTGAGCAACTAACACCTCATGGTTTATTAACTTTTCATAAATAGATTTAACTAATTTTAATAACGGACAGGTTGCTACTTAATACTCAGAAATAATACTTAATAACTTTTGCATAACTATATATGAAAATTCTGTCTAATGGGAAAAACGATAAATTCAGTTCAGTTCAGTCCTCAGTCGTATTCAACTCTTTGCAACCCCATGAACTGCAGCACACCAGGCCTTCCTGTCCATCACCAACTCCGGGAGTCCACCCAAACTCATGTTCATTGAGTCAGTGATGCCATCCAACTATCTCATCCTCTGTCATCCCCTTCTCCTCCTGCCCTCAATCTTTCCCAGCTTCAGAGTCTTTTCTAATGAGTCAGCTTTGCATCAGGTGGCCAAAGTATTGGAGTTTCAGCTTCAACATCAGTCCTACCAATAAACACCCTGGACTGATCTCCTTTAGGATAGACTGGTTGGATCTCCTTGCAGTCCAAGGGACTCTCAAGAATATTCTCCAACACCACAGTTGAAAAGCATCAATTTTTCAGTGCTCAGCCTTCTTTATATTCCAACTCTCACATCCATACATGACCACTGGAAAAGCCATAGCTTTGACTAGACGGACCTTTGTGGGCAAAGTAATATCTAGGCCTTTCAATATGCTATCTAGGTTGGTCATAACTTTTCTTCCAAGGAGTAAGTGTCTTTTAATTTCATGGCTGCAGTCACCATCTGCAGTGACTTTGGAGCCCAGAAAAATAAAGTCAGCCACTGTTTCCACTGTTTCCCCATCTATTTGTAAATTTCTGGAAACGGCAAGTTTCTCTCCGTTTCCACTTATCTGATTCAGCATTTTTTTTGTTTCACAGTTTTGTGTCTGTTTAATGAGGAGCCTTACAGCCCCCTCTTCTGAATTTAAATACTACTTCTCAACTGGATCCTTGCCACAGGCTTTTCAAAAAATTATTTATTTATTTTCTTTTACTGAAGTCTAGTTGATTTACAATGTTGTGTTAGTTTCAAGTGCTCAGCAGAGTGATTCAGTTATGCATACATGTATATCTATTTTTTTCCAGATTCTTTTCCTTTAGAGGTTATTTTAAGTCCATGAGCATACCTGATTTCTCATCTTACCTTACTTCCCAGGAACCTCTGACACTGACGACCACAGTAAGCCCTTAAAGTCCCTGCCCTTGGCCCTGGGACACCACCTTCTGGATCTCTCTCTCTGCCCCTCTTCCTGGTCCCCTCTGCTAGTCCCTCTTCTCCTCCACGTCCTCATGTGTTGGCAAGCCTTTCAGCATCTGTACTTGGTTGTGGTGCGCTCCTCACTTTAATATCTCTGATTTACCCAGCTGATCTCATCACACCCACGGGTTCACTACTAAGATTCAAACCACTCATTACTTTCAATCTCCATTTCATCTGAACTTCCCGTATCTAACCACCTAGTTGATATTTCCTCCTGATGTCACAAGTGAACCCAAAGCTCAACATGACCCAAATGGAACTGACACTCTTTTCCGAACACCCTCTCCCAAGGAAAGTCACAACCGAAACTTCCTTCCATGTCTCCATCCATGCCACCACCACTCAACTAGCTATTCAAACGCAGGATTTGTCCTCGAATCTCCTTCTTCCTCATTCTCCTTGTCAACACATCACTTACCAGTTTAAATGTACCCATTCTAAAGGGTGACACTGACCGGAAATGAGCAAAAGAGATTTTTTTTTTAGGGTCTTAATTAGGACAATCATTTCCGTTTTGAAGGTAATTTTCAATGTCAAAATCAATGTTACACACCATAGAGGAAGACAACAAAATCTAGATAAAAAATTGCAACGCCGCAACGTCTGGCATCCAGCCAAAAATGCTAAATATTCTAAGAAATGGGAAAATGTTATCCATGTCCAGAAAAAAAAATTAGTCAATAGAAACAGATGCAGACCTGACTGAAATTATGTAATTAACAAACAGCAACTTTAAAACAGCTGTTTGTGTGTGTTAGTCACTCAGGAGTGTCTGACTTTTTTCGACTCCATGGACTATAGCCCACCAGGCTCCTCTCTCCATGGGATTCTCCAGGCAAGAACACTGGAGTGGGTAACCATTCCTTTCCCCAAGGGATCTTCCCAACCCAGGGATCAAACCCAGGTCTCCTACATTGCAGGCAAAATCTTTACCTTCTGAGCTACTGGGGAAGGTTTTACAAGAAAGCATGATATAACATGAGAAAAATCAAAAGTATAAAAAGAATCAAATTGACCTTTTAAAGATGAAAAATTCAGTATCCAAAATAAAAAACTGGCTGGCTAGCCTTATGAAAAAATTTAAATTATAGAGAAGATCAACAAGCTTGAAAATAGAGCAGTAGGAGAAATCCAAACTGATGAGAGCAAACTGGTGGAAAAAAACAGGAGTCCCAGGGACTCATGGGACAAAATG
The DNA here is from genome assembly GCA_006410615.1 of Neotragus moschatus. NCBI lineage: Eukaryota > Metazoa > Chordata > Mammalia > Artiodactyla > Bovidae > Neotragus > Neotragus moschatus. The sequence goes on from SJYA01002677.1 coordinate 348,715, forward strand.
AAGTGGTCTAACATACTTGTAATTATAATCTAGACAAAAACTGGGTGTGGGAAGACAGGAGAAGCTTTGAAGAAATAATTGCCTGAAATACTGCGTAATTTGCCCTATATACAGTATACCTAAGTAAAAAAGACTAAATGCAATAAAATGAAGTGAAGGCAGCCCTGCCAGTTTTCCCCTTATGCTGTATGATCCTGCACGACTGTCCATCTGTCTAGATTGCCCTGGCCATTCTCCCCACCTGACAAGCTCCTTTTCATCCTTCCAACTCCAGTTCCAAATCATCCGGTCACCGAGTATTCCTGGATCCCACAGAATCTTTGCCCCTCCTTTTACAAACCCCTGCAACAAACCATAGTGATCTACCTTCCTGTGTGTCTGTCTCCCTGGCTAGAGAGTCTGGATCTTTTGTGGCTTCCTCTGGGGGAGGAAATATGGTCAGGGAGTAATGGGGAGAAGACTAAAGGGGACTATAAAGATGGTGGAGGCTGTGGATGGGAAGATGGGAGCCCCGAAGGCCAGGTTCTGCTGACTCACACATACCCAGGGACTTTTGAACCATAAAGAAGGCTGAGTCCTGAAGAATCAATGCTTTTGAACTGTGGTGCTGGGGAAGACTCTTGAGAGTCCCTTGGACAGCAAGATCAAACCAGTCAATCCTAAAGGAAATCAATCCTGAATACTCATTGGAAGGACTGATGCTGAAGCTAAAGCTCCAATCCTTTGGCCACCTGATGCAAGAAGAGCCAGCTCATTGGAGAAGACCCTGATGCTGGGAAAGATGGAAGGTAGGAAGAGAAGGGGATGACAGAGGATGAGATGGTTAGATGGCATCACCGACTCATTGGACATGAGTTTGAGCAAACGCTGGGAGATGGTGAAGGACAGGGAGCATGGTGTGCTGCAGACCATGGGGTCTCAAAGAGCCATACAGGACTCAGTGACTGAACAAGAAGAGTGCTGGGTCTTTGCTGCTGTGCAGGGGCTTTCTCTGGTTGCAGTGAGCAGGGGCTGCTTTCTGGGGGCAATGTGAGGGCTCCCCACTGTGGCGGCTTCTCTGACTGTACAGTGTGGGCTCTGGGGTGTGGGGGCTTCAGTAACTGCAGCTGGTGGGCTCTTCAGCGCGGGCTCGGTAGTTGTGTCACGTGGGCCTTGTTGCCCCGCAGCATGTGGGATCTTGGATGGAACCCATGCCCTCTGCGTTGGCAGGCAGATGCCTAACCATTGGACTCCCAGAGAAGTCTTATTTACTGTATTCTTGCTCGTAACTGTAAAGCAGATTGGGTGCCTCAAGGCTGACCCTGCAACACCATCTTAACCAGAAGGGACGCTTCAGAGCTTCCCAGCAAGGATCCAGCCTTACCCACTGTGGACCTGCGCACCTGCCTCAAGGGGAAGGGCTCCCCAGAGCTCCCGGCAACCTCTTTTGCTATAGCACTGCTCATTCCTTAGCTTGCCTGGATGGTCGCCTGACTTTCAGGAATCTGAGCCAAGCTGAGGGTGGAGATGGGGAAGGGAGGCAGGTCTAGACGGATGCCCAAGTCCCGAGGAGCTTTTTTTTTTCTGTTTGTTTCTAGTTGATTTTTCCTAGTCCAGGAATCTGTGAATCATCTTTTCACAGCATGCCAAGAAAAACAACAGCCAAAGTGTCTCGTGCTGGAAGGGCAAGCAGCTTTCATGGGAGCACACACAGTACACTGCCCTACAGATCTGGTGCCTTTAGCAGGCATCTCAGATATGGATGGGTGCCCCCCAGCTGCAAAGTAGATTCACACACATTTCATCACCTAATCCTCCTTAAATGCCCTGTGAGATGGATTTGATGATTCTCCAGGCAAGAATATACTGGAGTGAATTACCATTCCCTTCTCCAGATCCCCACTTCACAGAGAGGAAAAACTAAGGGTCAGGCCCAATTAAGTGCCTTGCCTAATGTCACAAACCAAATGCAAGGCAGAGCTTTGAACATGAACTTCAGCCTGACACCAGGGCCTCCTGCCCTAATCTCCAGCCCTTTGAAGCCCCTGCCAAAGTCCTTAAAGTGAAAGGCCATTAATTTGCAACACAATACCCTGGGTTTTAGCCTGGAATAGACGAAAAAATTTTAATGAAAAAAGCTGTTGAAATCCAAATAAATTTCAGTTAATAGTACTGTACCAGCTTTAGTTCTTTGTGTCAAATGTCTCCTGATTATATGAGGGCTTCCCTAATAGCTCAGTTAGTAAAGAATCTTCCTGCAATGCAGGAGACCCCAGTTCAATTCCTGGGTGGGAAAGATCTCCTGGAGAAGGGACAGGCTACCCATTCCATTATTCCTGGGCTTCCCTTGTGGCTCAGCTGGTAAGGAATCCGCCTTCAGTGTGGGAGATCTGGGTTTGATCCCTGGGTTGGGAAGATCCCCTGGAGAGGGGAAAGGCTATCAACTCCAGTTTCCTGGTCTGGAGAATGCCATGGACTGTGTAGTTCGTGGGGTTGCAAAGAGTCGGACACAACTTAGCGACTTTCACTTTACTGGTTATATAAGATATTAGTATTGAGGATAGTGGGGCCAGAGAATGCGGAAACTCTATACTATGTTCACACCATTTTTGTAAGTCCAAAATTATTCAAAAATTTAAAATTTAATCTTAAAGAGAATGGCCAATCAGGTATGTAAGTCATGAACACTGTCCAATGTTGATCTGAGACTCTGGGTGGTGGGGCGTGGGATGGGGAAGGTAGCTTCCGTGCGTTCACACATTAAACGTCTGTGCTCTTTGCCCCTGACATGGACCCACGAAGTGGCTGTATCCTTCCCTTACCAGCTCAGCTTCCTGATCCCCTCAAGGAGACAGTCTCTCCTCGGTTCCAGCATGTCTTTACAGCCCTTGGATGGCTGCTGACTTTCCTTTTCAACAAAGTAGACCAGGCTTCATGTTCAGAGGCTTTAGGAAACAATAGTCTCAGTGGAATTTAATCACTGGCTCGGTTTTGCTGTGTATCTTTATAATTAATTTTTTGGTTTTGCTGTATATCTTTATAATTAATTTTTATTTATGTCAAGTTTTGGGGAGTTTTCTATTATGACTGTGATATTAATTTTCCTGTTGAAACATGTTTTTATTGACTTAAAGGTCAATCTAGGTAAATAAGGGAAGGAAAGAGATGAGGACTCAGCCACAATCAGAAAAGGGCTTCAGGAATGGATGTAAGTTGGGAAATTAAGTGGAAATGGAAGCAACATTTCACAAAGAGAGAGGATGTGTTGGCCTTGACAGCTTAAGGTTACACCTGATCACTGACCTGGTGACCCAGGCGGGGTGGGAAACGCTCTCCTGGCTGGGGCTGAGCCAGAGGAAGTCAGTCAAGGGACCCTAAACTCTCACCTGGCTTTTCCACACTGGTACCCTGCCTGCATGGATACGTGTTAAGTCGCTTCAATCATGTCCGATTCTTTGCAACCCTACGGACTGTAGCCCTCCAGGCTCCTCTGTTCATGGGATTCTCTAGGCAAGAATATTGGAGTGGGTTGCTATGCTCTCCTCCAGGGCATCTTCCCGACTCAGGGATCAAACCCGCATCTCTTACGTCTCCTGCATTGGCAGGCAGGTTCTTTACCATTAGGGTCACCTGGGAAGCCTGGCACCCTGCCTGGCACAGACTCAAATGCTCAAAAACTATTTGTTGACTAAAGGTGTGGAAGAATGAAAATGCAGATAAAGCCCTGGAGTTAGTTCTGTGGATTTCCATTACGAGTGTCAAAGTATTGTCCAAGATAGCAGGGCCTTGGGGTCCATCCAGGGACACCCCATCATGGCACAAGTGGGAAACACAGGCCCAGGGAAGAAGGAGGTGTTTGCTCAAACCACACAGTGTGGGAAAGAGCAGGGCTGGGAAGGAGCTTCTCACCTGTGATTATCCTCGCCAGCACGCCAGCCTGTCACTTCCAGTGTGTGACCACAGGAACGACCGACCTCCGCCTGGGCAGACAGGAAGCCAGCCTCCTGGCACCTGCCGGGCACTTGAAAAGCCATCTGCTCGGAAGCTGACTGAAGGCGTTCTGCATTACTTGGAAGGTCAGGTTGGATCACATCCCAGGGTCCTTGCTCCTCTGGGATTGGGATGCCGGGCGCTCCCATCCTGGGTGGAGGATGGAGACTAACCCCTCTCCTCTCGAGGAGTATACCCATCCGTGGGCATCTCCTGGCTCAGAGGCTCCAGGCACTGCCAAAGACGGCAAACGGACCACCACTGTCCCTCCGGTCGCCATGACCTGCTCTACACAATGTTCTTATTTATTTATTATTTATATTGTCTATGATCGGCCTCTGCCTCCAAACCTGGAACTCCTGCAAGGGCAAGGAGTTTGGCGCATTTTGTTTATTGATATGTCCCAGCCCCTAGAACAGTCCCTGGCACCGTGGAGACACGGCAAATATTTGTTGGATGGATGGCGTGCTGGACAAATGTTCCAGAGCCCCAACTCTATGGCTTCCTAGCTGTGGGGATTTGGGCAAATGAAGCGATTTTGAGCCTCAGTTTTCTCATCTGTAAAATGGAATGGCCATACTAACTTGAAGAGTTGGGCTGACAGGGGCTTGGGGGGGCAGATCTTTTTCAGTGCCGGGCTCCAAAGAGGCATTTAAACATATTCATTTGCTCATGAGGTCTGTCAGTCCACAAACACGTGGCCTGGTGAGGCCTGCGTCTGACTCCTACGTCTTTCTTTAGAAGACGTAGGAGTCAGTCTTTTCTAGAAAGATGAGTAACACGCTGAGAGGAACTGCTGGAGGCAGAGAGTATGGGAAACACGGGGAGTATGTGGGAGGGGTGGGGTGGCAGGAACAGAGGCTGGAGGGGGTGACGCAGAGGGCGTGCTCCGCAGATCCATGTGCAGAAGAGGCACGGAGGAGCCCCGTGATGTGCCTGCCAGGTGGGCTAAGGCACGTGGCCTTCCCTCCCTGAGCAGGGCAGAGCTCGGGCAGCTGCTGGCCATGCCTGGAACATGGGCGATGACTGGGGCATTCTTTCTTTTCAGCAAACATGTGCTGGGCATCTTCTCCATTTCAGGCCTTGGCACCTGGGCCCCAGGGGACTTGGAGATGCCCAGTCTGCAGCCTTAGGGACACTTACAACACAGAGTCTGTCTGGGTCACCCTCTAACTAAACGCCTGCTGAAGTTCCCCATAGCCCTTCAATTCAAGACCACCATTCTCCCTGTGGCCCAGGAGGACCCAGTCTACCTCTCCAGTCTCACTGCCCACCTCTTCCTGCTTTATTCTGTTGCTCTGATATATTCATCTCATTTCAGTTTTTTGTCCATATCACTTTCTGACCTCAGGACCTTTGCACACACCGTCCTCTCTGCTTGGGACAGTTTCCCTCTTCTCCCCACCACAGCCTTCCCTCTCTTGGTTACCCAGATCGAATTTATTTCTGTAGTGAGGAATGAAAATATGGCTGCGCTCATCTCATATGCTAGCAAAATAATGCTCAAAATCCTTCAAGCTAGGCTTCAACAGTATGTGAACCAAGAGCTTCCAGGTACAAGCCTTTAGAAAAGGCAGAGGAACCAGAGGTTAAATTGCCAACATCTGTTGGATCATAGAAAAAGCAAAGGAATTCCAGAAAAGCATGTACTTCTGCTTCATTGACCCTAAAGCCTTTGACTGTGTGGATCACAACACACTGGAAAATTCTTAAAGAGATGGGAATACCAGATCATTTTACCTGCCTCTTGAGAAACCTATATGCAGGTAAAGAAGCAACAGTTAGAACCAGACATGGAATAGCAGATGGGTTCTAAATTGGGAAAGGAGTACGTCAAATCTGTATTTCCTCACCTTGCTTATTTAACTTATATGCAGAGTACGTTATGTGAAATGTTGGGCTGGAAGAGCACAAGCTGGAATCAAGATTGCTAAGAGAAATATCAATAACCTCAGATATGCAGATGACACCACCCTAATGGCAGAAAGCAAAGAGGCATTACAGAGACTCTTGATGAAGGTGAAAGAGGAAAGTGGAAAAGCTGGCTTAAAACTCAACATTCAAAAAACTAAGATCATGGCATATAGTCCTATCACTTCATGGCAAAAAGATGCGGAAAAAAAATGGAAACAGTGAGAGACTTTATTATCCTGGGCTCCAAAATCACTGCAGACTGTGGCTACAGCCATGAAATTAAAAGACACTTGCTCCTTGGACAGAAAGCTATGATAAATCTAGAGAGTGTATTAAAAACCAGAGACATCACTTCGCCGACAAAGGTTGGTATAGTTAAAGCCATGATTTTTCCAGTAGTCATGTATGGATGGGAGAGTTGGACCATAAAGAAGGCTGGACAATGAAGAATTGATGCTTCGAACTGTGGTGTTGGGAAGACTCTTGAGAGTCCCTTGGACTGAAAGGAGATCAAACCAGTCAATCCTAAAGGAAATCAACCCTGAATATTCATTGGAAGGACTGATGCTGAAGCGCCAATACTTTGGCCACCTGATGAAAAAAGCCAACTCAATGGAAAAGACCCTGATCTTGGGAAAGACTGAAGGCAGGAGGAGCAGGGGATGACAGAGGATGAGGTGGTTTCATGGCATCACCGACTTGATGGACATGAGTTTGAGCAAACTCTGGGAGATAGCGAAGGACAGAGAAGCCTGGTGTGCTGTTGTTCATGGGGTTGCAAAGAGTCAGGTATGACTGAATAAGTAGGAAGTCTTACAGAAAAACTGGGACTGCAGGCATGAAATCAAGAGACACNATTGAAGGCAGGAGGAGAAGGGTCAACAGTGGATGAGATAGTTGGATGGCATCACTGATTCAAGGGACATGAGTATGAGCAAGCTCCAGGAGATGGTGAAGGAAAGGGAAGTGTGGCATGTTGCAGTCCATGGGATCTCAGAGAGTCAGACACAACTGAGTGACTGAACAACAGCAACATGCCTCTGTAGCCCAGAATTTCATACAAGTTTGAAGATATCTTTCTTTGAGCTCCCTCCCATATGATTTCCTCAGTTCTTCAGTATTCAACAGCTTCTTTTTTCTTGTCTTCTCACTATAAACTATGGATTTTTTCACCTCCTCACCCTCATCTNCAGACACAACTGAGTGACTGAACAACAGCAACATGCCTCTGTAGCCCAGAATTTCATACAAGTTTGAAGATATCTTTCTTTGAGCTCCCTCCCATATGATTTCCTCAGTTCTTCAGTATTCAACAGCTTCTTTTTTCTTGTCTTCTCACTATAAACTATGGATTTTTTCACCTCCTCACCCTCATCTTGGCATCCCTGGTGGTTCAATGGTAAAGAATCCACCTGCTAATCCAGGAGATGTGGAGATGCAGGCTCAATCCTCAGGTCAGGAAGGTCCCCTTGAGAAAAAAATGACCACTCACTCCAGTATTTTTGCCTGGAAAATTCCATGGATGGAGGAGACTGTTGAGTTACAGTTCATGGACTCGCAAAAGAGTCAGACATGACTTAGTTACTAAACAACAGTAACAACACCCTCCTCTTATAACACAATTCTTGAACCTGGGTCTACCTTTGGCAGGAGGTTAAAAGATGTAAAATGTAGCACAGATCCTCTCTCACTGATTTGACAGCAGAGGATGCTGTTCCCAGTCGATGTGATCAGAAAGAAGGACTTTGCTCCTAGAGCTTTGGGTGTCTTAGCAACAGATGCTGAGGTTCACTCCATAGAGGTATTTTGAGGACTGAGACTTACTTAGGGGATAGATTGGGAAAAATTAAAACAGAACACAATAAGCAAAGAAACAAAACAGAGGCTTTCCTTCTTTCTCCATTCATTAGGGAACCTGGTCCTTGAAACAAAATGGGTTTATCTTAAAACTTTCCTGTTTGTGAGTATTGAACAGTCAGGGGTTTAAGCTGTCCCAAGTATAAGCCAAGTGATTTGAGAGGAAAAATACATAAACATCATGGATACACACCCTACCCACCACACACCCACACACATCACACAATCACATGAAACATACTGGTTTTGAATATAAACAAGAAGAAGAGACAGAGGAATACCCATCAGGTAGAGGAATGGGATAAATGCCCACCAAACCAAACAAAAGAGGAAGAGATAGGGAATCTACCTGATAAAGAATTCCAAATANTGCTCATGAGGTCTGTCAGTCCACAAACACGTGGCCTGGTGAGGCCTGCGTCTGACTCCTACGTCTTTCTTTAGAAGACGTAGGAGTCAGTCTTTTCTAGAAAGATGAGTAACACGCTGAGAGGAACTGCTGGAGGCAGAGAGTATGGGAAACACGGGGAGTATGTGGGAGGGGTGGGGTGGCAGGAACAGAGGCTGGAGGGGGTGACGCAGAGGGCGTGCTCCGCAGATCCATGTGCAGAAGAGGCACGGAGGAGCCCCGTGATGTGCCTGCCAGGTGGGCTAAGGCACGTGGCCTTCCCTCCCTGAGCAGGGCAGAGCTCGGGCAGCGACTGGCCATGCCTGGAACATGGGCGATGACTGGGGCATTCTTTCTTTTCAGCAAACATGTGCTGGGCATCTTCTCCATTTCAGGCCTTGGCACCTGGGCCCCAGGGGACTTGGAGATGCCCAGTCTGCAGCCTTAGGGACACTTACAACACAGAGTCTGTCTGGGTCACCCTCTAACTAAACGCCTGCTGAAGTTCCCCATAGCCCTTCAATTCAAGACCACCATTCTCCCTGTGGCCCAGGAGGACCCAGTCTACCTCTCCAGTCTCACTGCCCACCTCTTCCTGCTTTATTCTGTTGCTCTGATATATTCATCTCATTTCAGTTTTTTGTCCATATCACTTTCTGACCTCAGGACCTTTGCACACACCGTCCTCTCTGCTTGGGACAGTTTCCCTCTTCTCCCCACCACAGCCTTCCCTCTCTTGGTTACCCAGATCGAATTTATTTCTGTAGTGAGGAATGAAAATATGGCTGCGCTCATCTCATATGCTAGCAAAATAATGCTCAAAATCCTTCAAGCTAGGCTTCAACAGTATGTGAACCAAGAGCTTCCAGGTACAAGCCTTTAGAAAAGGCAGAGGAACCAGAGGTTAAATTGCCAACATCTGTTGGATCATAGAAAAAGCAAAGGAATTCCAGAAAAGCATGTACTTCTGCTTCATTGACCCTAAAGCCTTTGACTGTGTGGATCACAACACACTGGAAAATTCTTAAAGAGATGGGAATACCAGATCATTTTACCTGCCTCTTGAGAAACCTATATGCAGGTAAAGAAGCAACAGTTAGAACCAGACATGGAATAGCAGATGGGTTCTAAATTGGGAAAGGAGTACGTCAAATCTGTATTTCCTCACCTTGCTTATTTAACTTATATGCAGAGTACGTTATGTGAAATGTTGGGCTGGAAGAGCACAAGCTGGAATCAAGATTGCTAAGAGAAATATCAATAACCTCAGATATGCAGATGACACCACCCTAATGGCAGAAAGCAAAGAGGCATTACAGAGACTCTTGATGAAGGTGAAAGAGGAAAGTGGAAAAGCTGGCTTAAAACTCAACATTCAAAAAACTAAGATCATGGCATATAGTCCTATCACTTCATGGCAAAAAGATGCGGAAAAAAAATGGAAACAGTGAGAGACTTTATTATCCTGGGCTCCAAAATCACTGCAGACTGTGGCTACAGCCATGAAATTAAAAGACACTTGCTCCTTGGACAGAAAGCTATGATAAATCTAGAGAGTGTATTAAAAACCAGAGACATCACTTCGCCGACAAAGGTTGGTATAGTTAAAGCCATGATTTTTCCAGTAGTCATGTATGGATGGGAGAGTTGGACCATAAAGAAGGCTGGACAATGAAGAATTGATGCTTCGAACTGTGGTGTTGGGAAGACTCTTGAGAGTCCCTTGGACTGAAAGGAGATCAAACCAGTCAATCCTAAAGGAAATCAACCCTGAATATTCATTGGAAGGACTGATGCTGAAGCGCCAATACTTTGGCCACCTGATGAAAAAAGCCAACTCAATGGAAAAGACCCTGATCTTGGGAAAGACTGAAGGCAGGAGGAGCAGGGGATGACAGAGGATGAGGTGGTTTCATGGCATCACCGACTTGATGGACATGAGTTTGAGCAAACTCTGGGAGATAGCGAAGGACAGAGAAGCCTGGTGTGCTGTTGTTCATGGGGTTGCAAAGAGTCAGGTATGACTGAATAAGTAGGAAGTCTTACAGAAAAACTGGGACTGCAGGCATGAAATCAAGAGACACTTGCTCCTTGGAAGAAAAACTAAGACAAACCTAGACAGTATATCAAAAAGCAGAGATATCACTTTGCCAACGAGTGTCTGTGTAGTCAAAGCTTTTGCTTTTCCAGTAGTCATATACAGTTGTGTGACTTGGGCCATAAAGAAGGCTGAGCGCTAAAGAATTGATGCTTTTGAACTGTGGTGTTGGAGAAGACTCTTGAGAGTCCCTTGGGCTGAAGGAGATCAAAGCCCTTCAATCCTAAAGAAAATCAACCCTGATTGTTCATTGGAAGTACTGGTGATGAAGTTAAAGCTCCAATACTTTGGCCACCTGATGCAAAGAGCCAACTCATTGGAAAAGACCTTGATGCTGGGGAAGATTGAGAGCAAGAGAAGGCAGAGGATGAGATGGTTGGGTAGCATCACTGACTCAATGGACATGAGTTTGAACAAGCTCTGGGAGACAGTGAAAGAGGCCTTGGGGGTCACAGAGTCAGACACAACTTAGTGACTGAGCAACAGCGCCAGTCCTATTTAGAATAAAGCTGGTTAAAATAAAGATGAATGAGGCATGAGACATTAACCTTCATTTCTATTAATATTTGAAAGACCAGCCAGGGTTTTACATATTATTAACTATATGAGGAAAAACACACCCTTACGCAGTTTTAATTAATAGCCATGATTCAAAACAGACATGCTCTCCACATTCAGAACTTTCCCCAATTGTCATGTTCTCAGTATCTGAGTCCCCAGGCTGGGTCAGACGGACCTGTTAACAAACTCTCAAAGCACCCGTGACCAGCTTTCATCACGTTCACTAGAGTTCACGGTCATGTCATTATTTGATTCATGCTTGTTTCTTTCACTGGATATTAACTCCATGAAGGCAGGGGCCAGGTCTGTTTGTATCAACAACTAGCCCAGGGGTTGCTGTCCCATGCGTCATCATTTCATGCAGGATTGTAACCCATGTGGAATTGGTGGGGAAATTCAGATGCAGGAGCCATCGCAGTGCATGGGAGGTGAGTATTCCATAAAGAGATTATTATGGATTGGGCACTGGAGGATGAGTAGGAGCTTGTTAGGCAGGAAGTGAGCATGACCGGTAGAGGAGATAGCAACTTTCAACACATGAGGAGGTGCTCAGGCTCAGAGGCTTTAAATGACATACCCAAGTCACCCAGCTACTAAGTGGCTTACCCTATTGTCCCCTGTCCCCAGTGGCACATGTCATGGACCTGAGTGAATTCCTGGGGATTCTGGTGTTGCCCTGGTGTCCTCCCACCCACCAGCCCCTAGGCTAGTGCCTGGGAAATGGTGATCGTCAGCAAAGTGCTCCAGGGAGTGCTTTTGCCCCCTCACATCTGTGTCCTGGGTGCAGAATCTCAACCTTCTCACCCTTCCCACCTTCTCAAACAGAGGCTGCTTACTCTGGTGCTGCCTGAGTAAGCATCCTAAACTAGTCCTCTCTAGGCTACCTTCCCTACCAGCTTGTGTGGCAGTTGGGTCTCCAGGGCCCTGCAAGGGCCCAGGACAGAAGAGGAGGTGCTTACTGAACACACACGAGTGTGCACACACCCACCCACCCACACCCACACACACACACACATGCGTGCACACACGCGCCAAATGGGACAGGGCAGCTCTCTCACCTGGAACTGGATCTGAGAAACGCAATGACTAGCTGGGCCCCCAGGTCTATGTGGAACCCCTCCCTTCCCACCCCAGACCAGATGACTCGGCTCTTTGCTACCTGTCACTAACCACAAAGACACAGGGAAGTCACTTCGCCTTTCTGAGTCTCACTTCCCACGTCTCTCGTAAGAATGTCCATTCTGGCTGCGAACAGGGTAGATGTAACCAGGACAGAGAGGCATGGTGAGCTGTGAATTGCCAGGGGACGGCAATTGGTGCCAGCTCAGACTTCTTAGTGCCAAGCCAGTGAGGATCCTTCCTCCTTAAACACCTTCAGCACTGGCTTTCGGTATTCACCAAGCAATCAGGTGCTTAGAGAAATCCCACAGGCATAGTAACTCCTGTGAACACTGATGCCCTCTAGTGGTTATAGGCAGACCCTGCACGGCCATGCTTTCCTGGCAGGTGCACCGAAAGGATTACTTCAGCTGAGCTAGCTGACAGGTTCAAACACCATGCTCTCCACGCTGTGCCTGAAACAGCGGCTCTGGAGTCAGACAAACCTTGTGCTGGGTCTCCTGGCTACTGCTACTCTGGGTTTCATCCACCTAATGCTGGCCAGCCCCACTCCTGTTTTGTCATCTGCCTGGATGCTTGGCTGAGCCCAAAGCTCCCAAGAGGACCCTGCGCAGAGGATATCTGTGTAGCTCACACGCCAAAGACCCCAAGCCAAGGGCTCACAAAGAGGAACTAGCTTTTCTCAAGTGGTGTGGTAGCTTTCTTGGAGCCCTGGAGAAGTGTCATTGTCCTCAGTCTTGGTCTAGTTCTACGGGGAAACAGAAGTGCGGAGAGTGTATGACTTTCCCAAAGACTCTGTTTCTGAGATTTGAACCCAGATCTCCTTCACTCTGAACCCCAGGCGGGCACTCTCCTTGGTTCACAGCATCCCCATATTATCCACCAACAGTCAGCAGATCTTGGGAGTGTTGTTTATTAAATCACAAAACCCCTCTACCTACCAGGGTTGGGGGAGAAGGTTACTGTCAACTGGGTAGGGATGGGGCATCTAATCCTGAAATTTGAATGGGCGGTGAGGGGGCTAAGGGTGGGGAGGAATGGTGCCCGGAAGCCAGTGGTGCTGCCTCTTTGGATGGTGGTGTGGAGAGCTCAGGACAATGTGAGATGAGATGAAAGTCCCTGTGGTCTCAAGGAGACAAAAGGCATCCAACCCCAGGACATAGCTGGGGTCTGCAGGAGGTCGGGTTTCTGCCTTATCTCCCAGAAGGATTAACAATCTTTCCAAAGAAGAGCAGGTTATTCATTTTAGTCTCCCAGATCATCAGCAGGAAGCGGCGGTTTATCTTGACCTTAATCGGTGTCTCCATGGGCAGTGTCTGCGCTCCGGAGCCCGCGGCTCCCTCTGTGCCCTTCTCGTCCATCTTCAGGGTAGCCTTGTGTACTGCCTGTGGGAAACAGGAGTAGGGTCAGTGCTTGGGAGCCACTTGGAGGCCCTGGATGGGCAAAAGCTAACCAGAGGCTGTGAGAGAGAGCACGTGCTTGCGTGCTAAGTCGCTTCAGTCGTGCCCGACTCTTTGTGACCCTACAGGTGGCAGCCTGCCAGGCTCCCCGTCCGTGAGATTCTCCAGGGAGGAGTGCTGGAGCGGGTTGCCATGCGCTCCTCTGGGGGATCTTCCCAACCAAGGGGTCAAATCCTCTTCTCTTACTTCTCCTGCTTTGACAGGCAGGTTCTTTACCACTAGCACCACCAGGGAAACCCTTGGAATGAAGTATTTCCTGCCATATCAATAAACAAGGGTGTCACAGCCATCAGCTATTCCAGCCCTCTACATGGGACTTTCTGAGCCTGGAGGGCATTCAGAAAGAACAGTGCCTAGGATCCAACGATGGTCAAGGAACTAAGGATGTGAAAAATCAAATCACAGGATGCTGGCCCCAGGTAGCTGAGATACTTATGAAAGGAATGATTTCAGTGAAGCCAGGCTCTTGCATCTTCCCAGACATAGAAAAACAGTAAATTCCTTAATGTGAAATCTCTGGTTTTCCTTAATTAACAATAATCTTTTGATGTTCAGATTACCTGCCCCTTGTCACCAACTTCTATATAACCTAATTCCTTCATCCCCAACACGCTTACCTCCTCTGAACAGTTTTCTCAGGGTTACTTGAGATGCTGTCTCCCAGGCTTGCAGTCCTAAAAATTCCCACTGAATAAAACATAACTCTCAACTTTGAGACTATTTTTTAAGTCAATAAGGCTCAGAGAAGAAGAGGCCTCTGCCTGTGTCACCCAGTGACTTGACTGGTGCCAGTGATCCCAGGGCTCATGGCTGTTCTCTCGTCATCAGTTAAGGATACTCAACAAGCAGACATAGCTTGAAAGAAAGAGTGAGGTAGGAGAGTGCCAGTTCCTGGGAGGGGAGACGGCGTGGGAGTTTCTGTGGTTCCCAAGACTTGCAGGGGTTCATCAAGGGTAATAATCGCGGAAAGGCTGAACTTTAGCTGGATGGGAGGGAGGTGAAGGCACCCCTGGCCCAAAGCACCCAGCCCCTTTGAACTCCTTTCATCCTCCTGGTGGAATGTTAAGAGGGAATCTGATTCCAGGGTAGCTGTTTGAGATGACTCAGGCCCCAGATCGACCCCAAAGGCATCAACATCCATGAGGAAGTAATGGACACTGGAAAACTGATGGGCTTCTGTTAAATATTGATACATTTCACTCCATTCTGCTGCTGCTGCTAAGTCCCTTCAGTCGTGTCCAACTCTTTGCAACCCCATGGACTGTAGCCCGCCAGGCTCCTCTGTCCATGGGATTCTCCAGGCAAGAACACTGGAGTGGGCTGCCAGGCCCTCCTCCAGGGGATCTTCCTAACTCAGGAATAGAACCCGAGTCTCTTACATCTCCTGCCTTGGCAGGTGGGTTCTTCACCACGAGAGTCATCTCCCTCTGTTCTTCAGAATGCTAATTATTTTACTGGCAGGTCAACAGTTGATGTCTACACATAGGATCACAGCTGCCAACTCCATCCCTTCTCACCTCCCAGCCTCAGGCTGGGCTGCTTTCCTCCTGGAAGATCTTCCTCCCGCCTGTCTCTGCTTGCTGAAATCTTCCCCCATCTCAGTGGCCTTTAAACCTCAAAGTATGTTTGCCAGATAAAGTACAGATAAATTTGAATTTACAGTTAAACTTGAATTTCAGATAAATGATGAAATTTTCAGTGTAAGTATATCCCATGCAATATTTAGGCTATACAAAAAACATTCATTCATCACTTATATGAAATTTGAATTTCGCTGATGTCCTGTGTTTTATTAAGTTTTTTTTTTTTACTGTGGATCATTTTTAAAGTCTTTACTGAATTTGTTACAACACTGCTTCTGTTCTATGTTTTTGTTTCTGGGGCCATGAGGCATGTGGGATCTTAGATCCCCTGACCAGGGACTGAACCCTAACCCCCTGCACTGGAAGGCGAAGTCTTAGCCACTGGACCACCAGGGCAGTCCCTGGTGTATTGCAGTCTGTCTGTTACATCTGGGCACCTCCTCCATCTGGTCCTTCTGACTGTCACCAGCAGGCAGAGGCTCAGCCTTGCTGGAGACCAAAGTGTCCTTAGCTTACTTATCTCTACATTATGTAGAAAAATGTTCACAACTTACTCCTCACAAGCCTGGGTCACTTCTAGGCCTGATGACTGCTCCAAGCCTCCAGACACTGCTGCATTGAATCAACTTCCAAAGTAGGAATAGGAGATCGACAGGTCCGATTTTGAAGACTAGAAACATGAGGCTTGGGAGGGTACCTGATTTGCCCAGGACCATAGGCGGTTCAGGGCAGTTAGGCTTGGCCTGACTGGTGGGGGCACTCTTGGCTCGTACACCTGCTCTGATAGAGTGTCTGGCCCAGGGTGGTACGAAGGCTCCCTGAGCTGGAGGAGGGTAGCGTCCCAGCCAGGCAGGCTTACCTCACCCACTTTCAGGTTTCGATGAGGGGAGATCCTGGTGAGATCACCGTGTTCCTCAAAGATTTTGCTGATGCCCAGGTGGGAAAGCGTCTTCTTCAGGTCGTAGTTACTAGTGATGGTCAACCTGGGCACAAACACATCTGCCACCCTAGGGAGGAGAAAGTGTCAAAGGTGAACAGCGGGGCCCTGCCGTTTCTCCAGGCAGGCTTTAGGATGGTGATGAGACATGTCTCCTTCCAGCCCCTGAGGTCTCAGAATTTCTCTCTAGCCACAGAATAAAGAGAGACTCCTTAAGCCTGGACTTAAAAAGAAAAAAAATTTAGTTGTGCTGGGTGGGGTCTACTTCCCTGACCAGGGATTGAACTGGGGCCTCCTACATCGAGAGCTCAGCCTTAACCACAGGACCACCAAAGAAGTCTCCTGGGTGGGTTGTTGAAACATTCAGGCTCTCCGACTTGCGTTCTTATTTTTCTATCAAACTACCCGAGCCCTCATCCACAGCAATGTCCCCGAGCCCCCTGTCTCAGGACCCCTTCAGGGCAGCCATTGAGGGTCTCTCCACTATAGCCTCAGCCACACTCAGGCGCTGAGCTGATCCCAGCAGTCCGGTACTAGAGGCAGCAAGGCCCGGAGATGGGAAGCTGGCAGAGCTGAGTGCAGATCTACTCTGCCTTCCGGGAGCTCTGTGGTTGGGATCCGATGACCTCACCTCTTTGAGCCATTTGTATGAAAATGAGGACGGTGGCCACGGCAACCACAGACCAGAAGGGGCTAAAGTGTGCGTCGGGCATCGGAGGCTCAGCAGTCAGCGGGCAAGCAAGTGTTCACCTCTCAGCCTTGGACGAGCCGCTTCAGACCCTCTGTGGTCGGGACCTGGGTTGGCATCCCTGCCCTGGGGTCAGCCGTGCTGAGGCACCTGTGGAGCCTGGGCTCCTGTCCACGGGGTCATGGACGCCGTTCTCTCTGCCTCTCCAAGGACCTCATTCCTGCCTACGTTTCCTTTTCCTCCTGCACAGTCCATAAATGGCTTCTACTGGACCGCCCTCAGGGGCAGACCACAGGCTCTAACAACCCTCGTCCTCAGTTCAGAAGCAAAATCAATTCCAGTGGCCTCTAGTCACGTCTCCAGCCCACGCCTTTCTTTCAGAACAGAGAGAAAACAAAACACACCTTGCTCTCCCATTGTTACTGCTGTTGCTCAGTTGCTAAGTAGTACTGACTCTTTGGCGACCCCAGGGACTGTAGCCCCCAGGTTCCTCCGTCCGTGGGATTTCCCAGGCAGGAATACTGGAGTGGGTTGCCATTTCCTTCTCTAGGGGATTGTCTGGACCCAGGGATCAAACCCATGGCTCCTGTGCTGGCAGGCAGATTCTTTACCACTGAGCCACTAGGGAGCCCACTTCCATTATTGGCTCAAACCATTTTCTAGAGTGGCAACTGACCTTGGCTTGTTAGAGCCAGTGGCCAAAAAATCAGGAAGTGGCACCTGATAGTCAATCCATTTTGAAGCATTCCCACCCAGATCCATGCCCTCTGCCCTCCCCTCCATCCCTGGGTGCTCCTTCTCTCATCCTTTTCTGGCTCCACCTCCTTGCCCGTGGCTCACCACTGAAGTGCTCCCAGCCTCCCTCCCACCGGGTCCTTCTCCTTTCCGCCCCCCCCCACTGTCTTTCCTATCTTTTTTCCCTCTTGGGGGATATCATTCTGTGCCTTTGATTTTAACACCCACAATAGGCCCAATGACTCTCAAACTTGCCTTTCCACTTATCCGTTCATTTGACACAAGCTTATTTAGTGCCTACTGTATACCAGGCTCTGTTCTACATGCTGGGATGCATCTAGAACAGGCAGAAATCCACGCTCTTGAACTTGTGCTCCACTAGGGAAGGAGGACAATAAACCATCACAACAAAAGGGAGAAAAAAGGGTAGATACACGGGCTGGTGGTCTCAGCAAGTGCCATGGGGAAAAACACGCAGACTGACTTGGGGATCAGGAATGCTGGAGTAAAGGGGAAGTCTGAGCAAGCTTTCAAGGGGGCAGAGGAGTCCGGCAAGTTATTTTTTTGTAGTTATTATTTTTTCTGAATGAAATGGGGAGTCATAGTAGAGTTAGACTTTATTGTTCAGAAATAGAATTTCTCTCCCATGAGCTTGCAGCTACATCTGGATATCTAAGATGCGTTCTTCAATTTCTCCAAAGATTTGTTCCCATGTGAAGGAAACTCTGTTGGTTCACTTTTCGCTCATAGACAACCCAGCTCAGTCCTAGCATCATCTCTGCTTCTCTTAGAACCCTCCGCCACTCCTGACAGCATGTTGGGCATGGCAGAGGTTCTCAGGAAAGGCCTTTTGGGTGGAGAATTATGGTGGAGTCAAGGTGGAAGAGAGAACAAAAGCACCAAGGAGCAGGATATCCTGACATTGTTTCTACTGAAGTGGAAGCTTCCCTTTCCATCTCATAGACCCACTGAAATGGGAAAGGACCCTGTGGTTTCTTCCCTGCATGTCCTCCACCTGCTTTTTGTCTGTGGGAAAACTTTAGCCAAGTAATAAGTTTAATCAGAGAAGTGAGGAAAAGGCAGAAACAAAGGAAGGCAGTCAAGTGAGACCAAATAATAGTAGTTTAATTATTAAGCAAGGTCAAGGACCTTTAGTTCCATGGGATGTTTTCAACTGTGGTGTCATAATGAAACCAGTGAAGAGTGAGCCAAGTAAGTTGTATCATCATTCTGTCACTCCTCATCCTTCCACATGTACTGCTATTCAGCCTTGAAGATGTGGCACCAATGCCACCTAATCCATGAAGCCCTCCCTGACCACCACTGCCCACCAAGTTTGCTTCATCCTCTGTACTCTTACAATGTTTCAGCATTTACACTTCTATGACTTGTTTGCTAGCATACTTCCGACCAAAATATAAATTCATCATGGAGCCCAGAATGGGCTTACCCTTGGGGTAAGAGCTCAGTGAATCTGAGAAAGAGGAAGCAAAGACAGTGGGAGGAGAGGGAGGAAGGTGGAAGATACTACACGTGTCAGGCACCCTCTTTACCTTCGTACGACTAACTTCTTCCATCTGGCAAAAGTGTCCAACCCCAGGGCCTCCTCCACTTGCTTCATTCTGCCCTCATCAGGAAGAACAAAGATGGCCGTGAAGTTGCTCTGGTAAGGCATTTCCAGGACAGTGCAGGAAAGCTGGTCATCATGCCCCACTCTATACATGCCCGCATGGAACATCATGGGCACCTTCACGGTCTTGTTTCTGTTCAGAATGAAATCTTCCTCTTTCGTATCCTTTGGGTCAAACTCATGTTGCCACCTGGCTTAAGATTGAAGAATAACAGAGTCACACAAGTGTCCTGAGGGAGAAGGAGCTATTGGATCCAGTCAACCATGGGGCCTCTGTCCCCATGGACTTAAAGGAGTTTGGTTGCTCTGGTGTATCAGAGCAGGTGCACAGGAATCCCTGGCCTCACACCAGGCCCTGAACACCGCAGGGGACATGAGCTTGGTCCCAGTTGTCATCTATCCCAGTAAAGCCAAGACCAAGGCTGCTGACTAAGAGGGGAACTTCAGACTGCCCCAAGCCTCAAGGCTCCTGAGGCTGAGAAAGCCTGCGGATTCTCTTACAGAAGCAGTCCCTGGATCACACTTAGTGGGGGCTATTTGGGTCTGAGTGAAAATTCTCACATCTATTCCAAGCCAGCCCTGGAGAAGCCACTCTTATGTGGGACTAAGAAGACTAAACTAACAGGCTGCCCTTGGGAGCATGCTGAAGAGCAGTGATCTCTTAAAACTGGGCATTTTGATTCTCTATTTTTGGCCCTGAGACCTCTCTGATGGCATAAACTCAGACCTGGGTCTTTTCACTTGCTACCCTCAGAGTCCCCAGTATAAGGCCCTTAGGTCCAACTCCCCAAGCTCAAATGTCTAGCTTTATTGCTCTAGAAGGAAAACCTTGGTCAAGTGTCTCAGCCTCCCTGGGTTTTAGGGTCCTTATTTGCCAGCTGGGGATATTGATGGGAACCTCACAAGGTTGCTGTGAGACTTGGTGGGGGAAAGGCAACACAACTCAGTGACTGTGTGTAGGTAAGTGTTGAGCGGGTGCTAGGCATCGTCACCTCACCATGGCTCTTGCTGTCATATAGAGGATGGAGGGACTTTGGGAAATTCCTAATTTTCCTTTTTTCCCTGCTTTGGACAGTCTACCATTATCATTCCTGTTTTACCCTATAACCATCAATCTCCTTGTGGATTTGGGGAGAGCTGAACTTCCATATTCAGGATCATGTTGTTGACAGCCCCGCAGCCTTGCCTGGTCCGAGGGCTGCCGGCTTCTCATTCTCACCTATGTTGGCCAACATTTGTGTGTGTGGTGTGACTGGGTGTGTATAGTGTGGTGGATACAGTGTGAATGAGGGGTATACTTTCATCTTCTTTCTCAACACCTCACCCTCAGACTTGGGGAGTCTATAACATGTGGTGAGAAGACCAAGGCACCTGCCAGTGTGATCCTGGTCACAATCCTGATCATCAACACGGCACCATCCTGGGCCTCTACCTGGAGTGATGGAAAGCCTAGCCATCAGGTCAAGAGAAGTGGGTTCTACTCCTGACTTTCATTAGCTGGCTTTGTAACTTTGAGTAAATTAATTAATCTCTCTCTGAATTTCACTTTCCTGGTCTAAGAAATGGGGGAAAAGATGACACTTCAACCCCTACACTCAATGCTGTGTTAGGATCATCAGTAGTCATAAAAATGCACCTATGGGGAATGGACTTCAAAACATTCATTTATCGCTAATTTTCACTTTGAATCCCAATAACCATCTTACGAGCTGCGTATCAAGGTACTCCTTTTTCAGACAGGAGAAGTAGGATTCAAAGAGAACAATTACATGTGAACTCAGGGTCACAGAGCAAGTAAATGCACAACCATTGAATTTGACTCAAGTCTACATGCCAACATACCCTAAGCCTTACCTCGAAAGAAAATATAGTTGATAAGAAGCATCACAGTGCCAGGGTCTATGTTCTTGATTAGGTTGTTGATTTTCCCCTGGGTTTTCTGACTGACATAGTTATTGATCTGCTTCTGAGCATTTTCTGAGTTCTGGAAGTTGGTGGGGATGGTGTCTGCCTTGTACATGTTCTTGACTTCCGTCAGAAACTTCTGCTGGGGCTTTACCTTCTGGTCAATAAACAAGGCATTCCCGAGTCCCAGCCTTTGGTCCTGGTTCCTCTGATTCAGCCTGTGGATGAGGTAGTGGAAGCCCTCATGGAGGTCTTTCTCAGGGATGTTCCTGAAGTTGAAGCCCTCCTTGATCTCAGCCAGGGTGGAGTCCTGGGCACCCAGAGACAGCATGGAGAAGGCCATGGAGATGCTCCAGGGGGAGAAGAAGATGTTATTATCAAGGCTGTTGAAGGACATTTTCTTAAACAGCTTGAGTCCGAAGTCTGCGTTGCACTTTGCAAGCTCCCGAGCTGTCCCCTTTCCCTTCCCTCCTTGGCCCTGACTCACAGCCTCATGATTCTCTGGAGAGAAGTTGGGCTTCAGCATACCTTCCACAGTGAGGAGGCCAGCCAGAAGCAGGCCCAGGCCCAGCAAGGGGTTCATTTTTTCTTGCAGCTTGTCCTGTTGAGTAGTAGAACCGAGTTTAGCAGAAAAGAGAACAAAAGAACTCCATTACCCCTGTCTTATCCACAAGGGAGACCAGTGAAAGAAGTGATACTGTGACCAGCGTGTGCTGGGCACAGCAGTTCATAAATGCTTTGACATTGATTACAGCATCTAGCCTCTGCAATCACCTTGGAGACTAGAAATGATGACATGAATGAGAAATCTGAGTGTAGGCGATAGCTCTTGCTTACCCCTTCCCCTGTCTTATAGTAACAGGATCTCAGTTCCTTTAAGGAATTGCTTCCTTCTCTACACTGGATCACAGTAAGAATAATCCATGGTGTGGGCATTTAACCCAAGCTAAGTCATCATCGTACTCCATCCCCCTGCCACCGAGTACTTAAGGAATGAGAAGGGGACAAAAATCGGATCAATCAGTGTCTTTCTTTGAGAATGCAAAGTCCATCCTAACTCTGAGGTAACTGGCTTAATCTTAAAGCCTGGGACCTGAATGTGAACATGACATCCACATATAGAAGGAAAGGTGAGAGAGAGACAGAGAGAGAGATGGAAAGACAGATGGACAGAGAGAAAGGAGAATATGTATTTGGTGACATCTTTGAAGTTCCTGGACTGAACTTTACCTGAAACCCACCCATTTCCATTTTTCCAAGTTATAAGAGTCAATAAATATCCCTTTTAGAGCTGGTTGGCTTGAGTTGGTTTATTTTTCCTTACAACCAGAGCTAAAGTTTCCTAGAGAGGAGAGGGGAACTGTGAGCTGGTAGCAGCCAACTCTCACAGCATCACCAGCCGCAGGGACATGCACCAGTTAGGCTCCTTTCAATTGACTGAAAGAGAGAATAAAAAGCAACCCATGGACAGAGGAGACTGGTAGGCTGCAGTTCATGGGGTCGCACAGAGTTGGACACTACTGAAGTGACTTAGCAGCAGCAGCAGCAGCACAAGGCCTGCACCTAGGAGAGCCCCAAATCCTCACTTTTTCATGCTCCCAAACCCTCTATGCTCAGGTCCTGTGGATACAGCCATCTTCACAGCAGACATGAGTCTTCAGGAGCTTGGGACCCTGCGTCTGAAAATTCTATTAGATACTGCCTTTGTTTGCCATGATCCCTTTCTGTCTTCCTAAGGAAACTTTTTTTTTTTTTTTCAGGTATCTACCCTTCCCTCGGGCAGCTCATGTTCCTCAGGAGCAGGACCCCAGCCTCAGCTCTAAGGATAGGCCTGAGTGGGGCAGGGTAACCTCCACTCTTCTGCTGCTGACCGGGGCCTGAGCCGGGCCTAATCCAGTCAGTGCACAGAGTGTCTCTTGTTAGTTTTCAGAGAGGGACAGAGGACTTACGTGATCAGTGAGGGGGCTTTTCAGGGCTCTTTGCTGCAATGTTGGGGTGCTGCTGTCCTCTCTCTTCCTCTGGATGCCCTGACCAGGGAGATATAGACCCAGAGGCTACCATAGCCCCTAGTCCCATGAGGGGAACGACTCCAGGGCAAACCCAGAACACGAAGAGGGTGCCCACAAGGGCTTTGCTGAGAAACTGAGGCTGGGGTCCCAGAGTAAGCTCACCTGGAGCCCACTGCACCCTATGACTTTCTGCGATGCCAGTGTGAGATACGTGGTCAGTTACTTCAAGGTGAAAGCATCCTAACAAATGCCAAGTTTCGTTTTATTTCAAATGTTGGGACTACCGGGCAGACAAGAGTCTTGATTCTGGTGTGTGACACTGAAGAAGCGCCTTCCCCTCTCTGAGCCTGGGTGATCTTCAAATGCCTTTCACTCCTAATGACTCACTGTTTAGTAAAACTTAAAGACAGTCAGTGATGAACCAGGGCTCCAGGGGCTGTCTGAAAATAGAGTCTAGACATGAAGATCAGTAAAATTCCCAGGGTTGTTTCAGATAAAGGAAAGAAAACAAGAAAATGGAAAAAGATTCACTGTCTCAGGTTAGGGGGCTGGACCACGCAGAGACTGCCTGGATGAAAAATAGAAGTTTCTCCCATCCAGAGGGGCAGGCCACCTTCATATGCATCATTTTCCAATGCCTGGGAATGAAGTGAAGACGTGGCTGTCAAGGAGCTGAGAGAACATTCTAGCAGTAGGATGACCAGCCAGGTGGGTTGGGAAGCAGTTTGCCCCAGGAGCCGAGCACGAATCAGGGCAGGACAGGGCCAGAACTTGGAGCAGGGAAAGGAAACTGCTGGAACTCCATCCCAGAAGCACAGATGACTCACATACATAGTTCTACAGTGATGCCCTGTCTGTGACCCCCAACGTTGATTCCCTACTTCGCTGAGTTTTAGGAATAAGATCTGACTATTGGAATAAGACTTGGAGAAGGGAATGGCTACCCACTCCAGTATTCTTGCCTGGAGAATTCCATGGACAGAGGGGCCTGATGGGCTACAGGCCATGGGATTGCAAGGGTTGGACACAACTGAATGGCTAACACACACACACATGGAATAGGAAGTCTGGATATTGGTTGACTCTGGTTTATGTGTTTGTTCAGCGACTCCCAAGAAAACTTTACAGAGCCTCCACATTTTCATCTAATAAATGGGGAAGGAGTGATGTCTTACCCTTCTCCCCACTGGATGCTGCTGATCAGCTCACTGCGCCCACCCTTTAGGACACAGCCCACACCTTGCCAAGCCTTAGTGTCC
Source organism: Neotragus moschatus (assembly GCA_006410615.1). Classification (NCBI taxonomy): domain Eukaryota; kingdom Metazoa; phylum Chordata; class Mammalia; order Artiodactyla; family Bovidae; genus Neotragus; species Neotragus moschatus. The sequence continues at coordinate 372,827 of SJYA01002677.1, forward strand.
TTCGGCTCTATAACCTGTGTCACAGTGGCCCCCATAGGCCTCCTACTTAGGCTCATGGAGCGCTGACAGTCTGGCCTTCCTCCTCTGCAAGCAGCCCACTCTACCCCCAGTTCTGGGCCCTTCCATCTGTTAGCACTGGCCCTAAACCGACCTGAACTCGTCAGATGGGTACCAGTCCCTGATGCCTGAAGAGGCTACTTTTTTTTTCATCCCGTCAATTAAAATACCCGAGGGACTGGTTATTTCCCAATAAGTTGATAGATTGTCCAAGTTGAGCAAGTCTTTGCTCATTTTTATTTTGGGGTGTGTGTATTTGGTGGTCAATCGAAATATTGGGTTGGTCAAAAAGTTTGTTTGAATTTTTCCATAACGTCCTATGGAAAAACCCAAGTGAACTTTTTGGCCAACCCAATAGGTAAAGAAAATAAAGGAAAATAGCAAACTAGAAACCTAACTTTGTGGAGTACACAGGGGGCAGATGAACCTGTAGCAGAATTTCAGCTCGTCTCTGACCATCTTGGTTTTACATTCCTTAGTAATTTGGGGAAAAAAAATTTCTTCTCTTACTAGTAGTAATAGCATGGCATGGACTCAGGACTTACTTATCCTAAAGACAGATCCAAACCAAATATATTCCAGGTATAAACGAGAAACCCTTTGGACAAGCAGTTCAGGTGCTTGAAGTCTACATATGGGGTGTGGGTGGGTTTACCCATGGAAGGGCAAGGCAGCCGGCACTGCCAAGCCCAGTAACTGGAATCTCCTTATCACAGCAACTCAGGGAGGGCATGAAAATGAAAGTGTTAGTTGCCCAGTCGTGTTCGACTCTTTGCAACCCCATGGACTGTAGTCCACCAGTCTCCTCTGTCCCTGGGATTCTCCAGGCAAGAATACTGGAGTGGATTGCCATTCCCTTCTCCAAGGGATCTTCCCGACCCAGGAACGAAACCCAGATCTCCTACACTGTAGGTGAATTCTTTACTGTCTGAGCTACTAGAGGGCAGTGAGCTAAAATAGTACTTTGTAATTTTACAAAGTACTTTCATCCTTGTTATCGCCAGTAGTTTGAGGAAGCAGCACAAACCAAGGGAGCACACACAGGGTGCAGGAGAACTGTTCCATGCCTGGTGCTTTGGAGCCATTGTCTTCAAAGAGAAAAGACCTCTGCCCACACTCCCGAGATCTCTTGTCTCCTGACTGTCTGCTCTCTCTCTTCCCTGTGACAAAACCAAGCAACAAGGAAAAGTTTAGGCGGTATCCATCTTCAAGTCTAAGTTTAGGATGCTTGAGACGAGCTCCCATCCCCTAAAACTCAAGTGAGTGAGATCCACCAGCCCAAGGGCCCCACTCAGTGAGGGGCTTGTTGTTGTTGCTGAGTCACTGAATCGTGTCCAACTCTTTGTGACCCCATGGACTTCAGCACACCAGGCTTCCCTGTCCCTCACCATCTCCCACAGGTGGTGGGGATCTCTGTCTTCAAAGGCTGGACATAGGCATCCTGCTCCATTCCAAGAAGCCCCAGGCCCTCAGAGATCCCAGCTTTTCTCCAAGCCTTTCCAAAGTTCTCCATAGAATGCACAAGACCTGGATAAACTTGGAAGGCACCTGAAGGGTCCTTCCTTCCTAAAGACGTGCCTTAGCATCCCAAAAGACCAGCACAAAAGCCCCACACCAGAGGAGACATTGCAGGCATGCTCTGTGGTCCAACCTGCTTTAAGGGATTGATATTGTTAAAAGAGATCACTCTGGACATATTAGAGGTTATTATTTTTCAAAGCAAGTTTAGAACTCAGTGGTGGTGAGACACATCCCCCTTCCCCTGGTGGAAGTGACAGAGGCCGACCCATGAAAGAACTCCATTGACTACGGCAACAGACTTCACTCTCCTTCCCGGGAAGAAGAGGCTGAAACATAGGTCCACCATCCCATCTCTGGATTAACCCTGGAGATTTCTGCTTTCATCCTTTTAAGAACTATTTTTGAGCCCTTGCTATGCATTAGGCACTAGGGCATTTGAGCAATGCCCAAGAAGTGGTCCATGCCAACGCTGCTGACCAGCCCATGGTCTCCTCTGAAACCCAAGCATGGAGCTCCCTCTCCTAAGGCAGTGCCAACAGCCATCCCCAAAGACTTCTCCAAATCCTCAACCACTTTCCAGCTCTTTGCCTGGCCTGTTCCTCCTACCTTATGACTTCACTCTAAGATGAGAGACTATGTGGGTTGAATGACGCTTGACTTTGGGCCACTTGTTCTATAAAGGGAAAACCGAGGCCCTGAGTGGACAAAGGAGCTATCTGAGGCCAAAACATGCATTCTGATGGATCAAAACAAAAATCTAATCTGTTAAGGCAATTTGGCAAAAATTCATGAAGTGGGCTGCTTGGCCTCCCTTTCTCCATGAAATAGTCGTTGTTTGTTTTTAGGTCGGGCAACTCATGTCCGACTCTTTGCATGGTCTGTAGCACGCCAGGCTCGCCTCTCCTTCACTCTCTCCTGGAGTTTGCTCAAACTCATGTCCATTGAGCCAGTGATACCATCCAAGCATCTGATCCTCTGTCACCCCCTTCTCCTCCTGCCCTCACTCTTTCCCAGCATCAGAGTCTTTCCCAATGCTGGAATAGTACATTGATGGATCCAGCCTCTGTCCTTGGGAAGAGACAGAGATACACTAAAAGCTCACAGACAGGACTGGCTATGGCCAGAACTACAGGGAAGACACAGACCCGATTTGGAGGGTCTCCTGATCTTCCTAGGCAATCCCCATCCCCACACCCTCTAGAAAAGCACAGGAGATAAACATCCGGGAAAATGATCAGGGCCTCACCGGAGATGCTCAGCACCCTCTTCAGAAGAGGGGTTTCCAAGCTCTAGAACTCCTCCAGAATTTTCTTCTAGACAACCCCTCCAGGACTCGGCTGTACCCTCCTTCAAGCTGAAGCAAGCTTTGTGTGGCATAAACAAGAAGCACTTGACCTTTTCAAAGAGAAGGCCTCATACTCACAGTACATTCAGAAGAAATCTACGCAGCCAGACAAATGGATCTGCTTTTCTTGCTTTATCATTTATACTTCCATGGCCTCTTGGCAAAGTAGACCATAGGCCAATAAAATTAGATGGCCTGATTGGGCAGGTGATGGAGGTTCCAAAGTAAAGGCCACACCACTTCCTCCGGGGCTTCTCATCTCAGGAGGCAGCTGCCTGATATTTAGACCACACCCACTGGGGTGTGGCTTTCCTAATGAAGTCCATTCCTAACTTTTGCAATTACTATATTTCCCAATCATGCTGGCCCTGCAACCTGGGGTATTCCACAGGTAGATCATTCTGTAGCTCTGATGCTAAATATTCGACCCAAATATCACCACTGTCATCAGTGGGAGGAGGTGGAAAACAGGATCTTCTGGTCTCTAATTCCCTTTTCTTTCTTTTGATAATTTTTTCAGGTTCTTTATGGTTGGCAGTTCTATCAGCTTAGCTCACATGGAGTCTTTTGAGAGAAGAGAACTCAGAGAGAGATGAATAGACAATTCAGTATATAGTTTTGGTTAGGGAGAAACAGGAATCAAAACTTCACATGGATGTTTGTGATCCTTGAAGAAAATTACAAATTGGTTTTTGATGGCATATTTGTTGCTCTGAGTGATGATGAGGGTTGGTTTTCTGCCTCCTGGCTTTTCTGTATTTTTCAAGTTGTTCTTTGGGAGCAGGTACTACTTTAGAGTTCATTCTAAGAAGATTTAAGATAAGATGGCATCTTTATCTTCTTTATCAGAGGGTGGTGATGATGTCTGAAAATGTTTCAGACCCACTGATGCTGCAATGGATCCAAGGGACCTCTTTTCAAGTCTGTTTTCATTAATGAACGCGAATGAGGAGACATATTTCTTGCCCATTTTGAGGTGCTTCACAATAGGTTCTGTATGAGCCAAGCACCAGGAGTTTTCCTTCCTCTGGGATACTACTTTTGGCAGACTTGACTCTCATCCCCAACAATGTATACAGCAGATGACCCAGCAATGACTTCTGGAAGAGAGGTGACCCTGGCTCTTCCCTGAGCTTGGTTCAGCCCCAGACTCGCTCACAGACCAGGCTAATCACACAGTGGGCACATGGGCGCCAGAGCTGCCAAGCAGGAGGCTACCACCTCGCCTCACTCGGGGAGGCAGGCCCGTCTGCTGTGACGCACCTGGGTCAGGTGAGAGTCTTCCCTGTGGGACTCTGCTCCCTGAGCCCCTGACCAAAGGACGGGTGGATGGGAAGGCGGTCCTGACACTGATGGGCACTGACAGTCAGCCAGCCAGACGCTGGCTCAGAATCCAGGTCAGGCCAGAAATATCCCTGCCTGCTAATGACAGGGTGAGGCCAGGGGGTGTCTGCCAGCCACACCTGCCGGCCGGGCCCAGACGCGCTCGGTTCCAGGGTGAACTCCCATGAAGATGCATGGGCGAGGCTGGGAGGGTCAGTACCTGGGTGAGTGGGGATACCCACGGAGCCACCAGAGATGCCCAAGCACACCAGCTCCCAGGGGCCAATAGGTCACAGCGGAGGGCAGCCACGGGTGGGCTGGAGGCCAGGCCAGGCACTAAATAGCAGTGAGGAGCCGCCCACCCTTGCAGGAGGAAGCCACGTGCAAGTCGTCCATCAGCCAAGGTAGACTTGCAGCGCTAGTGTCAGCGTGGAGCATCAGGGGCTTGGCTATGGGAGGTCCAGCCCCCATCCAGCACCATCAAGGGACCACAGCTTAGACTTGAGGCCTCCCCAATCCCCTGTGGATAATGGGATTGGAGCCTAGTGTCCATCAGTGGCTGGGAGGATGAAGATGACAGTCAAGTCTGGGGACATTACAGGGATCTGAGAGATGAGAGGCAACGCCCTGGGACTGGGCAGTGGCTTGAATATGTTTTTACAGCCTGGCCATGTGCAGGGGTGAGAGGGGAGCTCGGAGTTTCCATTTTGCCCTCGCTCTTTGGTTCTCCCAGATGCTGGGCCTATGAGAGGTCTAGGAACATATTAATGACTATGCCAGGCCCTGACTCCAAGAGCCCGAGTCTGGTGGGGACACAGGAGAGTCCAGAGATACAGACAAGCTTGGTAAAGACTGAGATAGAGGTAGCTCTGGGAGGTGAGAGGCACCAGGTTCCTCTTGAAGTGTTTGGGATGGTTTCATAGATAGAGCAATCTTGAACTGTGTCCTGAAGGATGAGCAGGAGTCCTCTAAGTGAAGACTGAGAGCAAGGGTAGCACAACAAAGGTCTTGCCGCCTGGAAAAGTGAGCGGGTGATCTAGAAAAAAATGACTCCTCTATTTCCTTTTCTCAAAAAATGAGCATATCCTATCTCTAAAGTAGTTGTCTTAGGTCTGGGAGCATGTTAAAATCATCTGGAAGCTTTAAGAATAGTCATTCCCTGAATATCCCTTCTGAGCTTCTGATTTAGTTGGTTTGGGGAAAAGCCAGCGAGAGGCCACTTTTAAGAACCTCTCCTAGAGGCTGTAATAAACATCCAAGTTTGAAGTTCTCTGCTCTAAAGCAAGTAATTCCTGCCTGATGCTCGTGGGAAGATTCTGGAACATCTCTGAAAACACTGAACTTTCTTACGTGACCAGCTTTAGAGTCATGGCTGTAAAGCTGTAGCGATTGAGACAGTGAAGTATTGGCACAGATGTACTACCTAACAAATGGAGTAAACTAGAGAATCCAGGTCAGACACGCCTTAGAAGAGTCACCTGCTATGCGGCAAAGAGACCACTGCAATTCAGTGGGAAACAAAGGTCCTTTCAATGAACAGTGCTGGAAGGTCTGAATATCCACATGGGGAAGAATGAACCTTGACCTCATCTCACTCCACATACAAAACTAATTTAAGAAATAATAGACCCAAATGTGAAAGATAGTAGAATGAACCATATTAACTGCTGATAATCGATGTTATTTTTACCCTAAGAACTACAAGTATTAGACTTCCCTGGTGGCCCAGTGGTTAAGGATATGTGTTTCCACTGCAGGGGGTGCAGGTTCGATCCCTGGATGAGGAACGAAGGTCTGCATGCCACACTGTGTGGCAAACAAACAAACAAACAAAAAGCCCCACTACAATTGTCTTCTAGAGGAAGGTGTGGCAGAATATCCTCATGATCTTGAGACAGCAAAGACTTCTTAAATGGCACACAAAACATATGAGCCATAAAAAAAAGTGACGAGTTGACCTTCATGAACATTAGGAACTTCTGTTCACCAAAAGTCACCTAAGAGCATGCAAAGGCAAGATATTGACGGGGGGATGGTAATTACAAGATATCTGTCTGATGAAGGACTAATACTATCCGAGTCTTAAACGTTTCTGCAAATCAATAAGGAAAAGACAGTAACTTAGAAGCAAAGGCTTGAACAGATACTTCATCAGAGAGGATATCCAAATTACCAAGAGGCATCTGAAAAAAAGGCTGAATATCATCCGCCATCAGGAATGCACAAAAAAACCCCACGAAAACCAAAAACCAACCAAATAAAATGACAACAACTCACAGCAAGATACCACTATCCACCTACCAGAATTGCTGAAATTACTAGGACTGACAACTCCCTGGTATGGAAAAGTGGAATGCTCTTTCGTGGGTGGTGGGTACGTAAAGACTGAACACATATTTCTTATTGTATAACAATGTTACACCTGCCAATTTGACTTTCCAGTGTATTTGCACACACAAGTGCACACACGTAAATTTAATTTCTTACAAGCCTGTGAGGGATGGACTGCTGTCACGCCCTGTGTGTGCGTGAATGCTAAATCACCACTCATGTCTGACTCTTTGACCCCCTATGGACTGTAGCCCACCAGGCTCCTCTGTCCATGGGATTCTCCAGACAATACTGGAGTGGACTTCCATGCCCTTCTCCAGGGGATCTTCCCGACCCAGGGATCAAACCCACGTCTCTTATGTCTCCTTGGCAGGCAGATTCTTTACCACTAGCGCCACCTGGGAACCCCTCACTCCCACTGTAGGGATTAGAAAATTGAAGTTATCTCAAGCCAGATAGAAAACAATCCCTTGAATATCATATCATTATTAAGTAGATGTATGTCCTCTTAAGAATATTTTGATATAAAACAAAGAAAAACATTAAATGTAGAAGCCACTTAGTGAAAAAGTTTGGAGAAATTGAGGAAAAACTAGGACTTTCTCCGCAACTCCACATTGCCATCAGCTGCTCAGCCCTTGGCAACACTTTGCGGCTTTTCTGTTAAATTTTCCCATCACCCTGGGCTTGGGGACAGAGAGAAGAGAGAGGCAGACACAAGCAGGCTAGGAGGAGGGAAGCAGGGGCAGACAGGATGAGGGAGGAGACACGGACCCCAGGCTGAGTGGCTGGTATTCGTCCCCTGAGGACAGACACTTCAAGATAAAGATAGTGTCAGCCGCAGAGCAGAGCTGAGCCCCAAGTGGATCGAAAGTTAAAGAAGCTACACACTTCTCATTCTTGCAGTCAAGGTCAAAGAGACCTCACAAACTTCACATGCACAGAAAGGTTCCTCAGGAGTCAGCAAAGGGAGAGGGCACTAGCCCATAACCTGTCCTGCCAACCTCCCAGAGATCCCCACGCTTGCTTATATCTTGAATAAAAGACGCCATGCACATCTGGAAGGGCCCTGAGTCAGACCAGACATGGACATGGAGTCAGACAAAGCAAGATGATTGGCCGGAGGGATCCCGGAAAACTGCCCCCGTATAAATGATTTAAATCACCCCGAAGGCACGCGTCTCCTTCTGGGCCCGCCCATGTGTCTTCCCCACAAGTATTTACTCTTAATAAACCCTCTATCAGCTTAACAAATCCCCATCTCTTTGCTGGAACTCTTCCTCCAAAGAAGAGAAGAGCCTGCTTCTAGCCTCTCATCCCTACTAGGCCAGCAGTTAGGACTCAGCGCCTGTACCACTGTGGCCAGAGTTCGATTCTCAGTTAGGGAACTAAGATCTGGCTTTAAGACGCTGCACACTGCAGCCACTGCAGATCCAGGACAGGCAGAGACTCAAGTGGGTTGGGATCACTGCTACGTGCACCCATCACGGGTGCACAGTGAATGAAGTCAAGGCCTCTAAGAAAATCCCAGCACCATCTGTCTCCCCAGTCAACTCCTCAGCCCCAATCTCAGGGATGTACAGTGACACTCAGGTGTAGCTCAGCTCCTGAAGTCATGGAGACCTGGTTTCTAACCCTGGTCAGTCCATTAGCTGGACTAATGGTGGTCCGTTAGCTGGGCCACCTTGCCCAGGTCCCCTCATCTCTCTTTGCCTCACTCTTGCCATCTGTTCAGTGGGATCATAGAAGCACCTGCTTTGCCAACTCCACCAAGATGTTAGCTATCAAATGCAATGGGCACTGTGAAGGTGGCAATTTGATAATAATTATAATAATAGCAGTAAAAAATAATGATAATAGTGGTGTGATAATGGACATGAGGAACAGCTGATTCTGCTCTTCCAGGTCACACACTGCTCATCATTTTAATCCTCTGGCACTAGACAGTGAGTTGTTGTTGTCGCTCAGTCTTATCTGACTCTTTGTGACTCATGGACTGTAGCACGCCAGGCTTCTCGGTCCTTCACCATCTCCCGGAGTTTGCCCAAACTCATGTCCATTGAGTCTGTGATGTCACCCAACCATCTCATCCTCTGCTCCTTCTCCTCTTGCCCTTAATCTTTCCCAGCATCAGGATCTTTTCTGATGAGTCAGCTCTTAACACCAGGTGCCAAAGTATTGGAGCTTCAGATTCAGCATCAGAGATAGCACGCAGGGGGCTTAATGCTATTGGAGGCCCAGGGGCAGGACCATTCTTCCCCTATCAAATGGAAAAATGCTATAATTAACAGATCAGGTAGCAAGAATAGTTTCAAGGAAGGCTGGGGTTTGTAGGTAACTTAGCACAGGAAAAGCTGGTCCTTTTTGAGTAACTTCTGGGTGTTTTATGTGCTGCAATGCAGTCAAGAATGGGAAGCACTCATTTCTGAGTTTTTAGGAATTGAGGAAAACAGAATGGCTATCTACCTTAGACTAAGGAAAGGACCAAGTCACAGAGCTGGGGGAGTCGAGTTGTGTCGGTGAAGAAGCGATGAGGAAACCCTCAAGATTATGTATCCATCCTCCAGCAATGCTCTACAAATCCCTCCTGGGGTCCAGGACCAGCCACAAGCCATGGGTGCAGGAATGAGGAGGGACAGAGCTCTGGAAGCCATCATCACGGGCTCACCCTGCAAATGGAAGGAAGCTCAGGCACACCAAGAAAGTGCTTGTGTGGGGCATGGAGGGTGGGGTTGGCAGAGATTCCTTTCATTCATCCATGTTTTCAGCGCTCCTTCCAAGATGAAAAAAAGCAGTCTTTTGGAAACAATGGATGGACTAGTAAGCAGATGCACTTTGTTTATTTGCTCTCAGATGGCACCACCAGTTTCCTGATCAGAGATTATCCTTTTGCAGAGGACTGGCTCTATAATTCAGAATAAAATGAAGGGCAATTGCTTTTGGTGAGAGAATATTTTGATTGAGACTTACTTATCAGTTCAGTTCAGTCGCTCAGTCGTGTCTGACTCTTTGTGACCACATGGACTGCAGCACATGCCTCCCTGTCCATTGCCAACTCCCAGAGTTTATCCAAACTCATATCCAGTGAGTCAGTGATGCCATCCAACCATCTCATCCTCTGTCATCCCCTTCTCCTCCTGCCCTCAATCTTTCCCAGCATCAGAGTCTTTTCAAATGCATGAATTCTTCACGGGTGGCCATATTATTGGAGTTTCAGCTTCAGCATCAGTCTTTCCAATGAATAGTCAGGACTGAATTCCTTTAAGATGGAGTGGTTGCATCTCTTTGCAGTCCAAGGGGTTCTCAAGAGTCTTCTCCGATACCACAGTTCAAAGGCACCAATTCCTTGGCACTCATCTTTCTTTATAGTCCAAATCTCACATCTATACATGACTACTGGAAAAACCATAGCTTTGATTAGATGGACTTTGCTGGCAAAGTAATGTCTCTGCTTTTTAATAACCTGTCTAGGTTGGTCATAACTTTTCTTCTAAGGAACAGCGTCTTCTAATTTTATGTGCATGGGACACTTTGAAAGAGGTCACCATTATCTTCATTATGTCCACCATAGTTTGGCCACAGGTCAAATAACAGGGAAGGAACATAGCCCCGCCCTTAAACAGAAAATTGGATTAAAGATTTACTGAGCATGGCCCTTAGTAATGATCATGGCATCCAGTCCCATCACTTCATGGCAAATAGATGGGGAAACAGAGGAATCAATGTCAGATTTTATTTTTGGGGGGTCCAAAATCACTGCAGATGATTGCAGCCACGAAATTAAAAGATGCTTACTCTTTGGAAGGAAAGTTATGACTAACCTATAAAGCATATTCAAAAGCAGAGACATTACTTTGCCAACACAGGTCCATCTAGTGAAGGCTATGGTTTTTCCAGTGGTCATGTATGGATGTGAGAGTTGGACTGTGAAGAAAGCTGAGCACTGAAGAACTGATGCTTTTGAACTGTGATGTTGGAGAAGACTCTTGAGAGTCCCTTGGACTGCAAGGAGATCCAACCAGGCCATTCTAAAGGAGATCAGTCCTGGGCTTTCTTTGGAAGGACTGATGCTAAAGCTGAAACTTCAGTACTTTGGCCACCTCATGTGAAGAGTTGACTTATTGGAAAAGACTCTGATGCTGGGAGGGATTGGGGGCAGGAGGAAAAGAGGATGACAGAGGATGAGATGGCTGGATGGCATCACCGAGTCAATGGACATGAGTTTGGGTGAACTCCGGGAGTTGGTGATGGACAGGGAAACCTGGCGTGCTGCAATTCATGGAGTTGCAAAGAGTCGGAGATGACTGAGCGACTGAACTGAACTGAGCATGGCCCCGCCCATCAGAACAAGACCCAGTTTCTCCCTCAGTCAATCTCTTCCATCAGGAAGCTTCCATATGCCTCTATTCCTTCTCCATCAGAGGGCAGACAGACTGAAAACCACAATCACAGAAAACTAACTGATCTGATCACATGGACCAGCCTTGTCTAACTCAGTGAAACTATGTGAGCCATGCCGTGTAGGGCCACCCAAGATGGACAGGTCATGGTGGAGAGTTCTGACAAAATGTGGTCTACTGGAGAAGGGAATGGCAAACCACTTCATTATTCTTGCCTTGAGAACCCCATGAACAGTATGAAAAGACTATACCATTCAAAGACGTAAATAACTGATACAATTAATGGAGACAAGGAAAGAAGCCATAGAGCCCTGGAAATCTGAAGCAGGGGAGAAAGNTCTACTGGAGAAGGGAATGGCAAACCACTTCATTATTCTTGCCTTGAGAACCCCATGAACAGTATGAAAAGACTATACCATTCAAAGACGTAAATAACTGATACAATTAATGGAGACAAGGAAAGAAGCCATAGAGCCCTGGAAATCTGAAGCAGGGGAGAAAGACCCCCCCAGTGGAAAAGATCAGAGAACAGGGATGCAGAGGGCAGGGGTCAGAAGACTCAATCTGGAGTTAGACAATCTGGGTCCAGGCTCCGTATCTGCCACTGTCCAGCTTCACAACCTCCTGAAGTACTCCATCTCTCAGGATCTTGATTTCCTCACCCATAAAAGCATTTCAGGGAAATGCTTGAGAAATCCACTGGGAAGATTCAGCGAGCAAGAGCCTTTGATCGGCAGAGTATAAAGCACCCGCACCTCTAGAGAAGCTATTCCATGACTTCGGAATTTTGCAAGGGTCCCTCAGGACAAGACCAGTCGCTTTTCATATCCTTCCCTTCTGGGATGAATGAAAACAAACATACTGTGTGCCCAGCTGGAAATCTGCAGTGTAAGGACTAAAACCTACACATCACACAACTGCCAACACCCTCCGGGCATGTTTCCAAACACCAGAAAAAGCCTGACCTGTTAGCTCCTCTGTGTAACTTCCAAGGCCAGAAATGATTTTCCAACTCAAATGACCAGCTAAGTCATTCTGGATGTTTCCTGCCAGTCACAACCTGAGAAGGGATGTGGGTCTGAAAAGGGTCAGACTCCTTGTACTCCTTGAATCTCACCATATCTTTGTGCCTCAACTTGTTTACCTATAAAACGAGCATCCCTCCCTCCCCATCATTGGGATAACCCATGCAAAGCTTTTGTGCTGTGCCTGGCATGTGGAGGCACCATTGATAATGGTCAATTGCTTGACCATTATCATTATTATATACCATTTAAAGTATTCTTTTATGGTGACACTGGTCATGGAGATGGAACCCCAGAAGGCAGAGCATCTCCACAGATATGTCCACAGCTCCTTGACACACCCACCCCACCTCCGAGTCACAGCTGTCTCCCACCTGGCACACCCTGGCAACCTTGGGCTGGGCAGGAGGTGTGTGCCACATATGCACTTGTGGGGCTGGATGCAGGCAGCAGGAGGCAGGCACTCTCAGGCAGCCCCTGGTGGCTTTGACTCACCTCTCAGGTACAGCTGGCGGAGGTGGGGAGCAATGGTCTAAGCTCAACACCGGGTCGGGGTGTGAGAGAAACTGGGCAAAACTGGGGCAGGACAGAGACCTGGGTAGGTCCTCAGAGGTGGCTCTGAAGCCTGAATTGGGCACAGTCACTGACCCTGGGGTGGGAACTGGGGTGAGATGCGATTTGGGTCCACATGGGAGTCAGGGAGGAGGCTGGCAGGTGGGCCACGTCCTCTGGACCAGTGCATCTGATCTCAGGAACTTGATCGGGGCCAAGGTAGGTACTTAGGGGGCCCACAGGAAGTACCGGGCCAAGGGGCTTCAGAGGTGGTGGTAGCTGGTGGCTAGAGACAGGCAGAGGGTGGAGTTTCGAGACCCTCGAAACTAAATGGTGATTTAGTAAGTCCATGGTCATTTGAATCAGGGCTTCAGTAGCCAGGAGTTTGGGGGATGGAGTCCAGGTGATAGGAGATGGGAATGAGCAGAGGGACGAGAGGGTGAGGGGTCAGGAAGGGAGGAGAAACAATAAATCAAGAGCTGGAAGATGGCTCTCCAGAGGTCTTCTATGCCATTGAGACAGTTCTCTTCCACGTTCTCACTCTAGCGGTGGGGCAGTGGTGGGGGGTGGAGGGGCGGGTGGTTCTGACCTTGCGATTCTCTCTCTTTGCTCTGGTCTCTGCTCCATCTCCCCGAGTCTGAAGTACATCTCCTTGGCTTATTTCATTCATAGCCTTTGGCACTTCTGAAATGGTCTTTTTTTTCACCTGCCTGCCTACTTCTTCACTGCTGGCCTTCCAGCATTTGGAGGCCAGCTCCTTGAGTACAGAACTTGGCACTGACCACAGCTGCACCCCCTGCTCCTGGAATAGACTAGCTGTGTGCTCAGGGCAGGCTTTCCAGGTGGTGCTAGTGGTAAAGAACCCACCTGCCAATTGCTAATGCAGGTTAGACGTAAGAGACATGGATTTGATCCCTGGGTTGGGAAGATCCCCTGAAGGAGGGCATGGCAACCCACTGCAGTATTCTTGTCTAGAGAATCCCATGGACAGAGGAGCCTGGCAGGGGATGCAGAGATGCCAAGGGAAGAGCCACTGATGGGGACGCTGCTTCATGAAGGCAGGGCTCCCTGGCAGGTGAAGCCCAGCAGTGCCTGGCACCCACACTACCCTTTAGAGAGTGTTGGCTGCCATTTGACCTCTACCTTCCAAACCTCCAAGATACTTCTTTTGTGATCAACCCTCACCTGGAACCCACACAGGAAAGGAAATTCTGGGAGTGTGATCCTTTCTGAACTCAGCTGACACACCACTGTTGCTCCCAATATCTTCCCTGGTGTGTATCTCCCAGTTTCTGCATGAGAGAGATTGTCTTAATTATCCCTGGTCCAAATCCCTCATCCCAGGACCTGAATCCTCCCTGCCTGCTTCAAGGGTCCTTTTGTTGTTGTTGTTCAGTTGCTAAGTGGTGTCTGACTCTTTGTGACCCCATGGACTGCAGCATGCCAAGCTTCCCTGTCCTTCACCATCTCCCAGAGTTTGCTCAGACTCATGTCTGTTAAGTCAGTGATGCCATCCAGCCATCTGTTGTTCCTCTCAAAGGCTCAGTCTTGAGCCAAAAACCTCTGGACAAGAGGTCAGGGCAGGACAGGTGATAGGATGGCAGGGCCTGCAGGCACCTGAGCTGAGGCGATTTCCTGAAGGACAGGAGGGATGAAACTCTATGCTACCTCAGTTATTACACACACATACACACTCACACACACCTTAGTAGGATAATGTAAGGAAAGAAATAGCAGAAAGAGAAGGGCAGCTAGTCTGCTGACTACAAATGCCAATGCTGTTGCCCTTTAGGGAGCATAGCCCATAGTCCTCTGGGTCCTAGTAGCCAAGGACCAGAGGAGGAAAGGAACTTGACCGCACGTAGCACCCCTGATCTCCGTGCGTGCATGTGTGCACCAACCAGCTCCTCCCTCTCTCAGCCGTGACCTCGGAGCATGGAGACGATGGCCAACACCACTCAGCACCCTTGGCAGGACGTGTCATAGCACGAAGCACAGGGGGAGTCCAAGTGGGCTTGGGGGCTCACTCTGAGCACCAGTGTCTCATTATTTGCCATCTGTCTCCTCAAAGCCAACAGGGCAGCATTTACAGGTTTCTTTTCTCCAGGAAGGCACCACCCAGCTTTCTGGTTAAATCCTTCTTCAACCTTCCTTCATTTCATTCATTTGCAAACATGCATTTGGCACCAAGTGTGTGCTGCCGACTGGGACACAGAAATGGGCTAAAACTGACATTTGGCTGCATTCTTGTGAAGCTGCAAGTGTCGTCAGGGAGAGAGACCCTGGCCACCACGACCACCACTGGCTCAGGGCGTCTGCCTATGTGGAATGCCCGCTTACCTGGGTGTTGATTGCTTTCTTTTTTCATGTTGGGTTGATATTTCCTTTCCCTCCCAAGCACTGGAAGCTTTGCCTTATTTCTCCCCTGGGTATAAGTGATGGCCCAGACTTCAGACGATGACTCAGCAGACTGGGCTCGACTCAGGCATGGAGTGGGCTCAGTTTCAGACAAACGTTAACAGGTTTCCAATCTTCTGTCCTTGCAGATGCCAGCCAGCCATCAGCCAGAAGACAGGTGAGGACTGTCTGCCCAGGGGATGGGGGCCGTCCTCAATATCCAGGAAGGGGCTCTCATCTTGTGACATACCAAGTCTCTCAGAGGTGGCTCAGGCTGAAACTTAGCACTGGGATGTGTGGAAATGAAACCCGTGAGGATGTTCTAAATCTCAGGAGCCCCTGGCTGGTAGAAGCCAATGGGAGTCTACGCTCAGCAAACTCCCCGGGGAGCCCCAGGCATTCCCCCACCGTGGCAGGTGGAGGAGTTGGGGAAGAAAGGAAAAGTACTGGAAAGAGAAGACTGTCCTTGCATTTAACCACGGGTGCAAAGAAGGCAGGCTGAAAGCACCGTCGACAGCAAGTACATCCAATTACATGTCAAAAACATCCCACAGGGCATGACTCACCTGACGGCCTGGTGTCAAGTTTCAGCCTCATGGCTTCATCCTTGTGCTGCAGACAGGGCTTTGAAAGGAAAAGAGCGCGTTTGGCTGTCAGACCAGCCTGGCCATAGTCCTTCTCAGCTGATGCATCTTGACTGGACAGTTAGCCTCTCAGCTCCACGTTCATCTGAAGTGAACTTCCTACTCCCACACAGGGCTGTCATGAAGAGCAACTGTGGGAATGTCAAGTTTAGGGCTTGGAAGTGATTTTTATCAGTAACTATAAAACAGATAATCCGTCACAACATCCGAGGTTTATTATTGATGGGATCACTGAAATCCATTTTGTGGCTTTATTTATTACTCTATCCTTAAGCTCTGCACATAAAGGACTCTCAATAAATACCTATTGAATAAAGAACAAATGAATGAATGAATGAATGTGATTTCTGATTAAACTCCTCTTGCCTGTGAAAGAAAATCAAAGCTCTTAAAGTTGCAATAGAGAAGAAATGCTGTGTTAAAACATCCACACCTACCACGCCCCACCCCTTCAATCCACCAGCTGGTTCAGCCTCTTTTCCCTTCACTGTTCTCTAGAGGGGCCAAGTCCTTAGCTTCTCCCTGGGCCTCAACAACTCCATCGTGTCTTCACACATCTGGGCCTTGGCTGGCAGTACCTGCCTCACGCCCACTTGGGAGTTTCTTACTCATCTCCAAGATTCAGTTTAGACATCACTTCTTCCAGGAGGCCTTTTCTGAGCTCCCCTCCTCTCTGCTCCTAACACCATGCTTCCCTGTACTGGGACCACCGTCCTGTGGCTGGTTCTGCCAGGTCTCAGGGTAGAAAGGTTGCTCTTGTCCAGTCTGTCTCCCCCCTGAGGACAGGAGAACGCCCCTGCCCTCTCTCCCTTTCTCCCTCCCTCTTTCCTTTTATTCATCCTTCTTCCCTTCCTCTCTCCCGTTATCTTCCCTTTCTCTTTTCATTAAACTGTCCAGGCATTTTCTACACGTCTAGCATCAGGAATGCAGTAGCTCATAAGGCCCCAGAGACTTGGCCTTCATGTAGCTTGTATTATGGTGATGGTGGTGATGATGGTGTTGGTGGTGGTGCAGACAGTCAACAAATCCTTAGCCTGATAAACATGGTCCATCTCAGTTATGTCCAACTCTTTGCAGCCCCAGGGATTGTAGCCCCACAGGATCCTCTGCCCATGGGATTTTCCAGGCCAGAATACTGGAGGGGTTGCCAATTTCCAGCTGATAGAATACTGCTGTTATTTCCCTTCCCTCTTCTTGAAATTGCAACATGTTTCAACCTTCAGGAACCTCAGCTTTCATGAGTTCCCAGCCATGGATCCCTGGATGGGAAGGAAGTTTCTGAAGGGAGCCACGTATCTGTGACAGACACGTAGGAGAAACAGCAGAGGGTTCCTAGAGTGGGAAAGGGGTGCCCAAGATGGAATCCCCCCTCAGCTTGTCCGCCACTACTATCCATTCACCCGTTCATTCATCCATTACATGTCTTCACTGAACATTTCTCTGTGCCTGGCAGCTTCTGGGGATATAGTGTTAAAAAAAGTTCCCCCGAGGTGCCACAAATGCAGGTTTTCCTAGAAAAAGTACAGTGGCTCCTCTTCCTTTTGTCTGGAATCCAATGGAAGAAAGGTCTAAAATTCATCTCTAGGTTTGTTATGCCAGAGGCTGCTATCAAGATATAACTCCCCAAACCTGGAAGTTTAATAAAAAAGAAAAAAAAGACAATTGAACCCCTTGCTTGAGAGGCAAAGGAACTGAGATGATAATTGGGGTGCCCAGAGTCTTAGAAATCTTTGAGGCCTCAGGCTTGGGCCTGGGAGGAAGTGAGAGAGAGGTGAGGGGAAGGCCAAGGGGTCCAGGCGAAAAGAGGTCCCTCTGGGACGTGGAATGCTGCCTGCCTGCACAGGGGGGCAGTGAGCAAGACCAAGCGGCCCCAGGCTGGCGGGTGCCGCCGGCTGGCGTTTCCCTTCACTCCATCTCTAGCTGAAGGGACACTGTATGCGCCAGCAGCTCTCACCTCCCGCCTGGTGGGTGACAGCCTCAGCCACAGGGCCTTCTTGGGAAGACGAAAGCTCCTCTCGGCCTCTGGTGATGGTGGCAGGAAGCATCTCTGTCACTTTCGGGGCGATGTGTGATCCTGTTTCCTCTCTGTCCTTCCCAGCGGTTTTCTGAAGTGATGCCATAAGCCAGCTTTCCCTTGAACTCCTCTTTCAACGGGACTTTGATTCTGGAGCAGTTGCATAACGTCAGTTTGGACCAACCTCCCACCATCAGGCTGCCTGGCTGACCTCCTGTTTCTGCTGCGCTGCTGGGTCGTCAAAGAGAAATCGAGGGCAGCTTCCTGGCTGGGTAAGTGTCCTCACAGCTGAGCGTTTCTCAGGTCACCACTCCCTCAAGCGCTGGCCTCTACCCACCTTTTCAGAAGCACTGCTGCTAACATTTCCCATGTCCAGGCTGCAGCTAAATGCCATACATCCTTTCTCCCAAGCATCTCCCTGCCCTCCAACTCTCTAGAGCTGCAGATAAAGAGACCCTTCAAGTGAAATTCCACCAGGTCCGGAGAGCACCCCTGATTCCTTGTAGTTGGATGAGGACACACGTTTCCAATAGCATGGATCACAGGCTACTTGTTGCTTGTCCTCTGTTCCTTGCCTGGTTTCAATACCACCACCACCAACAGCACCCTTGACCCTATGAACCTGTGTGTCCAGCCCGCATCTGGTGGACATAGGGACTCACTTCCTTCAGCCATAGGGGCGTGGTCAGCAAACAGAGCCCAGCTCTCCACTCCTTCAGGGTCTGCCCTTCCCGGGGGGAAGGATGCATTCAATGACCAAGCAAGATGGGGGTGTAAAGGTCCAGTCATTTCAGCCCAAGATGGACAACTCTACTGAACGATGTTCCCTCCTGAGCTCAGGAGTGGCCTAAGCTCTGGGGAGCTGGCACTCCAGTTCCCCTTTCCCGTCTGCCCTGATCTTGTCTCCTCTCACTTCTGTTCATGGTGTTGTTCCCACCAAGGGTCTTCTACCCCAAACTCCAGCTCAGCACCGCCTGCTTTCCGAGAACACAGTCAGCAGCACTGGGCCTTCTCCTGGGCTTCTATGATTCCTTCTTTCATTCAGCAAATCTTGATCCAGCCCTGATCACATGCAGACACTGTTCTGAGCAGTTGAAATTTGGCAGTAAAACATGTGGGACTTAAAGACACGTGGGGAGAGAGATGAGAAACAGCAAATAAATGAATCAGTTCAGTTCAGTCCCTCAGTCGTGTCTGACTCTTTGCGACCCCATGAGTCGCAGCACGCCAGGCCTCCCTGTCCATCATCAACTCCCAGAGTTCACTCAGACTCGCATCCATCGAGTCAGTGATGCCATCCAGCCATCTCATCCTCAGTCGTCCCCTTCTTCTCCTATCCCCAGTCCCTCCCAGCATCAGAGTCTTTTCCAGTGAGTCAACTCTTCGCATGAGGTGATCAAAGTACTGGAGTTTCAGCTTTAGCATCATTTCTTCCAAAGAAATCCCAGGGCTGATCTCCTTCAGAATGGCCTGTTTGGATCTCCTTGCAGTCCAAGGGACTCTCAAGAGTCTTCTCCA
>SJYA01002677.1:399604-441372 GCA_006410615.1 Neotragus moschatus
GAGGGCTTCTGTCTAGGAGGACCCAGCCCTGCACTTGGGAAGAAGGACTGGCCACTAGAGTGTGGACTGATGTCAGCCACCGCCTGCCTCCTATGCAAACGCCCTTGTGCAGTTTGCAACCTGCACAGCTGTGCCCAGCAGCCATCGGTGCAACACATGCTGGTCCTGCCAGTTCCTATGTGAACAGTTCTCCGTGCATAGTAAGCTTGATTACCCATAATCCACAACTGCCTTGTAGGAATCTCTTTAAGTGGGCTATTCCTGTTGTGAGAGTTACTTTAATTAACCCCTGGGTAATATATTCTGCATATTCTGTCAATGCGCTGAGCCAGGCACCCAGAAACTACAATCATCAGAAGTGGAACCAAGGACCAAGGATAGCACTGTGGGGTGTCCCCATCAACATAACATGGATTCTGCACATGGACTATGCCTGGGTGTCAGGTAACTGAGTAACGGAGCCAGTGTTAACCCATATATTATATAGGAGTAAAATTTCATTTCTTTTGAATTAAAACAAGAAAACATAAACCAAAAAACCTGATATTTTCATCCTGTGCCAATGGATCATCTCATATGCTTTATTTGGAGACCCAGAGATCCCTACAGAGCCAGGTGTCTGCTCTCATGAAGGTTACAGCGATGAGAGAACAGATTCTGTATGATTTCCATATCCTTTGCTGTTGTTGTTCAGTCACTAAGTCATGTCCGACTCTTTGCAACCTCATGGACTGCAGCACACCAGGTTCCCCTGTCCTTCACAATCTCCCGGAGTTTGCTCAAACTCATGTCCATTGAAATGGTGATGCCATCCAACCATCTCGTCCTCTCTCGTCCCCTTCTCATCCAGCCTTCAATCTTTCCCAGCATCAGGGTCTTTTCCAATGAGTCGACTCTTCGCATCAGGTGGCCCAAGTATTGGAGCTTCAGCTTCAGCAGCAGTCCTTCCAGTGAATATTCAGAACTGATTTCCTTTAGGATTGACTGGTTTGATCTCTTTGCAATCTAAGGGACTCTCAAGAGTTTTCTCTAGCACCCCAGTTTGGAACTATTAGTTCTTCAGCGCTCAGCCTTCTTTATGGTCCAGCTCTCACAACTGTACATGACTACTGGGAAAACCATAACTTCAACTATCTGGACCTTTGTTGGCAAAGGTCTCCGCTTTTTAATAAGGTGTCTAAGGTTACCATGGCTTCCCTTTCAAGGAGTAAGTGTCTTTTAATGCCCTTAGGCTGTGAAATTTTTGCACCTTACTTTATGTCCCTGGATATGCTCCAGTGTCTCTTAGTTTCGTCTATGGGAACTTCAATAGAATTTGTATCCTACTGCTCTGTGAAAATTGGTATAAATCTTGCATGCGTGTGCTAAGTCACTTCAGTCTTGTCCAACTCTTTGCGACCCCATGAACTCCAGACTCCTCTGTCCATGGGATTCTCCAGGCAAAAATACTGGAGTTACCATGCCCTCCTCCAGGGGATCTTCCCAACCCAGGGATCAAATATGAGTTTCTTGATGTCTCCTGCATTGGCAGGTGGGTTCTTTGCCACTAGCGTCACCTGGGAGCCCCAAATGAATCTTAATTGTGCTTAAAAAATATATATATATTATACAACACAGGAATATAGCCAATATTTTATAATAATTGTAAATAGGGTGTAATTTTTAAAATTTTTATTAAAATATTTTACTTAAAATAAACTACAAAATAAAAATTAAAAAAATCTAATGAGGTGAAATGGCAAACAGAGAAACAACAGATAAATGGGCACAGTGGCTTCAGGTAAAAATCGTTGCTTTGAAGAGACAACGGGACAGTAGGATTTGGAGTGACTTTGGGGAGAGGCTGGGCAAAGCTCTTCCCATGGGTGTCCCCAAAGACCTCCCTACAGAGGCTGATTTGAGCAGAGGTCTGCACAGAAAAGGGACTCACCTTGGAGGAGTTCCCAAGCAGGGGCAACAGGGCATTCAAAGGTCCTGGGGTATGGCCAAGCTTAGTGTGTTGGTGGAACAGAAAGAAGGGCAAGGAGGCTGGACTGGAATCAGTGAAGAGGAGGCTGGTGGGAGGTGAGAAAGGAAAAGAAGTGAAGTTGGGCCATTGATGCCTCCTGGGTCATCAGAAGGACTCCAGGTACCATCTTGCGTGAAACGTGAGGCCTATGGACCTTGGAGCATTAGAACCTCCTCTTCCCCAGACATCCATGGGCAGGGAAGTCTGTAGACTCCTTGGGAGCAAGGAATGTGCCGGGGATTGTGTCCCAGGGCTCTGTGTTGCAGGGGACTTGGTGAGGACTGGGAGGATGCAGACTGTCTGGCCTTCAGGCTCCTCCCTGCGCACCCAGCTCGTGCCTGTATCATCTCTCATCCCATGTAAGTGCCTCCTTCCCTTAGCCAGGCTTCAGGACCTCATCTCCAGGGCTCTCATCATCCCTGTCTTCTCTGGCCATGCTCCCTTTATCTGTATCCAGAGGAGGGGCACCTGGATGGGACCTGTTAGAAACAGGCAGAAATTGGGCAACTTTCATTTCTTTCATTCTAGATTCTATTCTACTTTTATTTTTTAATTTTTTAAAAAATGTATTTATTTTAATTTTTTAAAAGAATTTCTTTATTTTATTTTATTTATTTATTATTTATTTTTACTTTACAATACTGTATTGGTTTTGCCATACATTGACATGAATCCACCACAGGTGTACATGAGTTCCCAACCCTGAACCCTCCCCCACCACCCTCCCTACACCATCTCTCTGGGTCATCCCAGTGCACCAGTATTTATTTTAAATGGAAGCTAATTACTTTACAATATTGTGGTGGTTTTTGCCATACATTGATATGAATCTATTTTAGTGCAACTACCTTATAGATATGAGACAAACAGCGTAACACTGAGTACCTATTATGCGCACGACTTAATTTACGCCTAACCACTGGTGGGCTGCCGTCCATGGGGTCGCACAGAGTCAGACACGACTGAGCGACTTCACTTTCACTTTTCACTTTCATGCATTGGAGAAGGAAACAGCAACCCACTCCAGTGTTCTTGCCTGGAGAATCCCAGGGATGGGGGAGCCCGGTGGGCTGCCGTCTATGGGGTCTCGCAGAGTCGGACACGACTGAAGCGACTTAGCAGCAGCAGCAGCAGCACAGCCCTATGGGGTAGGTGTCCCCACCAATAAGTGAGGAACCTGAGGCTGAGAGAGCCAAGGGACTTGAAGTGGCCCCAGCAATTTAGAAATGGAGGTGCGCTTCGGCCCCTGGGGACCACTGTGCTTCCGGAAGCCTCTTGGGATCTGGAGATACTGTCTGGCTTCAGAAGCCTCTGTTCAGACGTCTCATCTCCAGAGGGAAACTGCCTCCCCCGACAGTTTCCTCAGCTCTGCCTCACCCTCCAGGAAGCTGCTCACTCTTTCTGACCCGCTGATGACCTTCCATCACTCTCTTCCCTCTCCCACTCCTGCTTTGCCATGCTTTTGTCACCTCAGCCCCATCCCAGCAAACGACGGCAACGTGGCCCCATGACTCCTGGATGGAGAGGGCAGACGGAATGAACACTGCCACCCACCCAACTGGGTTCTGACCCTGCCTCGCCCCTGGATCCTCATGGGCCTTATTGTCTTGATTTCCTCCAAACAGTTGGAATCGGTCAGCTGGTCTCCAAGCTGGCCTTGGTGGCGACCCCTTGGAAAACGTGGTGAGGGCTGACGGTCCTTTCCAAAGATCAAAACACAATTAAAGGACCCCCAGGTGGACCCATGGGGAGCTGATGCGAGAACCTCTTTGGGCTCAGTGAGTCAGGCTCCGAGATACAAGGGGCACAGGGAGGCATGGGTGCAGGGCAGACTAACAAGTCAAAGACAGGGAACCCCGAAAACCCATGTAGCAATATTATCACCTGGAAAAGCGAGCCCAGCCAAGATCATCTTTGTCTGGTAAAACCTAACAGAGACAATAAAATGAGGGCAATGAGGGTGCTGGGGCTAGCAGTTCCAAAGGTTTATCAGTCTCAGGACTTTGAGAGATGAGGGAACTAAGACAAAAAACAAAACACCCTCACAATTTGGCCTTTCATAGGGAGAACACGATGAAGTCGCCTAATCTCTCCAGTGAGTCGTGGCAGGTGTCGGCTCTTCCAAGTTTAGGAAGCACGTTCCCATCCTTTACCCGGGGAAATACATCCTCCGGTGACGCAAGGGAGCATCATTACTCCTGTTCACGGATGAAAGAACCTGCAGCTCGGGTGAGGGATGGACTCAGCCAGGCTGAGCCGTGGCGAAGATGGAGGTCAGGATATGCTGGAGTGTCTGGCTTCAAATACTCCACAGAGGAAGGGTGAGCACAGAAGCAGTACCCATGGAGACAGTGTGCCTGCACGAAGCAACCCGGGCAAAAGTCGGCAGACATGTGCTCAGCATCTCCTCGAACAGAGGCAGGGCAATTCAGGCTAGCCGAGTGCTCTCCATCTTGCAGCCAGAACAGGAAATCACGAAATTCGTCTACACCTGCTGCTCTTCAGACGCATCCTCCAATTTTTCTAGGATGTCCTAAATGCATCTGATATTTGTTTACCTGTTTTACAGTAAATCAATTCAGAGGGTTTATGATTTATAAGAAATCACGAAACTTATCTACACCTGCTGCTCTTCAGACGCATTGTCCAATTTTTCTAGGATGTCCTAAATGCATCTTGATATTTGTTTACCTGCTTTACAGTAAATCAATTTAGACGGCTTATGATTTATAAGAAAAGTCTTCTCTAATGGAATTTTTGCTCCCAGGCTTCTGTTCATCTATTCTGGGATCAACAAAAAAGGCTGAATTTCTGATTAGCTGGTTCTGTACTCTTAGCAGACATGACTAGTTGATTCTAAGACTCTTGTCTGCTCTGGACAGCGTTAGTATCTCATCCGGAGGCAGTGTCAAAATGCAGCTACAGCTACTGCGCATCTTCAGATGCGGAGGGGCCGATTCAATCCAGTTCAGCCAACTTTTCCTAAGGACTTCTGTGGATACAGGGAGAGAGACAAAGAAATCACACCCACTGCCCTCAAGCATACATGCTTATAAACCCTCATCACAGTTTTCACCTCATCTTATCACCACATCCCATAACCATGCTGGGAAGCCACCCACACAGTTAAACTCTCCCTCGGTGTCCTCAGTTTACTCATCTGTAAACTGGGGCTTCTCAGCCTCGGCACAGTTGACATTCTGAGTGGGATCATTCCTGGTCAGGGAGGCTGTCCCGGGCACCCTAAGGTGTTCAGCCGAATCTCTGGTCTCTGCCCACTAGGTGGCAGTAGCAGCCTCTCAACTGTGACAATCAATTTGTCTTACAGGTTCCCTGGGGGCAAAATCCAACGCCGGCCCCACAGTTCAGAACTGGGGCACTAAAGCCCCTTTCAGCATCAGATTCTCAGAGTAACTCAGGTCGCAGAGAAGAAAGCAGCAACCACAGAGGCCTGGGAAGGGTTTTTGCTCCATCTGCTGGCGATTCGAAGCCTTGTCATTGCCGAGCCTGGTGAGCCGCCCTGCAGAAGGCCAGATGCAAACACCCCTGAGAGGTGGATGCTCTGAGGCTTAGCCTGGGGAAAGTGCTGGAAAAGAAAACGGAGAATGTAAGACTCGTGTCTGTGCTTTGTGTAAGATTCACAAGTTAGAGCAGAAACCAAGGCTAACGGGGTCCTTGGTGAGGAGCTGCCGGCTTCTCTCCCACTGTGTTTCTCAAAAGGAGTGATGTTGCCTCCTGGGGGACGTTTGACAGTGTGTGGGGAGGTCTGGGGTTGTCACAACTGGGGGAGTGATATGCTGCTGGCATCTGGTGAGTAGAGACCAGGGGTGCTGCTGAACATCCTTCATTGCACAGGATAGCACCCACCACCCCCCGACCCCCTGCCCAAGAAAGGATAACCCAGTCCTAAATGCCAATAGTGTTGTGTTGACAGATTCCATTCTAAACAAATCACTGAGCTTTCTAGCGTGTTCCTTGCCTCCTGGGGCAGACTGGGCCTGAGTGCTCATAGATACATTCCAATGCACACTGCGGAGTGTGGGGAAGTGCACAGACTTTATGGGAATTGCATTTGGAATAAGGTATGGTAACAGGGTTAGAGGGGGTTGGAACAAGGGCTGCTGCTGCTGTTGCTGTTAAGTCACTTCAGTCGTGTCCGACTCTGTGTGACCCCATAGACAGTAGCCCAACAGGCTCCCCCATCCCTGGGATTCTCCAGGCAAGAACACTGGAGTGGGTTGCCATTTCCTTCTCCAATGCATGAAAGTGAAAAGTGAAAATGAAGTCACTCATTCCTGTCCAACTCCCAGCGACCCCATGGACTGCAGCCCACCAGGCTCCTCTGTCCATGGGATTTTCCAGGCAAGAGGACTGCAGTGGGGTGCCATTGCCATGATGCCAGCAGTACTAAGCTTTCACAGTAGCTGGGCTCATTTGAAGGAAGTCATGGGGGGAGGGAGGAGCTGGGCAGCGGCACCGTCAGCTCACACTCAGGACTGGAGCTGCCCTCAGTGCCATCAGCTCAGCTTCCAGGCCCTTGCGAGGGGGTGAACGTCGCTGCCCTGGGGGTGACTCAGCTGCTCCTGCCTCTGCCTTCCCACCTTGATGCACTCTGTGCCTCCCTGAGCAAGGGGCTCTCACCAGTCAGTCAATCATTGGCCAGGATCTGGGCTTCCCAGTGGCCCCCCAAGGCCTGTGGCCCCCCCGGCCTGGAGCCCCTGTGGGAGGGGGTGAGCTGCAGGTGAGATTTATCACCTGAAGCCAGGGCAGGGAAGTCAGTGACACATAGTAGGGTCACTCTCAGTGGGGCTGAGGTCGTAGCAGGTGCCAGCAGGAGAAAGTGGCCACGCACCTGCCATCAAGGCCAGGATGCTGCCATCAGTGCAGGGAGGGCCCGGTGAAGGGCAGAGTGCTGGTTTCTGGAAAGGAAGGAGGCACCCAGGGAGCACAGCTGGACCACTGGAGGGCATGGGATGACCAGGTGTCAGTGTTTGGGCCGAGCTTGGAGATTCACAAGGCTCTTTTCTGCTTCCTCTTCCAACGGATCCTCGGAAAACCCTCTGTAGCTGGAAGGATGTCCTTTTTTTCCAGATGCAGAAACTGAGGCCCAGCAGGGGAAATCCCTGCCCCTGAACGTTATAAACAGCAAGTGCCAAGGCCAGGCTGGACGGCAGGTTTGTCTGATCACAAGCTTGGCACAGCACGGTTGCCTGGACCCTGGGCCACCTGGGAGAGTGGACAGAGGCATCCCCCCCCCCCCGCAGCCTGGAACGTCCCCTCCACGGCCGGGAGCCCCAGCTCATTAGCTTGAAGTGCGGGCTACAACTTGGCTGTGACAGGGGCATCCAGGGCAGGGCTGTGACATCCGGGGGCAGGGGATTGCCTGAATAAATACTGGTAGACCCTGCACGGTCAGCCGCTCAGTCATGTCCAACTCTGGCACCCCATGAACTGTAGCTCACCAGGTTCCTCTGTCCAAGGAATTTTCCAGGCAAGAACACTGGGATGGGTTGCCATTTCCTCCTCCGCGGGATCTTCCTGATCTCAGGATGGATCTCCAATCTCCTGTGTCTCCTGCACTAGCCGGCAGACCCTTTACCACTGTGCCGCCTGGGATTCCCGGCAGACCCTGAAGAGGGGATACTATGGATGTTTGGCAGAATGCTTACATGTGGAGGGTGACATGGTCTAATGCTGGCTGGAGAGGGCAGGGCAGGAAACCCCGTGTGTTAGATTGAAGCACTGACTCTATGCTTTCTGGCACTTCACTGTGACCCAAACATCCACAGTGATATGAAGGAGCGTCTAGAAGAGGCGTCTCCAACTTGGCACTGGGGGCTGAGTGGTGGGATCAGGGAAGACAGGGGGCTGGGGATGAGCAGGAGAAGCATTCCAGGATGTGGAACAACAGCGTGAGTAAGACGAGGAAGCCGGCACAGTACTGGTGCATCTCGGCCTGACCCTTATCTGGACACAGCGGGCTGGACCCGGAGCATCCCAAGGCTCCCCATTTATCGTCCTCCCCAGCCTGAACAGGGGACAGGCCTGAGCACAGAGCCCTCCTTCCCTCCCAGTGGACCCGAGGGAGGCGGCTCCTAAAACCCCCTACTCTGGCCATCCAGACGGCCCTTCTCTGCATCCTGGGAGGAGTGAGGGAGGGTGTGTGGGCTGCAAGAGCTGGAGCCGTTCCCCAGGGAGAAGCTGGGGTTTGCTTTAGGAGACAAGCATCCTTGTGGGTGTGAGCAATGAAAACTCGACCCTTGTGACTTTGGTCTCTTGGAAACTTAGCAGCAAATAGCCTTGTGAAAACTTCTAACTCGTAAATATGCACTTGCTGTGACTTTCCAGCTGTGGTGTTCTGTTTCTGTTAATTTACTGTGTCTTTGATGATATCTTGAAATCAGGTAGGGTAGGCCCTCCAGGTCTGTTGTTTTTTTTATCACGGCTTTGATCAGCATTCTGACTTCATTTACATTTTTCCTGATGGTGAGTCTAATTTTTTAATTTTTAACTTTTAAATTTGAATCTAGGGAAGGTCCCTTAAGCCAGTCTCAAATCCTTTAACAAACTGAATGAAACATAAACCTTTTTTTTTTTCTCCCAGGAATGCAGGGTTGGAAAAGGCCTTGAAGATCTATTGGCACCAAGGTCATTGCAAACTGGCAGCAAATAGGCTGAACCAGTACAAGCTGTACTGTTTGGTGTGGACAGATTTGTACAACTTATTTAAATTAGAGACCCGCATTTTAAAGTTGGAATTACTCCTTGCTTCCTTGTTAGTTGCTCAGTCGTGTTTGACTCTTTGTGATACCATGGACTATAGCCCACCAGGCTCCTCTGTCCATGGAATTCCGCAGACAAGAATACTGGAGTGGGTTGCCATTTCCTTCTCCAGGATATCTTTCCAACTGGAGAGTTATACCATAAAGGAGGCTGAATGCTGAAGAATTGATGCTTTCTACCTGTGGTGTTGGAGAAGACTCTTGAGAGTCCCTTGGACTGCTAGGAGATCAAACCAGTCAGTCCTAAAGGAAATTAACCCTGAATATTCATTGGAAGGACTAATGCCAAAGCTGAAGCTCCAATACTTGGGCCACTGATGCAAACAGCCAGCTCATTGGAAAAGACCCCGATGCTGGGAAAGATTGAGGGCAGGAGGAGAAGGGGACGACAGAGGATGAGATGGTTAGATAGTATCATTGATTCAACGGACATGAGTCTGAGCAAACTCCGGGAGATGGTGAAGGACAGGGAAGCCCGCTGTGCTGCAGGCCATGGGGTCGCAAATAGTCGGACGTGACTGAGTGACTGAACAGCAAAAATCTGCTACATGGTAGACGCAGCCCTGGGCACTGAGAATTTTTCACGGAGCTTCTGAAACTTGCTTCGTTGTCTTGTTAACAGCCTGGTTCTTGAGAAGGTCCAATGTGCAACCCTTACTGGTCTGGCCACCTTCACTTACAGAGGGGGAAGCTGAGGCCAGAGAAGGAAAGGAACCTGCTGAAGGCCACCCAGAGATCACTGACCATTAAGGAACCGGCACCCAGGTCTCCAGTACCCATTCCCAGCTACACAGCCCTCCTCTGGGCCTCTAGCTGGGGAGCCTGTTACTTCCACCCCTCCCTGCTCCAGTTCCTCTTATCAGCATGCTCTCAGCAGCATCAGCGGCTCCCACTACCCAGGTCTCGAAGGCAACTGACTAATCAGAACCCACGAAGACTTCCATCTGAGTGACTCTGCAGCCTCTTTCGGGTTCTTGCTTTCTTTTCTTAAACTCACTGTGATCCAAGCATTGTGTATACCTAATCCATCCATGCCTAAACCGAAAGCAGTCATTAGAACTGACGCAGAGTTCATGGTCAGCTAGCTGCCTCTCCTGCGTTTGGTTCTGCCCATGCACCTGCAGGAGGCTGGTGCTCTCCCTGGCTGGTTCTCCTCCCCCTGCCCCAGCTCCCTCTGTGGGGTTTCTATGGTAAGTGAGGAAGGACACCACTTTCTTTTCCAGAAGGTGTCTGTGGCAGCGGGAGCAGTGGGTGCAGATCCCCCTGGGGTGTCTCAGATGCCCCATCACCTGCCTCATCAGTGACGTCCTGAGTGACTTGGGCTTCCCCCTCTCCCCTGGGCCTGGACTCCCAGCCACGCTTGTTTGCATGCTTGTCCCTTCTCCTCATCCACGTCTTGGCTCAAATGTTACCTCCTCAGGGTGGACTGCCCTGACCAGCCACCCCCCAGTCAGTCTGTATCTCCCCCCAACACGTTCCTTCCAACACTGACTGTGATCTGATAGTCTATTAACTATGTGTTTATTCATGGCCCGTCCATCATCTGGACTAGGGCATGCGTTCCATGAGAACGGGGACTTTGTCCTCCCCAAAGCCCAACTCCCAGAGCCTTGCACAGCACTGGGCACACAGTAGGTGCTCAGTAAATGGCTGATGACCTGGTGAATGGACTTGTGCCTCCTCTCCAGCCTCCGCCTTCCTCACTCTCGAGAACAGCGCCTGTCCCGTGTAGTGACTTACTACTTAGCATCTGTCAGGTGACCTGTACTTTAGAGTCCTTCTTAGAAAAAAAAGAAAAAAGATCTGCTCTAAAAAAACCCTAAGCCTGGACTGTTTGGAAGATTCACAGTTACATAACGAACCACCCAGAATCTCAGTCGTTGAAAGCAGCGATCACTGTCTCACTTACTTGAAGGCTGGTGGGTGGGAAATTCAGGCAGAGTCTTGCCGGGCAGTTTTTCTGCTCTATGTGGCGCTGGCTGCAGTCATTCACTCCGCTGCGTGCACAGTGTGGCTGTGCGGGGCTGAGAGGCACGGAGGCTTCACTGGCGTTTCCAGTGCCCCGTGTGCCTCCCTGTGACCTCCCTTCGCCTCCCTCCCTTCCTTCCTATTTGGTTCCATTGGGCTTCCTCCCAGCATGGCCACCCCAGGTCAGCCTCCTTACCCAGCAGCTGGCTTTCAAGAAGGAATCTACCAGCAGGTGAAAGCAGAAGCTGCTGATCGCAAGGCTCAGCCTCAGAAGTTCACACAGCACCACTTCTGCTCCAAATCATTAAGACAAGTCACAGGGGGAGGCCCTGATTCTGGTGGAGGGAAGGAAAATAGTCTCTCCCTCTTGAGCGAAGGAGCAGCCCAGACTTTGCAGCCACGTCTGCACGATCACTCATAAAAGCCTGTCCTCCTTTACCTCACAGTCCTTAACAGCCCTAAATGCTGAGACCCAGCTGGTTGTGAGCTAAGGAGTGCAAAGGGGCCTAAAGTCAAGACTGTGTGTCCCCCCTGCCTTTGGTTAGAGCTGTGCAGAGCCAGCAGGGCTCACAGACAGGAGGGAGGGAGACAGAGTCTGAAGGACTCAGCTGGCCCTGCAGGAGCAGAAATCCAGATCTCCTCCCTTCCTTCTTGTCCAGAATGACTGTGACCTTCTGAAATTACCTGCTCAGGATCAGATAGAAAATCATCACAGTTAAGAGGATACCTGCTTTGCCCAGTCAAAGAGAAGACTAATGCCTTTGAATCAAACCAAACCAGGATCAACCTAAATGCCTCCTCCTCCGTGAAGCCTGCCCTGTCTCTCCTCTCCAATCCCTTGCTCTGTGGCTCATGGACTTGCCTAGGGCTGCCTCACACTGTTGCTGTTTGTGGTCAAACTTTGCTCCCGCTCCCCGAAGGCCAAGGTGATCCCTTGGGCACCCGTGTGTCCCCCATGCCAGCTCTCCCACCCTCCCCCATCCCCATCATTCATGCCCTGATCCTTGAGCACAGTGGGGTCTTTGTAACCATCATCATCCCATGATTCATTCTTCCACAGAACACTTTTTCATACTGTTCACCCATCTGGAACACTGTTCCCTGCCCCAACCCCTCTCCTTTAACTTGGTAACTCCTCATTCATATCAGCTCTGATGTCCCTTCCCTGGGAATCCCTTCCTAACCCTCGTCTCCACCTGCGGCCAGTAAGTCCCTGTACAATCAGTCCAAACTCCTGAACTTACCCTTCACAACTATACGCCACAGTGCATGGATCCAGCCAATGAGAATGTAACAGTGTTGCTGCTGATAGCAGGAGCTCAGTAAGCAGCTGGATGAATGAATGAATGAGTTCAGAGACAGGCTAAAACCTTCTCCCTGGGCCACTGGGAGTTTATATTTCCCCTCCAACCTGTGGTCAAGTCTGAGCTCAGGAGAGGGTGTGTGGTGGTATGGACAGTGCTGTGCATATATTTTTCTGAGCACAGTTCTGCAATTTACTTGCCTTGAGCCAGTTTTATCCCTCTCTTTAAGAGGAAATGTTTGTCTAGATGAGCTAGATTTAACATTCTTTTATAATAGCAGAGGGTGTGCTTTCCCAACCACAAAAGCCACCTTTTTTTTCACCCAAACTCCCAGGGTGAGGGTTTTGGGAATACTTGACATCAGAGGAGATGCTTGTGCCATTAAGAAATAGTAGTGAGCTCTCTGGTGGTGAAATATTAAACTGCAGGGAAGTCACACACTAACCCTATGGACTGTAGCCACCAGGCTCCTCCGTCCATGGGATTTTCCAGGCAAGAATACTGGAGTGGGTTGCCATTTCCTTTTCCACACACATCTGGGAGTTGATTAAAAAGGCAGATGTCTGGATCCACTCTACACCACCCTCATGCTTCTGATTCAAGAAACTTGGGGAAAATCTGTGATTCTCTGCTTTTAACAAGTGTCCCTCTTGTGGAGGACCTCAGGACCACATTTGAGCAATGTTAGTCTTTGGAAAAAGGCAACCACTTCCTTTCTGATGTCAATAGTTAGAAGTGGAAGTTGCCATCTTGGGCTTTGGAGCAAGAGATGCCAGGGTTCAGATCCCAACTCTCCCCCTTACTAGCTGTGTGACCTCAAGCAAGACAGGTAAACTCTCTGGGCCTCCACTCCACCCCACCGCTGCAGAAAGGGAAGAGAGAAGCCGACATGGAGCTGGGCACATGCTAAGATGCCATCCGTCTCCCTCCTATGAGCCTTCCCAACAGTAAGCACTTCTAATTTGGCAGATGAGGAAAGTGAGGTTCAGAGAGGTGGAGTGACCTGCCCAAGGTCACACAGCACAGTGGTAGCAGAGCGTGTCTAACACGCAAACACAGCCTCTGTCCAGAGCATTACAGGGGCAGGTGCCAGGACCCAAAGGGCAGTCACTGTGTGCAGTGAGGTCAGGCTACCTTTCCCTCCAGCTGTAGCCAAGCATGTGCTGACCCCTGGAAGCTGTTGCATCAAACTCCAACTCATTGCAGAAGCAGACCAAGGAGCAGAAACCCAAGCTGTGGACTAGTGAAGAACAAATCATTTATTTTCACGTGCATGAGACCAAATATCAATAAGCATCTTTCCTTCCTTCACTCCCCCGGTGAATATTGCCGGCACCCCTACTGTATGCCATACCCTGTCCTAGCACTTGGGTTAGAGCAGTGAGCAAAACTGGAGCTGAGGTTCTAGCAAAGTGACTGTGCACGTAGAGAAAGAGCAGTTCGGAGTGCAAATCCTACCTTGGAATCTGAGCGAGCAACTTCTCTGGGCGAGTTGTTTTATGGGATAGTATTGTGTGTGTGAGAGAGAGAGAATGAAGTGACGTAAGAA
This sequence comes from Neotragus moschatus, assembly GCA_006410615.1. Classification (NCBI taxonomy): domain Eukaryota; kingdom Metazoa; phylum Chordata; class Mammalia; order Artiodactyla; family Bovidae; genus Neotragus; species Neotragus moschatus. The sequence goes on from SJYA01002677.1 coordinate 413,216, forward strand.
TTCTCTGTCTTATCTGGCACATCAAGTGCCTCTCTCATCCTGGTGTGGATGCCTTATTGTGGTCATAATTTGGGCATGTCCCTGAACCTTCTGAGCCCAACAGCAGAGCTGGGATTTGGGCCCTGGGCCAGCTGGGTCCAGGCCCATGCTGGGACCTTCCTGCCCAGCCCAGGGCTCCCGGCCCTGTCTCACTGTTCTATACTGTGTATAGCCCACTCAGTTCCCTCAAGTACCTGGAGACCCGTTCAGGAAAGCCTATTGGAGGAAGTCTGCATGGTCTAGGGCATCTCATTCAGGACTCCGAGGGCCACATCACTCCCCAAGTGGTCTGAGGAACAGCCAGGCATCACCCCTACCTACAGCTGTCCCAGAATGATTCAAGGGTGCTGGGGCTCCCTTTTTACTGCTCCCTGTTTACTGGAGAGACAGAAGCTTCACTTCCATGATTAGAGAGGAAGTGTGAGACTGGTTTCCTGGGCCAAAGAGGTGTCTGTTCTCACCCTTGCTCCTGGGATGCAATGTCCTTGCCATCTACCGTGTGATATCTCAGTGGGTTACATTGCAAAAACATGCAGCTATAAAGCTGGCAGTGAAGTGAGTGAAGTCGCTCAGTCGTGTCCGACTCTTTGTGACTCTATGGACTGTAGCCGCCCAGGGTCCTCCATCCATGGGATTTTCCAGGCAAGAGTACTGGAGTGGGTTGCTATTTCTTCCTTCAAGGGATCTTCCTGACCCAGAGATCAAACCCAGGTCTCCTGCATTACAGGCAGATGCTTTACTGTCTGAGCCTCCAGGGAAGCTAGCAGGCTCCTCTGGAAATCTCCTAGTCCAGGATTGCGTTTTGGAGGCTGCAGGCAGGGTCTAGCCTCCAGATGGCTCTCACCTGGCTGCAGAGGAATGATTCCAGTTCCTCGTGTCCACTATTCCCCACCTTGTCACCCTGGAAGCTGTCTTCCCGGGTTCGAGAAGGCCCTGAAGTTTGTTGCCTCTGGTCTGGCCCAGCTCTTCATTTGCAGGGGGTGGAGATCAGACTGAAGTGGTAGTGTAGGACAACAGACACCTGGAGAGGGGGATGGTTAGACTTAAGCTCACAAGGCAACTGAGAGGCAGAATGAAGACTAGGCCCACTAAGGGATTCCCCTGACCTGCAGGGAAAAGCTTGTATCAGGCAAACCTCAACATGCAACACAAACTGGGAGGGGTGAACTCTCTTGGGGCCCCAGCAAGGACGGCGGGTTCTCCTAGGGGGAGGTGAGCCAACTCGCAATGAGGTTTCTCTGTTTTGAGATTCTTCGCTGTACCCATGGGTCTGTTTATTAATAATTACCTGATAGGGGAGGTGGTAGGTGGGTCAAAGAGGCTTCTCTGATCTTCCTGGGCTTAATAAACCCAAGCCACATCCCTGGGTCACCTCTAGAGCTGAGACAGCTGCCTGGGGGCCACTCCAGGATTGACTGTGCTGTGAGTAACCCTATAAGGGCAGCAATGGAAGCAATAAAGAGAAGATGACGAATCGTCCTGGATTTCCCAGGACTGAACGTTCTGGAACACAACTTTCAATGTCTGAGGTGAAACTAGGACAGTCCTGGGAGAACTGGGACCACTGATCACCCTCATTAGAGGTGACAAAGGCTGGAGAGTCCCTTTCATATGATTGCACCCACCTCCTTGTGGCCCCAGGTGGGGGGACTTGTGCTCAGACCCAGAACAGCCTTCTCCAGCCACACACAGCTGGGGACTCAGGTCTCGCTCCAGCTGCTTTTGAAAAACTCCTGCCAGAGGGGAATTCTGTGTAATCTCACTGCGAGGCTGGGAGAGTGTGTGAGTTCCTTGTCATGAGCACTCCCCAGTGAGCACAGCAAACTGGCAGATGAGCCAATGACTGTGTGGTCCCCACAGCCAAAGATATTTACTATCTGGCTCCTTAAAGAAAAAAAAGTTTTCTGACCTCTGGTCTCAGAAAAAGATGACAGAGATTTGAATAAGGGTCATAGCGGTAGAGGGGCTCAGAGACTGAATGGGATGGATGTGGAAGGAAGGCCAGACAGGTAGTAAAGGGTGACAGCTGGGTCTGGAGGCTGATAGCTAGATAATGGTAGGAATGTGTGATGGAGCAGAGAAGATCTGGTGGAGAAAATCTAGCATCGTGTTTGGGGCAACTTAAGTTCATTAGGAAAAGGGACCAATTTTAGTCCTGAGACTTTGGACAAATCATGTTCTGAGCTTCAGCGATTTCTTCTGTACAGTGATAAGAATACCAGTTCATTTTACCTCTACATGGATAAGAGGGTCAAACAAAATAGCATAAAAGCGATTTTGCAAACTGTAAAGAATACCATAGAGGTTTGTGGAGTCAGTGCGAGCATAGCCCTTGATTAGCGGCTTTGATGCGATGGTTTACTGGTTAAGGAAATAAACTCATATGGTACAAGACAACCCAGGCTGAGTCCAGAGCCCTGTGTTCTAGCTAAGGTATTAACTAGTTTGATGACTTGGTTGAGACACTTTGTGCCGAGATCAGGTGCGTTCAGAGTGGTGTGGCTATAGACAAGACACTTTGAGAGCCTCTGTTAACCCATCTCTGCAATGAGAATGGAGTCTAGTACCATGCAGAGCTCACAGAGATGGGAAAGGAAATGAGCTGGTGGACAAGGAGCCCTGTGCTTTGTAAATCTGAAGTCCGGCTATAGGATCCCAGGGCATCTCACGCATGGAGGTGCTGGGTGTTTGCTCATCCCCTTCAAGCTCATCTGCAGGAGCTGAGGGACCACTTTCATCCTGGGGCCCTGCCCTCTGCCAGCCTTCTCCGAGGGGTGGGACGTTTCACTGAGGAGCTTCCTGGGCACGTTCTCTTCTACAAACCTGAGAGCACAGAAGATGCATCTGGCCAGCTTCCTGCTCCTCCTTCTGGCTGGACGACTGGTCCTTTCTCAAGGTCAGCTGCATCCCAAGCACTATGGCCAGGGTCATGCCCACTGCCCCCGTCAGGCTCCCGGCACAGGTGAAGGGTTCTCCAGCCTCAAAACCACCCCAGGCAACACCACCTTTGCCCTCTGCTTCCACCACCTGTTTGCTTCCCAAGCCCCCAGGGGCAGTATCTTCACCCCTATGAGCATCTCTGTAGACTAGCTAAGCTGTCCCTGGAGGTCAGCTTGTACAGCAGGACTCAGATCCTGGAGGGTCTGGGCTTCAACCTCACACAGGTATCAGTTCATCAGCCACCAAGGCTTCCAGAACCTTCTGCACACTCTCCACCTCCCAGGCCACAGGCTGTAGATATATGTGGGCAATGCCTTGTTCCTGAGCCCTGGGCAACTGCTTCTTCTAAGATTCCTCAAGGACTCCGCAACCTTCTGTGAGTCTAGACTCTCTCCGCAACCTTCTGTGAGTCTAGACTCTGCACCAACTTCAAAGACTCTGTGATCATGACCCAGCTAATCAACCACCACCTTAGGGAGGAAACTCGAGGGAAGATCGTGAATTTAGTCGGCAAGCTCAATGCCAATAGTATGATGGTGCTGGTGAATTACATGTACTTCAAAGGCCAGTGTGCTGGTGAATCCCACGTCTTCCCTTTCCCCCTAACTTACTGAAGGCTCACATGTCAAAGAGAAACCCATCAAAACAGAAAGTGGATGGATTGAGTCTGATACATTGAGCAGCCTTCAGGAAATTTAATGTTAGAGCACCAGATATTTAAGTTTGTATAATATTAAGATTTCCATCCCTTCATACTTTTAGATAGGTTTTCTTATTTTTTTTAATAACAGCAATGTATGTGTGACAAAGATCTTCTGAATTCATATCAATGCTTTACCCCTTATCAAGAGTGCAAATCCAGCAGGCTGTTTGCTTGAAGTGAGGATATGAGTCCCTGCTTCAAGTTTTGTTTCTAAGGATCTAATGATGTCACATATTTATATGTTCCTTAGAGGAGGGCCTGAAGGGATTGGCAAGCTTTAGGTCCTAGCCAAATCCAACAGACCACCTGTTTGTGTAAATAAAGTTTTATTGGCACACAGCCACACCCACTCATTTATGTATTATCTCTGACTGCCTTTGCAAGACAGAGATGAACTCTTGCTACTGAGACAGAATGACCTGAAAAGCACAAAATATTTACTTTCTGACCCATTGCAGAAGAAGGTTGCAGATATCTGAGCATTAGACATGCTCAAGAGAGCATTTGTAATTACTCTAATGACAACAATTCTGAAGACCTTTAAAAATACATAAAGTATAAAAACATAATACAAAGTATAAAAATACATGGAAATATAAAAGAAAAATTGATGCTTTTGAACTGTGGTGTTGGAGAAGACTCTTGAGAGTCCCTTGCACTGCAAGGAGATCCAGCCAGTCCATTCTGAAGGAGATCGGCCCTGGGATTTCTTTGGAAGGAATGATGCTAAAGCTGAAACTCCAGTACTTTGGCCACCTGATGCGGAGTTGACTCATTGGAAAAGACTCTGATGCTGGGAGGGGTTGGGGGCAGGAGGAGAAGGGGACGACCGAGGATGAGATGGCTGGATGGCATCACTGACTCGATGGGCGTGAGTCTGAGTGAGCTGCGGGAGTTGGTGATGGACAGGGAGGCCTGGCGTGCTGCAATTCATGGGGTCGCAAAGAGTCAGACACGACAGAGCGACTGAACTGAACTGATAAAAGAAAAAACAGAAGTTGTCCATAATCTTACCTTCCTGAGTGAACCAGCATTATTGAGCCTAATTCCTTCCAGTCTTCTATTTATACATATATGTTGATAGAGTTGAAATCACAGGTGGGGACAGTTTTGTACAGTGTGTATCACTTAGGGTGCCATCCAGGGAATAGAGTCACCGTAAGTATTAAGAGAAAGAGGATTGTCCTAGGAATTAGACCTGCTGTATTTGTGGGAGGGGCTGGGGAAGTGAAGGTCTGGAGGGAGAATTTGGAGGGACAGAGAAAAAGGCACTGGAGCTGGTGGACAAGTTGGAACTTCTCTGGAAGTCTGTGTGCCAGCTGGGCACATCCAGCCACCAGATAGGTTCCACACAGGGGGAGCTTGGGAAGAGGCCCAGGCTGTGGTCTGGGGACACAGTTGGGCACCATGAGGAGCTGGACATTGAACTTGGAGGACAGCATGGGTATCTGCAGCATACACCTCCTCTGGTCTGTCCATCATCTCGTCTGCCTTCAAAGGGCTGTTTCACATCTGACTCCCAGTCTTATGCTGTGACCACCTTGAATCTAGAGGAAACACATTCTGGGAAACAGCCCCAGACTAACAATTCAGCCACACTGGTCACTGCTTGCATTTTACATGTAGAATTTTTACACACCATTGAAAATTAAAAAAAAAAAAATTCTGCAATAACTATAAATTCACAGGAAGTTGCAGAGTTGTGCGGAGAGGTCCCATTTACCTTTCACTCAGGTTCCCCTGGATAATGTCTTACATTTGCTGCTGTTGTTTAGTCGCTCAGCTGTGTCTGACTCTTGGCAATCCCACGGACTGTAGCCAGCCAGGCTCCTCTGTCCATGGGATTTCCCAGGCAAGAATACTAGAGTGGGTTGCCATGCCCTCCTCCAGGGGATCTTCCCAATCCTGGTGTTGAACTCACATCTCCTGCATTGAAGGCAGATTCTTTACCACTGAGCCACCCAGGGAACATCGTACATAATTGTATACAGTTGCAAACCAGGAATTCATTTATGACATTTTATTTATAAAAATAAATAAACTTTATTCAGATGTTATCAGTTTTCACATACTCATGTGTGTGTGTAGTTTTACGCTATTGAAAAACTTATTTAGACCTTATTTTAGTGGCCGTACAATATTCTATTACTCCATTCAATTGGAAAAAAATAATATAATTTACATGTATAATATACACTATCACCACACCCAAAACTCTGGCCAGAAATAATGAAGTTTTTGGTGCTCTCTCCCTGTAACTTTCTTTCCAACTGTGTTAGTGCTCTTGGCACAAACAAAAGGCTCTTCAGAAATAGAAGGGAAATAGCCTGCCCTCTGACACATTTGCCCATCACCTTGGGGATATAAATGTAGCCCCAAGCCCTCAGTCTAGGTCACATGGTAGGTCACATGGTGTGACGAGTGGAATGACTGTGGCTTATCTTCAAAAATGAAAAGTATCTAGAAGAAAACAAACCAGAGGGAGAGGGTGGGATGATTTGGGAGAATGGCATTGAAACACATATAATATCATATAAGAAACAAATTGCCAGTCTAGTTTCGATGCAGGATACAGGATGCTTGGGGCTGGTGCACTGGGATGACCCAGAGAGATGGTATGGGGAGGGAGGTGGGAGGAGGGTGCAGGATTGGGAGCACGTGTACACTCGTGGCGGATTCATGTTGCTGTATGGCAAAACCAATACAGTATTACAAAGTAAAATAAAGTTAAAAAAAAGAAGAAGAAGAAAAGGAAACAAACCAGCATCTTTGTAGATAAAATTATATTGAGAGATACTGAAGTGGGCAAATGAAAAAAATATATACTGAATTTATGAACAGGGAGATTTAATGTGCTAAAGATGTCAGCCCCCCCCCCCCACCAACTGATCTAAATTTTTTAATGTAATCCCAACAGTTTTGGGGGTAAATTTTTGTTTATTTTTGGCTGCACTGGGTCTTCACTGCTGTGCACAGGCTTCCTTTAGTTACCGTAGGTGAGGGCTACACTGGTTGCGGAGTGCAGGCTTCTCTTTGTTGCTGAGCGTGGATGGTAGTGTGCGAGGGCTCAGTAGTTGTGATACACGGGCTGAATTGCTCTACAGCACATGAGATCTTCCTGGACTACAGATTGAATCTGTGTTCCCTGCATTGGCCGATGGATTCTTAACCACTGGACCACTAGGGAAGTCCCTGCTAACAGCTTTTTAAAAGATTATTTTTGGTGCCAGTTAACAAGCTGATTCTAAAATGTATGCGAGAGAGCAAAGGGCCAAGAATAGCTAAAAAGAGAAAACTTGCCTGCTGGGGAGCAAGACCAGTTATAAATCTACATTACTTTAGACTGTGTGGTACAGGTAGACCAAGGGGACAGAATAGAACGGCTGGAATAGAACCCAGAAGTGGCCCCTTGGATCTACAAACATCTGATATTTGGCAAAGCTTGCATGATAGAATGTTGAGAAAAAGGATAGATTTTTTTTTTAAAGTGATGTAGGGACAGTACCCTCATGTGGAAAAAAAAAAAAGATTTTGTATGCCTCCCTCTTACTGATAATAAGCATTCATTCCAGGGACATAAAGTCCCAAATGCAAAAGGTAAGAGCAAAGCTTGCAGATGACGAAGAGAAGTAGCTTCAGGACCTGGAGGTGGGAAATGTCCCCAAGCAGGACACAGAGATCTAACCATGAAGGAAAAATCTGATACGCTTACTGCATTAAAGTGGAGCATTTCAGCCACCAAAGAACACCATTATGCAAGTGAAAAGACAAGTCAGGGAGGAAGAAAACACACTGACAATGTACAGAATTGCTAGACAACTAGTGTTCAGAGAACTGCAAACCACTAAGAAACAGCCCTATAGAAATACAGGTCAAAAACGTGACCTGGCATCAAGCTAAAATCAAATAAACAACCCCCTACCCAAACTGAAAAAAAAAAAAACTTCCACGTGCTTGTGTTAAGTCGCTTTAGCCATGTCTGACTCTGTGCAACCCTGTGGACTGTAGCCCCAGGCTCCTCTGTCCATGGGATTCTCCAGGCAAGAATACTGGAGTGGGTTGCCATGCCTTCCTCCAGGGGATCTTCCCGACCCAGGGATCGAACCCACCTCTCTTCCATCTACCTGCACTGGCAGGCGGGTTCTTTACCACCACCAGTGGATCCATAAATACAAAGAGAAAGGGCATGTCTGAACCACAGTGAGCTTGCCACCGCACAAACACCAGGCTGACAAAACGAAGTGCAACAATTTCAAGTAATTGGTGAAGACATGAAAAGATCTTGCTGGTATCCTCTTGGGTCTCTTTAGAATCTTTCTGAGCCCCCAGATCCATGCCCCAGGAAGGTCTGATGTTGAACTGGTGGGATGGTAAGGTAAGGGTCTGGAGTGATGGTTGGGAGGATGTGTTTCTTGGATGGAGGATGGGATTGTTGGTCCACAGATACCTCCTGGTACCCTCTTCCCTTCTTCCGTCCAGCTCTGTGGGAGAAATCATTCATCCCTTCCTTGACTGCTCCCCACAACTTCTATGTTGATGAAGACACCACCGTCAAGGTGCCTATGATGCTGCAGGATACCCAGCATCACTGGAACCTTCACGACAGGTACTTGCCCTGCCTGGTGCTGTAGACAGATTACCAAGGAAACACAACAACCCTCATTATCCTTCCTAACCAAGTGAAGATGGAGCAGGTGGAAGAGGTTTTGACTCCCAAGATGCTAACAAGATGGAGCAACTTGCTCCATCAGGGCATGGTGCAGGCTGAGTCTTCACTGTGAACCCTTCCCACGAGAGCCAGTGCCCCAAATTGGCAGAGAGGATCACCAAATTATGGAAGAAGTCTTACTTTCTCCAAGACTTTCCATGGGTTTCCTTAAATAAGGATTGCCAATATTGTATCCAAATTTTGCCCTCATCAGTGAAAAGAGAACCAGGCTAAGAGTTAGGAATCCTGGGTTTAGATGTAGCCCTTATACTACCCACTCCAGTATTCTTGCCTGGGAAATCCCATGGATGGAGGAGCCTGGTGGGCTACAGTCCATGGGGTCACATAAGAGTTCGACACGACTAAATAACAACTTGTACTGCACAAGCCCAGGAGGAGCTCTCTGAGGGTCCACCTTGTGCAATGAATGAGAGGATTTCTGGTCAAGATGCCGACCATTCCGCTACAGAGGTATTTAGGAAAACCCCACCCACTCACCCACCCCAGGAAGTAGCAAGGAAGCTTTCACATCACCCTGAGGCTATGAGGAGGAAAAGTCTTCAAACACACATGAGAAAAGGACCTCAGGCCAAGGCCATGTAGGGGTGGGAAACTCACACAACTCATGTGGTAGAGGAATTCCATCCAAAGAAGTCACCGGTTCCAAACAAGTGAAAACCATGGGGCCCCATCAGTTCAGTCACTCAGTTGTGTCCTACTCTTTGAGACCCCATGGACTGCAGCACGCCAGGCCTCCCTGTCCATCACCAACTCCTGGAGCCTGCTCACACTCATGTCCATCGAGTCAGTGATACCATTTAACCACCTCATTCTCTGTCGTCCCCTCATCTTCCCGCCCTCAATCTTTCCCAGCATCAAGGTCTTTTCTAGTGAGTCAGTTCTTTGCATCAGGTGGCCAAAGTATTGGAATTTCAGCTTCAGCATCAGTCCTTCCAATGAATATTCAGGACTGATTTTGGCCCCATCAGAGACAAAGGCAAAACTGCCACACGAGGAGACATGTATCTCCTGAGGAGACATGTATCTCCTGACACTTGTGCAGAAAACTACCTCTGCTTAGAAGAGCTGCCAAAGGAAGGAGGCCTTGCAGACGGCTGACCCTGGGGTCAAAGGAGCCTGGCTTTAAGTCACTGGGAGCACTCACTGAGGGCATGGTGCAGAACTCTGATGGAGTGAGAGCAGGGAGCGAGTGCCCTCGAGAAGAGCCTAGCCCAGATGGGACCCCTGGCTAGTTCAAGAGTCCAGGGTTTTAACCCACTGCCTCTTTCAGCCATTTTTGCAGGAAGCTCAAGTTGTATCTCCCCAAGTTCTCCATTTCTGGCTTCTATAGATTAGATCAGATTTTGCCCAAGCTGGGCATCACAGACCTGTTCTTGTAGCGGGCTGACTTGTCTGGCATCACGTAACAGCTAAACCTGCGGGTGTCCAAGGTAAGTCATCCAGGGGTATCAACCCCTGGAGAACTTGGAGGGGAACTTCTACCTCTTGGAAGGTGCTGGGTGCTGGGTGCTCTCCCAGCCACCATGTGACGTCTCAGAGCCCGAGTTTTACTCAATAATCCCTGGGCATAGGGAGCCAAGAAGTAACCCACCATGTGCTGGGTGTGGTGTTCGATCCTGGGAACCCAGGGGCCACCAGGCCCCTGCCCTCAGAGAGCGGACCCAGTCAAGTCATCAGTTTAGTTCAGTCCCTCAGTCGTGTCTGACTCTTTGCAACCCCTTGAATCGCAGCATGTCAGGCCTCCCTGTCTATCACCAATTCCTAGAGTTCACACAGACTCACGCCCATCGAGTCAGTGATGCCATCCAGCCATCTCATCCTCGGTCGTCCCCTTCTCCTCCTGCCCCCAATCCCTCCCAGCATCACAGTCTTTTCCAGTGAGTCAGCTCTTTTCATGAGGTGGCCAAAGTACTGGAGTTTCAGCTTTAGCATCATTCCTTCCAAAGAAATCCCAGGGCTGATCTCCTTCAGAATGGACTGGTTGGATCTCCTTGCAGTCCAAGGGCCTCTCAAGAGTCTTCTCCAACACCACAGTTCAAAAGCATCAATTCTTCAGCTCTCAGCCTTCTTGACAGTCCAACTCTCACATCCATACATGACTACTGGAAAAACCACAGCCTTGACTAGACAGACCTTAGTCGGCAAAGTAATGTCTCTGCTTTTGAATATGCTCTCTAGGTTGGTCATAACTTTTCTTCCAAGGAGTAAGCATCTTTTAATTTCATGGCTGCAATCACCATCTGCAGTGATTTTGGAGCCCCCCAAAAATAAAGTCTGACACTCCATTGTTTCCCCGTCTGTTTCCCATGAAGTGATGGGACCGAATGCCATGTTCTTCGTTTTCCCAATGTTGAGCCTTAAGCCAACTTTTTCACTCCCCTCTTTCACTTTCATCATGAGGCTTTTTGGTTCCTCTTCACTTTCTGCCATAAGCGTGGTGTCATCTGCACATCTGAGGTGATTGGTATTTCTCCCAGCAGTCTTGATTCCAGCTTGTGCTTCCTCCAGTCCAGTCATAGATGGTGGCAACAAAGAGTGGCAGACGCAGTGGCAGAGACAGAGGAAGGATGCAGATGAGGCTGGGTTGCTCCGTACGTTTCTTAGGTGAAAGAAGGGACCCGTGACCTCAGTTACATAAGATAAAGCGGTGCTAGAGGGTAGAGTCTTGGGTTTGAGAGTTCAAGTTCCAGCTCCGCCTCTTATGACACTGAAAGGTTACCCAGCCTCTGGATTTACCTTCCTCATCTGTAAAACAGACATAAGACCTTGACACCATAGGATGGTTACTACTACTACTACCACTAAGTCGCTTAAGAAGATTTAAAAGAGCATAGGCACACAGCTGTATGCAATCACTGTTGTATAAATAAGGTATCATTAGCTCAGTGACCTTCCCCATGGTGTAGAAATTCCTGCTGTGTTTTCCCAACAAGTGGCTTTGGTCTTTAGTGGTCTCTGGTCCCTCCAGGCTTCCCTAAGCCCTGACTCATGCCCTCTCAGGGCTTCCCTGTGGCCCAAATGGTAAAGAAGCTGCCTGAAATGCCCTGGGTCAGGAAGATCAGAAGGGCATGACTACCCACTCCAGTGTTCTTGCCTGGAAAATCCCATGGACAGAGGGAGCCTGGCGGGCTGCAGTCCATGGGGTCGCAAAGTGTTGGACACGACTGAGCTGCTAACACACACGTGCTCTCTCAGAGCTAACACTATTCATTGCCCTTTCAGTGTCCACAAGGCCATCCCAGAGGTGGGTGAAGAACTGCAGGGGGCACCAGCAGTTTTGTCACCTTTTGGCCCCGGGACAACCACCAACCTCTTTGGTTTAACCAGCTCTTCCTTGTGGCGATCTTTTCCACCAGCGCCCAGAGCATCTTCTTTCTGGGAAAGTGGTCAACCTCACAAAACCATAGCCCTCCCAGGGCTGGCTTGTCTGTTACAAGCAGGAGGATATAGCCTGGAGGGCTAGGCGTGAGCAGCTCTGGGCTTGGAGTGGAGGCTGCAGAAGATGCTGAGGAAGCTGTTGGTGAAGGATGCGGGTGGTATCTGATGGGTGTGAACTGGACACCCAGCTCCTCAGGGCTGTGTTACCCCAGACACAGACCATCTAACAGACAGACCATCTAACCTCTTTGAGCGGGTTTCTACCCTGGAAAGTGGGAGAAACATCCACCACCACCCCCGCGGCCCAGGGTAGTTATACAGATTAAACAAAATGATGGCTACAGGGAACCTGGCTCAGCACTTCCCATATAGTGGATACTCAATCAATGCATCCCTTTCCCATCCCTCTGGGGTTTGCCTGTGGTCCCCCGGCACACCTGGTCCCGGACGCAGTGGTGAGATGTTCCAAATTCCAGTGAGTTCACGAGGGGTGTGTGTGTGGTAGGCGGTAGTGGTGTGGGCAGCCAGTGGACAGGGCAGGTGCCGTTTCAGAGCCGGGGTTCAGAAGGCCTTGGCAGGGAGAGTGCCCACCAAGGCATCTGCTGCCAAGACTGGAGACGGAGGCTCAGGGAGGCAAGCAGTCGCCAGGGGCAGCTCAGGCCCCACCCCACCTGCGGGCACGGGGATGTGGCCAATATCCGTCTCAGAGCAGATTGCCATGGCCACGGACTGAGCTGCACGAGAAGGAGAAGTGTGAGATGTAGGAGTCTAGAGGCCTCTCTTCCCATCCCTGCTGTGCCTTCGAGGTGCTCTGAGACTTGTGGTCCTTCCCTCTCTGGACTTCAGTGTCCCCACCTCGGTAGTGTTAGCTGGCCCAGTATTAAAAAGCAGAGACATCACTTTGCTGACAAAGGTCCTTCTAGTTAAAGCTATGGTTTTTCAGTCATGGTTGGATGTAAAAGTTGGACTATAAAGAAGTCTGAGTGCCGAAGAATTGATGCTGTTGAATTGTGGTGCTGGAGAAGACACTTGAGAGTTCCCTGGACAGCAAGGAGATCAAACCAGTCCATCCTAAAGGAAATCAACCCTGAATATTCATTGGAAGGACTGATGCTAAAGCTGAAACTTAATACTTTGTCCACCTGATGCGTAGAGCTGACTCATTGGGAAAGACCCTGATGTTGGACAAGACTAAAGGCAGGAGGAGAAGGGGATGACAGAGGATGAGATGGTTAGATAGCATCACCAACTCAATGGACACGAGTTTGTGCAACCTCTGGGAGATAGTGAAGGACAGGGGAGCCTGGTGTGCTGCAGTCCATGGGCTCACAAAGAGTCAGACACAACTTAGCAGCTGAACAACAACAAGTGGCCCAGCTCAGACTTTTTTTTTTCTTTTTTTTTTTTTAGTTTGTTTTGCTTTACAATACTGTATTCATTTTGCTATACAGTTTGTGGGGTGAAGCCTCTGAGGAGGGACCACTCAGAGTCTGTGAGAACAAACCTCTCCCATGGGAGGAGGCAGGCTGACAGGACCTGGCTGTGTTTGTCTCAAACCTCAGTAATTTCCAGCAAATACATTTCTCTGGGCAAGGTCTAGTGGGTTTGGTTCGTTTGTTTGTTTTGATGGTGAGTGTCAGAGGCAGCAGGAGGTCTCACAGCCACAAAACCAGAGTTTTCACTGGTGATGAAAAAAAATAGACTGAGCACCATCTACGGAGCTGACGATGATTTAAGAATCAAAATATTCCAGGGACTGTGTGACCTGGCCCTGGTCCTTGGCCCAAATAATGCCACGATGGCAGAAATAGGATTGTGGCAGGAAGTTAGGAAGCCAACATCTGGAGCAGGAGACAGACAACTATTTTGATGGAAAAAGCTATGGGGAACAGAGTGAGGAGTGGAAGTTTCTGGGGGGTCTCCCCCCATTTCCTCTGCAACACAGCTGATGGCCTCGGACGTCACCGACAGAGAGAAGATCCTATAGGAGGAAATATCTCAGCAACACCAGCCCAGCGCTAACCACATCAGCTCTGGGCTACAAGGTCAAGGGCCTGCCAGTGCTCAGCACCAAGTCCTCCAAGGCCCCAAGGACCTCGCTCTGTTCTTGCCAACCCCGGTTTGATTGGTCCACTTCCCTCTGCACCTGCTAGGATGTTGGATTCTATTTTTCAACAGCCAGGCAAGAGATAGTTAAGTCCAGGCTGACTCACTCCCCTGTCTGCCCCTGCAGCAGCAGGGGGTGGGTGGATTTAAGAGTCCCAGACAAGCCTGGAAGAAGATGCAGGCCTGGGGTTACCATGGCAATGGCACTGCTGGGGCGATGTGCGGAAGTGAAGCTCTGGTATGAGGAAGGGGAGGAGAGGGGTGCAGTTCCCTTGACAGTGATGCCTCCTTGTTCTGATTAAGCTCATCTCATTCCCTCCTCTGTTCAAAAGCACTCAATGGCTCCCTATTGCCTCCAGGATAAAGTTCACATTCCTCCAACTGTAGTCAAGCCCCCCGCCCCCAACCTGGTCCCTGCCTGCCTCTCCAGGCCCCCTCCCCTCTCTTCCCCTCACTCACCCAGTGACTGCACTCACGGAAAGTCTGAGTGTCTTCCCAGGCTGCCCATAGCGTCCCATCTTTGGGCTCGTGTCCCTTCAGATCCCTATCACCCAGCACGCTCCCTTCCCCATCTCTGAGAATCTACTAGGATTTCCAGCAGGTGCCTCCTGCTGTCCCTAAGGCAGACGGTCTTGCTACCATCAAACATGGCTGCCTGACGTTAATCTCTGCCTCCCACCGGGTCAACCCTGGCCCCTCTTAGACGGAACATCTCAGAGGGAGGACCCTGTTCACACTGCACTCTCTTCACTCACCTCAGTACCTGACCCCAGCACTGATCGTCTGGCCTGGCACATGACTCAGGCCCAACCAATGGCTGGTGACTGAATGAATGAATGGAAAAGGCTGTACCCTGAGCAAGGTCCCATGTTATTTGTTCTGTATCACCACCCCCTGACACACCCCAGGAATTGATTGGGTAAATATTTAGTCCAGCTTCTCAGATTTCAAAATGTCCTTTTGGAGCATTAAAAAAAAAAAAAAGAATCTACAGGGCTGTGTGTGACCCTTGTTTTGCTACTTGGGAGGCACACTGTGGGCATGGAGTTCAGTGTTGGAAGGGGGCGGGTATGCTGGTGATTTCTGTCATTCTCCTCTGGCAGGAAAGGCCCAGTCTTTCTGCACTTTGCAATTGGAGAGTGGAGGAAGGCAAGGGAGAGTCACGAGTGTTGTGGTGGAGCCTGGGGGACCCGGATGCCAGCGAATGAATGAATTACTCCGCCCTCATAAGCAGGTGTGGAGAGAAGCATCGTGGGTTGATTTGGTTATTCATTCTCTCATTCGACAAAGAGTGGACTGGCCACTAGCCAAGAAGCCAGGGGGATTTCCTCAATGCGAGAAGAGGCACTTGAAACTTGGGCTGGGACAGAAAGTCTGCATTCTGAGCGTCTCTGTCACCTGCACTGAGGGCAAGCTCTTACCTCTCCGGATTTCAGTTTTAGCGCCTGTAAGTGTGTACATAATCCCGCAGCATCTATAGAGGTAGGGAGCAGATGGACATGGGATCCCTGGAAGATCCAGGCCTGGGAACCCCTGGCTCTGACGAAGCCTGTGAATGTGTGGACATGTGAAGGGCAGGAGGGTGTCTGTTCCATCCCTGGCTGCCTGGGAAGGCAAAGTGTCCTTCTCTGAGCCAGAGCAGATCTAAGCCTAATGGTTTCCAAGCTCTGAGCATCTGCAGCAAGCAAGGCACAGTGACAAGTGCTTTCAGGGAGTTACCAAGAGGCCATGAGCATCTGAGCGCAGAAACTGGACTTGGAGCCGTGATGCCTGTGCTTGAACCTGGACTTGACCCATGACTGAGTACACGAGTAGGTTAGTGTACTAATTTTGCTCTAACAAAGGACCACAGCTGAGTGGTTTAACAACAGAAGTGTATTACTTCACCCTGCTGAAGGCCAGCAGGCCACGATCAAGGTGATGGCAGAATGGTGGAGCTGATTCCTTCTGAGGCTATGACGGGCCATCTGTACCGGCCTCTCCCCTGGTTCCTGGGGTTCCCTGGCCACCTTTCCTTGGCTTGTAGATCTCTGCTTCATCTCCACGTGGTGCTCCCCCTGTGTGGTGATACCTTTCCAGATTTCCCCCTTTCACAAGGATGTCAGCCACGTTGGATTAAAGGCCCACCCTAGTTAGTTAGTTCACCCGAACTAATTACATCAGCCATGACTCTATTTCCAAATCAGATCCCCTTTTGAAACGCTGGTGGTTAAGTCTTCAGTTGTGAGGAGATGCAGTTGAGCCTCTGACCTGATGCGGAACTTGGGTCCCCCCTCTGTGCCTCAGTTCCCTCGCCTGTGAAATGGAGATGAGGCACCTAACCCACAAGTAGACTCTGGATGAGTTACTGCACCTGAAGCACCTTCCTTTGCTGTTCCACAAATGCTCACTACTGTTGTTTCATCTTATCCCTTATCACAACTCTCCCCTAGAGGAGGGTCACAACTCCACCTGCCTGCCAGAGCTGGCAGGCAGCCCGAGCAGGGAAAGCGGGCTGACAGCGATGAGGACCAAGAAGGTGGAATAGTAAGAGCCCCCACTGAAAGACGTTCCTGTTCCACATGGTCACACTCACTTGCGGGTGACAGAGCTCAGTTCTGCCCAGGGTGAAACTCGCCTATTGGGAATAGTGCTCTTCCTTGCTCTAGATGTCAATGGAAAAAATAAATCTAGCATGACTTATCTGATCCTTAAAATTCCCACATCCCTGCCACTGGCTCATCCTACTATCTCACCCCAGTTGTTGTGAACTGAATCGTGTCCTCCAGAAGTTTGCATATTGAAGCCTGAACCCCCAGTGAATGGGCCTTCAGGGAAGTAATTAAAGTTCGGTGAGGTCATAAAGACGGGATCATCATCTCACAGCATTAAGTGTGCTTCTTAGAGGAAGAAACACCAGAGCTTGCTTCTTCTCTCTCCCCCTCTTTCTCTGCCCCCACAAGGTACAGAGGAGGGGCTGTGTTAGGACTCAGCAAGAAGGCACCATCTACAAGCCAGGAAGGCAGATCTCACTACAAAAGAACCTGGACATCACCTTGGTCTCGGACTTCCAGCCACCAGAACTGAGAAACGAGTTTCTTTTGTGTGAGCCCCTCTATCTGTAGTCTTCTGTTCTGGCAGCCAGAGCAGACTAATCTGTGCCCGGAGACACCCTCAGAACTTTCTCTTCCAAGTGTCCTCATCCCCAGAACCCTTCTGAGTGGCAATGGGGAGTCAGGGCTTGCCCCGTTTCCCAAATTCTCAAGCTAGTCCCTAGAACGTAAGCCTGGGACGTGGTACCTGGGGTGCCTCCATGGACATACACACGGGCTGGAGAAGTCCTTTCAGCATCTTGTTTAGTCCCATCTTTCATCGGAAACCCGTTTTAAGGTATTACACTAGCCTCCCATTGCTGCCGTAACCAGTTAGGACCAACTGAGTAAGGTAAAGCAGCCTAAGTTACTCTCTTATGGCTCTGGAGGTCAGAAGTTCAAAATGGATCTTCCTGGGCCAACATCAAGGTGTCAGGTCAGCAGAGTTTGCGTCTGGAGTTCCTTGGCCCAAGGCCCCACATTCCATAGTTTATTTCCTCCTGCTTCCCTGATCACGTCTCCTGGCAAGAGACTCCCAAGAGGTAACAAACACGGATTCCCTCGCCTCCTCTGACTCTGCTCTCTCTCCACCCACCCCTCTCTCATTCGGCTTCTCTCCCTCATAAAGAAGGGCCCTTATGATAACACCTAGGACTCACCTGGGAAATCCATAACAGTACCCCCCAGTCCCATTTCAAGATCAATCAAAGTCCCTTTCGTTCTGTCAGGTCACTATCACAGGTTCTGGGTGTTAGGACGTGATTATCTTTGGGAAGCTGTTGTAATCCATACTACACAGGTTTGATGCTCTTTGGTTGCTAAGTTGTGTCTAACTCTTTGGCACTCCAAGGACTGCAGTCTGCCTGGCTTCTCTGTCCTCCACTATCTCCCAGAGTTTGCTCAAATACACGTCCATCGAGTCAGTGATGCCATCCAACCATCTCATCCTCTGTTGTCTCCTCTCCTCTTGCCTTCAGTCTTTCCCAGCATCAGGGTCTTTTCCAATGAGTCAGCTCTTCACATCAGGCAGCCAAAGTATTGGAGCTTGAGCAGTAGCATCAGTCCTTCCAGTGAATATTCAGAACTGATTTCCTTTAGGATTGACTGGTTTGATATCCTTGNCCCTCTCCTCTTGCCTTCACTCTTTCCCAGCATCAGGGTCTTTTCCAATGAGTCAGCTCTTCACATCAGGCAGCCAAAGTATTGGAGCTTGAGCAGTAGCATCAGTCCTTCCAGTGAATATTCAGAACTGATTTCCTTTAGGATTGACTGGTTTGATATCCTTGTGTGGGACTTTGTTCTTGCAAGACTCTCAAAAGGTAGCAAATACTGATTTCCTTCCTATAAAGCATAGTTTGGGAATCTCTTGGTTATGAGATGAGGGACTCTTGCTTACATCTCACGGCACAGTGGATGGAAAACAAAGCCTGAACAAATGAGACCTAGTTTCCCCTTGGTAAGGCCTCTCCCTAGCTGCCCTGTGCCGTTGCGCCGATCACCTACCCTCTCTCGACTTCCATCTTCTCACTGATTCCTTAGGGATTCCAGCACCCATCCTCCAGTGCACGACGAAGGTAGTGAGCACACAGCAAGCCCCCAACAGCCGGTAGTGACTATGCTTGTCTCTAGACTGAGGCAAAGCTCAGTATTATCCTCTTTGCAGGACGGCTGGAAGTACTAAGCTAGATAAAGGGCCAAAACTGGGTCCAAAATTATGGAGCAAGAAAGCGGATGTCTCAGAGGTTCTAGAGGGACCCTGTTTGTTGAGCAGCAAGGTCATGTTCTCTGGGTAATATCCAACCCTCTGTTTCCTCTATCAACTGTACACCCCACATTTACTCACACAGCCTTCTGGGTCATGGCCACACACTGTACACCCCAGTATTTGAAGCCCCAAGCATGAGGACATTGACAATGAAACAGGAGTTGAGCCAACACCCCACCACTTGGAAACAGTCTTGAAAGAGTGGGGCTGAGTTTTGAAGCCCCTGTGTCAAGGTAGAAAAGAACAGTTCAACTGAGCCCACAGAAATCCTGGAGACAGACTTTTGCTCTGCAAAGCACACTGGCCTCAAAACTGGTGGCCTGAGCACTCAGCCCCACTCTGTCCCTAACTGAGGCACATCTCTGAAAAGCCCCTTCATCTCTCTGAGCCTCAGTCCAGTTATTGGTTCAGTAAGAGGGATGGAGACAGTGATCCCTCATCTCAGCCACTGTGGTGGTGGTGGTGGTGGTGGTAGTTTAGTCGCTAAGTCATGTCTGACTCTTGTGATCCCACGGAGGCTTCTCTGTCCATGGGATTCTCCAGGCAAAGACCCTCTTGATATATCTAATTTCCACCAGGAGCTGGCTGTAGAAGTCCATGAACCTCGTAAGTGTGCAGGCTGCATAGAGCGTGGGCTCACACTTCCCCAGATCTGCAGCAAATTGGCTGCAGGAAACAAAGCTAAAGAGGGCTTGCGAGAGTGTCTCGCTCTCTGTGTCTGGACAGCTGGTCACCTGTCCAGCCTGGTCCGCCTGGGGTGTTTGTGCCATAGCAATTGGTGGCTAGTGTAGGGTTTTCAGGGCAGTGAGGGGCTGGTCCTGGTCAGAGCTCAGCCCTGCTAACGACCGGACAGGGAGGAGCCAGGCAAGGGGCGGGGCCGGAGGAGAGGCAGAGTCAGGGAGGGCGGGGGAGGCGGAGTCAGGGCTCTGCTTGGTCAGTGACAGAAGCTGGCTCCAGTCCAGCCAGTTCTCTACCAAGCCCTACGGACAGTCGCCTCTGCTGTGTGCACGCTCATCACTGGACAGAGTAAGTACAGGCAGTGTGGACCGAGGACCTGTGGGGCTTGGGATTGTGGTGGGGGAGTGGGGAATGGCCTCTGGAGTTATGGCATTTGGAGGGCTTAAAAACTCTGGAGGTGTCCCAGGGTGAGCAGGACAGTGTGGGGAGGGAGGAAGCCAGGGCCTCTAGACAGCAGACATATGTGTGTGTGCCCTCCCCCCCCCACCCCTGCTGTATAGTCCTGGGGGCAATGCTATATCTGGCTGAGTCTCAGCTTTCCCATGGATAAGATATAAATTGCTGTACCCCTTGCAGGGTGTGATTGTGAAGATTAATAACGTGGTCATTCTCACCCAAGTGTGGTTTGCCTCTTGGGCACGGCTTCGTCTGGAGGCACTTTTAGTTGTCATAACTGGAGTGCTGCTGTTGGCTTCCAGGAGGAGAGGACAGGCCAGGGATACTGTGAACACCCTGCGCTACACATGACAGCCCCCACCACAAAGAACGACTTGGCTCCAAGTGCCAACAGTGCTGAGAAACCCTGAAACTAAGTGGTGGGGACTCAACGTCTGGTCCCCAGAACATGCTGGACCAACCATAGCTTCTATTGTTTTCTGTGCCTGAAATCTTTCACCTTCAGAAATCAGGAAAAATGATCGAATACAATCTGTTTCCCTAAGATAAGGCTGACCTGCCAGGAGGTTGCCACCCAGAGTGGTCACTTGGCCTTTTGCTAAGTAAACAAAATGTAGACATACAGTGAGTGGAATTTTCAGTTTTTCTAAAGATAAGGCTTTGGGCATGAAACACAACAGCAAAAGGGAAAGTACTCCTCTGGGCCAACATCGTGTTGACAGATCAAGAAACCATAGCTTGAAGAATAAAGGGGGTGGGAGGGAACTTTGGGAAGTGGTGGATGGCAGTGATGATTTCACAGGTGTGTACTTCCCTGCTCTCCAAACACATCAAATTGTGTACAGTAAACATGTACAGCCTTTGGCATGTCAGCCTGACCTCAGTAAAGCAGTTTTAGAAAAAAAAAAAGAGAAAGGAAACTGAAGCTGAGCTTCAGTGCGGAAGTTATTCAAGGTCAGCTGGCAAGTTAGCCCCAGGAATGCCAGGGCTCAGCCCTGGATGCCCAGCTTGGCTCACTTCCATGACTTGGTGGCCAGTACGTATTCTAACACCTCTGAATTACAGAGGAGGAGCCCGAGTCCAGTCATCCATCCACTCATCCATTCATGCCACAGGGATGCTGGAGCATCACCTCTTGACTGAACGTGTCATGGTGGGACCAGTAGAGAAGAAGGTCCTTTCTTACAAGCACAGGTTCTAGTATGGGAGAGGCCTGGACAAAAGAAGCCCGCAGCACACGCATATGTAATTTCACTTCTGTAATTGATGGAGCCCTGAGAGAAACAATCAAAGGACCCTTATAGAGAATAGCAGTGGTGAGGGTATGGCCAGGTGTGGACAAGGTACCATCAGGATAAGTGGAAGCTTGGACCCAGAGAGCAGGTGGCGTTAGTGAAAGAGGTGGGGAAAGGTTTCCAGGAGGGAGGGTGGACTGTGCAAGGGCCCAGGACTGGGACAGGGCTTCTGTGTTAGGAACTGAAAAACAAGACGTGTGTCCTGGGGGGTAGAGCTCGTCAGCCGCAGCTGGTGAGAGCCAGATAGAGCTAGCAGCCTCGTGGGTCATCGTGTAATCACAGTTAGGTTTTACCGAGCCAATGGGCAGCAATAGTGTCCTTAGGCAAGGGAGCACCCTGCCTCTGTTTGTGATCGAAGGGTATTATTTCAGAATATACTTATGTATGTAGAATGGCTCTCAGGGGCAGGAGAAGCAGAGTCCAGGAAAAAGAGGCTTCCACTGGGATAATGGCAAGGAAAATGGGGCGAGGCAGGCAGATTTCAGAGCTGGAAACCGACAAGCCCTGCTGATGGTCTGGAGATAGAGAGGGAGGTTAAGAAAGTTCCCCAGGCCCCTGATTCCAGAAAGCTCTTCCCGCTGGTCTGTAGGATCTGGAGGAAGCTGTGTTTCGTCTCTCCCTCTCTGCCTGGGCTCCCAGTCGTGTCTCTCTTTGTGTGATTAGCAGATAGTAGACAGACCCTCCTGAGCCACACGGCCGCCTCCCACAGCTGAGTCCAAAGTCGACCTTGGTGGGACTTTGTTGCCTAACATTTGAAATAAACACCAGCAGATTTCCAAGCTGGATGGTGGGGCACCAGTGGGAGGACTGCCCAGGACCTGCCTATCCGATGCCCAACCTCTGTCATTGCAAGTCCCTTTGGCCTGGGGTGCCAGATCAGCCCGATCGATCCACTCTCTTCCCTCTGACATGTGGGAGCATCTCTGCAGACACACTGGCGTCAGAGACCCAGCAGAGGGTCAGCCGGGCCAGGCTCTGCCGGCTCGCAGTGAGGGCTGGTCTCCTGAGAGCCAGGTTCACAGAGCCTGAAGACTTTCCACTGGCTCTAGGTTGGCACAAAACTCTGTAAGCTGTGCATTTGCCCCCAGAGGCCCATGAGTGCAATTGCAAAGCCTGGACTTAGAAATTTGGAAACCCGAAATGAGCACCCCCAGGCCTCTACTATCTCAAAAGCAACCTCTCTGACCCTCTGTTTTCTCTCCTGGACAATTGTGACAAGGGTGCCAACTCCATGTTGCCGTGAAGTGAAGTGTTAGTTGCTCAGTCATAGGCGACTCTTTGCGACCCCCTGGACTGTAGCCCACCAGGCTCCTCTGTCCATGGGATTCTCCAGGCAAGAGTACTGGAGTGGGGTGCCATTTCCTTCTCCAGGGGATTTCCCCTATCCAGGTATCCAACTTGGGTCTCCTGCATTGCAGGCAGACAAGGAACATAAATGAGGTATTTCAGGTGAACAGGTTAGGAGACACCTGGGAATCAGAAGAGAGGAAACAGCATGTCATCCTAATAAATCGGAGCCAAGAAGCAGTGTGTACACCAGTCGGAGTCTGGATTTTAACCCAGATCCATTACTCACTGGCTGGAATGAGCTATTCCATTTTGCTAAGCCTCAGTTTGTTGCTGTTGTTTAGTTGTTAAGTCGGGTCCAACTCTTTTGCGACCCCATGGACTGTTGCCCGCCAGGCTCCTCTGTCCATGGGATTTCCCAAACAAGAACACTGGTGTGGATTGCCATTTCCTTCTTCTGGGGATCTATCCAACCCTGGGACTAAACCCACGTCTCCTGCATTGGTAGGCAAATTCTTTACCACTGAACCATCAGAGAAGACGCAGTTTATTTGGCTGTAAAATGGGACTAATAGTACTTTTGGTAAAGATGAAATGTAGTTATATTTAGAGAGCATTTGATCAGTCCTTAATAAATAGTGGCATCAATAAGAGGGAGAGAGCTAAATGGAACANCATTGGTAGGCAAATTCTTTACCACTGAACCATCAGAGAAGACGCAGTTTATTTGGCTGTAAAATGGGACTAATAGTACTTTTGGTAAAGATGAAATGTAGTTATATTTAGAGAGCATTTGATCAGTCCTTAATAAATAGTGGCATCAATAAGAGGGAGAGAGCTAAATGGAACAAAGTTTTCTGGGGCCCAAACCTGAAGCCCAGCGGAGCCTTAGAGAAGCAGCTCTCATCCGTCAGATTGCTGTTGTTTCGGAGGGGTGGCCAGTGGTAGGGCCACAGCACCAGACGTCCAGGCCTGGGAGGGGAAGGGCCTGGCCCAAGGTCACCAGGCTGTTGTCAGGGACAGGAGGATGGGAGGCTGGAACTCTCACTCCTGCTCCCTGACCAGCTGCCCCTGGGCTCCGCTGTCCAAGCAGGAAACTCCTCTGTAGCCTGTAACTATTCTTTGAAAGCATTTCTTTTATGGAAATTACCAGCTCAGTGTTATCTGTGTGTGGGTGTAGGGGGAGGGTTGAACTGAGTTGCTTCTTAAGCAGCATCCTGCTACACTGATGATTCTAACACTCTGCGGACTAAAGGACACAGTGATCACGCAACCCATCCATGCTCTTTAAAGACCTTCTTGAAGGTCACTCTCAAAGTGGGAACAAAAAGGGAGCGTCAGCATGGAAAGCCAGATTGCTTCTTATTTGTTTTTTTATTTGGCTGCCTTGAGAAACGCAGGATCTTTGTTACAGCCTATGCGTCCTTCGATGTGGCTCACAGACCCTCTAGTATGGCACCTGGGCTCAATAGTTGTGGTGCACAGGCTTGGTNGCAAAGGAAACTATAAGCAAGGTGAAAAGACAACCCTCAGAATGGGAGAAAATAATAGCAAATGAAAAAACTGACAAAGGATTCGTTTCCAAAATATGCATGCAGCTCATACAACTGAATACCAGGCAAACAAACAACTCAACAAAAAGTGGGGAAAAGTCCTAAACAGACATTTCTCTAAAGAAGACAAACAGATGGCTAACAAACACACAAAAAGATGCTCAACATCACTCATTATTAGAGAAATGCAAATCAAAACCACAACGAGATATCACCTCACACTGGCCAGAATGGCCATCATCAAAAGAAAGCAAAGAGAAACTAAAGAGCCTCTTAAAAGAGGAGAGTGAAAAAGCTGGCTTCAAACTCAACCTTCCAAAAATGAAGATCATGGCAGTTGGTGCCATCACTTCATGGCAAATGGATGGGGAAAAAATGGAAACAGTGACAGAGTTTATTTTCTTGGGGTCCAAAATCACTGCGGATGGTGGCTACAGCATGAAATTAAAAGATGCTTGCTCCTTGGAAGAAACGTTTTGACCAAACTAGACAGCATATTAAAAAGCGGAGACATTACTTTGCCATCAAAGGTCCATCTAGTCAAAGCTATGTTTTTTTCCAGTAGTCATGTATGGATGTGAGAGCNTTATTTTCTTGGGGTCCAAAATCACTGCGGATGGTGGCTACAGCATGAAATTAAAAGATGCTTGCTCCTTGGAAGAAACGTTTTGACCAAACTAGACAGCATATTAAAAAGCGGAGACATTACTTTGCCATCAAAGGTCCATCTAGTCAAAGCTATGTTTTTTTCCAGTAGTCATGTATGGATGTGAGAGCTGGACATAAAGAAAGCTGAGCACCGAAGAACTGATGCTTTTGAACTGATGCTGGAGAAGACTCTTGAGAGTCCCTTGGACAGTAAAGAGATGCAACCAGTCTATCCTAAAAGAGATCAGTCCTGGGTGTTCATTGGAAGGACTGATGTTGAAGCTGAAACTGTAATACTTTAGCCACCTGATGGGAAGAGCTGACTCACTTGAAAAGATCTTGATTCTAGGGAAGGCTGAGAGCAGGAGGAGAAGGGGACAACAGAGGATGAGATTTTTGGATGGCATCACCGACTCAATGGACGTGAATTTGGGTGAACTCTGGGAGTTGGTGATGGAGAGGGAGACCTGGTGTGCTGTGGTTCATGGGGTCGCAAAGAGTCAGACACGACTGAGTGACTGAACTGAACTGAACTGAACTGATGGAACTCCTGGAAGTGGACATCATAATATTGTGGAGTCCTCCGTATGTCCAGGTCCCCTTGTAGTTTTTAATTATCAGTGGGGAGAGGTGCTGCTGCTCCTGCTAAGTTGCTTCAGTCATATCTGACTCTGTGCGACCCCATAGACGGCAGCCCACCAGGCTCCCCCATCCCTGGGATTCTCCAAGCAAGAACACTGGAGTGAGGAGAGCACTGAGAGCTAATTCATCCACTGTAGTTCAGGTTTCCCTACCCCGGCACTGGTTCCCTTGACCATTTTCTCTCCTTAGTCTCCTCTCAGAGAAACCATACCTCCCTGCATTTGGCTGCCTAAGTCTCTATAACTGGGCCAGTGGTTTATCCTATCCTCAGTCCTCAGGCAAGAACTGTAGATTTTTTAGTCTATTTAGCTTTTATCAATATTTGTTGTCAAGACAAAGTGGTGATTTCCAAGTTCCTTACATTCAAAACTGGGAACTGAAAGTCTCTTAATTTATTCTGCTTTTTCTCATTTGTAAAATAGAGCTATTAATAATACCTACCTTGCAAAGTAGTTTTGACTAAAACATGGTTACTGATAACGTATTCCCAACTCTTCTAGGAACTTGGTATAAGGGAATTGAAGATTCAGTGTGAAATGCTTGAAAAGTAGAAGTGTTTTATGAATGTTAGCTATTACATCATATCAATTTTTAAACCCAAACGGTAGATGTGGTCATTATATTACATTGCATTTTATATTACATCATATTATTGTAATGTAAATTATTACATTTACATTATAGTTTATCATTCCTCTCATCATATTTTCAAAAAGCTTACATTTGGCCCTAGGCCATTTTTAATATACTTTTATTTTTATTATTTATTATTCATGTAGTACTTGACTCTTTTAAAATTTAAGTAATTTAATGATCCTAGTTAATTACTTAAATGAAAATTTATAATGTACAGTATAAAGAATAAAAGAAATCTTCTGAGAGACTGATATGAAAAAATACTCAAGCTATAGGTAATTATTCCATAGTTAAGACTTTCAGGATGATGAAAATATAAGGACCAGCTTCATTTAGGCACAAAGAAAGAAAGTACCTTATAACTACTATGCTGCTGCTACTGCTAAGTCGCTTCAGTCGTGTCTGACTCTGTGCGACCCCATAGACGGTAGCCCACCAGGCTCCCCCATCCCTGGGATTCTCCAGGCAAGAACACTAGAGTGGGTTGCCATTGCCTTTTCCAATACTACTATGCTAGAGAAACCTATAGTTTTTTGTTTTTGTTTTTTTGTCTCCAAAAGCATGTTCTTGGCATAAGTCAATGTTCAGGCAAAAATAATTGTTT
Source organism: Neotragus moschatus (assembly GCA_006410615.1). Lineage (NCBI taxonomy): Eukaryota > Metazoa > Chordata > Mammalia > Artiodactyla > Bovidae > Neotragus > Neotragus moschatus. The sequence continues at coordinate 439,746 of SJYA01002677.1, forward strand.
TTCTTTTATTTTTCATTATTAAACAAGCCTGAATATTAGATCAAAGTCTATCAGAGTACTATGTTAGTTTTTCATTTTTTGAGATCCCGACTTAGATCACAGTGAAGAAAACAAATTAAGATTGGAAGCTCATTTGGGATAGATAGGGTCTTGTCTAGCAAAAATCTAATCAATGCTCCCTGCCTTACAGGATAGACTTTATTTTTCATTACCTGCTACTAACAAATGGCTTTCCTGGTCCTCAATTGAGGGGGGGCGGATCTCAGTCCAATCCCTAGAGGTCATATGTTTCCAGGCAAAACTATTGCCCAATTGGCATCATGCCATTTAATATATCAGAAATTGGGTTGGCAAAGATAGAAATCTATAGGTCAGAGTTTAGTGGCATTGTTAATTGATCCGAAGAAAATGCATGTTTGGAGATTCATAGGTTGCAGCTTTAGTTCTCCCTACTTATAAACGCAAGCCAGAAATTAAATTAACTTCAGTAAATCAAATTGTTATACTTAGGACAGATTTTTTGAAAATACTGTTTCTGAGATAATTTGGTCACTGACAGATACTGCAAAAGTATATTAAGAAGACAATTTCAAGGATTAAAATTTGTGTGTGAGTTTTAATTTGGAGTACAAATATTAGTTTTAATGGAAGGAGCTTTCTCTGAAATAATCCTGGAGATTATGGTCTTATTAAATTAACAAATCCACATACACATAAGCTTACACATGTAAGGCAGTAGAAAATGTCCAGATTGGCTCCATATTACTAATCTAGCAAAGGAGTGAGAATGATAACTATGTACACCTACAGTACAGCTTCAGTACTTACAGTGGTGCCTTTTTACGTTTATTATTTCATTTTATCCTCAGGAAATCTTTTTAATTAGTTAATTTAATCTACAGTTTTTCAGATAATGGATAATGTATAAATTTCCCAAGAACACACAGTTCATAGGTATAGGAGCTGAGATTCAAATTCACATCTCTAGGCCCAAGCATTGATCTTATTTCACTAAATTTCAGAATCAAAATGCATTTTTCCTTCATTGGAGTGATATCTTACTCTTCCTTGAGAAAATGGTTGTCATAATTTACTATCACTTCCCTCACTTCAAGAGAATTTATACTGAAGAAGAAACAGTATAGCAGTTCATGAAGATCCAAGAAGATATTCTTACCTATGCCTTTTTCACATTAAAGAGAAATCATAAAATGTAGGAATTCTCCAGGCAAGAATACTAGAATGGGTAGCCATTCCCATCTCCATGGGATCTTTCCAACCCAGAGATGGAACCCATGGTTTTCTGCATTGCAGATAGAGCCCCCTTTACTATCTGAGCCACCAGGGAATCACAAATAGCCTTTCCACACAGGTTATGCAGTCTTAATTCTTGCTTTTCCACCTTTATTTCTTTTCACCTCTGGGGACTTTCTTGTTGTCTGTCATAGGGAAAAAAATATCATCTAATTCTTCTAATTGCCATGAAATTATTAGTGAGCTAGTAAACTATCCCTTTATGATTCTGAACATTTCTAAAAGTACATTATATATATTTATATATATACACACACACACACAAATATATATATATATAATTGCATATATATGTGTGTGTGTATATATATAT
>SJYA01002677.1:443290-561100 GCA_006410615.1 Neotragus moschatus
ACACACACACACACACACACACACACACATACACACACACACACATTTTAAGTAAAGAACAGTATTCAACTTTTGGAGAGGCTTTCTCACCTCAACCAATGCAAAGGAAGTTTTAAAATTAAAGAATAATTATACAGATAAGATTCAATGACAATAGTCATTTAGGAAAGGTGTTCAAATATAATCAAATCAATAAGAGTGAATCTCCTGTGAACACAGTTTTGAAATTACTCTTTGTCCCTTCTAGGGTTAGGTAATGAATTACAAAAATTGCTCCCAAAACTCTCTTCTGAGTAATTACACTCTTACTTGCTTGTCTTTCCCCCCCAGCACCATGAAAATTACAGCATTCTGATCGATAAGGATATAAAATGAGAGGAACAGAAACAATGATTTTTGCCTTTCCCAGGCATTTCACATTTTTGCAAACACAAATATCCGTCTGCAATTACTTTCCTCTGAGGACTGTGTTTTCTGAGCCTTTTCAAATGAGAACTACTGGATACATTTTTGTTTTGTTTCATTCAGTTTTCTTTTCACATCCCATTGGATTGTCAGCTAGACTTGCCAATATTCGTCCATCAGATGTCTGCATGCTAGTTTCATTTGTTGACATCATGCCCCAAAATACAATGGTGAGAAATATGAACACAAGTTTTAACTGCAATTTAAAAAGGCTACAGAAACCTTATTTAATTATCTTGATCAATTAACACTGTCACTTAAAATCAACACGAGCACTTAAAGTCAGTAAGTATTCATACTATTGATTCAGATTGGACGAGTGTAGTTTTATTTTCTTATTTTCTGATGTGTCAGTCTGACCTTAATTGGATTGGGAATTAGAAAGCCAAGTATATATTGAGCCATATTTGCTTTTAGCCAAATGTAAAATTCAGATGGTTTTAGTGATTCCTAAAAATAATATAAAAGAACACTAAACCACTACTTCTTGATGATAGGTAGAGGGGAATTCTGTTAATGTTTGAGGTTTCCTAAATAGTTATTAAAAAAATAACCCAGACCAAGAAGCATTAACCTTGCCCAAAATACGTCCTTTAAACCCCACTCCCCCCCCTCCAAAAAAATCAGACAAAATGTCTACCAAACCTTTATTATATAAATGTGGGTTCTAAACCAGGTGCACGTGTTTGACTCATTCCCAGTGCTTGTTGGTTGTGTAAGGTTGGTCAGTGTTTAAACTTCTCCAAGACTTAGTCTCATTTTTTTCACACTATGGTAACATTAATACTTGTAATGAAGTTTCTGAGAGAATTAGGTACTTTGCTTTCTGTAAAGTGATTACCAGAGTCTACATAGTAAGTATTTAATAAATACTATTGATTTTTTAATATTATTACTAATAAATGGTCCATGGTAGCTGTCAGTTACTTCAATCAGGGACTGATCATTCTGATTCTCTTTTTTTTAAAATTAATTTATTTATTTTTAATTGGAGGGTAATTGTTTTACAATATAGTGTTGGTTTCTGCCATATATCAACATGAATCAGTCACAGGTATATACCATAGGTATACATATGACCCCCCCACTCTTATTAAACTTTCTTCCCATCTCCCACCCCATCCCACCCCTTTAGGTTGTGACAGAGCATTGGATTTGAGCACCCTGAATCATACAGTAAATTCTGACTATCTGTTGAGTTTACTATAATACCTGATACAAAACAAACTTTGGTAGAAAGAATTAGTAATGATGACTAGTAAATGTGAATGTACATTGACTAGTAAATGTAAAGATAAAACAAGGAAAAAGGGAGTTTGTAGTACTACAGCCTATTCCCTTCATCTCTCACATCTTTCTAAGCTAAGTCTACTTGACTCAGCATGAAAAAATATTTGTGGTTTCCATGTACTGATTGCCAGCCTTGATGTTACCACATCTTAAGGTGTTACTGATTATGATAAGCTCCATGTTTGCCAATTCATAACTTTTCATGAAGCTGCCATGTCCTTAAGGATATTTCCTCTTGTATTTTGACGGACTACATCCAGCTGGTAATGAGTTGTATTTACTCTTGCTTGATGACTCCCCAAGTCTTCCTGAGAAAGAACAGTGTGTGATTCCTGTGGAGTATGGGCATTCAGAAGAAGGAGAGGCACTAGGCTCCCAGAAATTCAAAATTTCCAGATGGCTTTTTCCTTGAATGTCTTATCTACCATCCAACTTATTTTTGTCACACCAGTCAGGTTAACTTTGGGGTGGATAAGGAGTGATGAGTATCAAAGAATTCTATCAGTAGAGCTAGTAGCATGATTTCCATATGATAGCATTTCTTGTCTCCCAAACACTCCTCCCATTTTAGAAGAGAGGAAAGCACTTTCAGGGGACTTAGATATGTTTTTTTATATTATCTAACTATATCTCAGTTTTAATTTGAATAACAAAATTCCACTTGGGGAGCATTATGTGTGGGAAACTGGTTGCTGGTTCTGGTTCATGATGCTTATGGAAGTCCATCGACACAATCAAAGTGACAAGGAAAAGAAAATTGGAGGGGGATAAGTAGGGTATACCAAGGTGGTGCTAGCAGTCGAAGAACCTGTCTGCCAATGCAATAGACTTAAGAGATGCAGGTTCAACCCTTGGGTCAGGAAGGTCCCCTGGAAGAGGGCATGGCAACCCACTCCAGTGTTCTTGCCTGGAGAAACCCAGGGACAGAGGAACCTGGGGTCGGGGGTTGCCTACAGTCCAAGGGGTGGCAAAAAGTAGACAAGCCTGAAGAGACTTAGCATACGAGCAAGTTTAAGTCAGACTGAGTGACTATTCCTGGCAAAGTGAAGTCACTCAGTCGTGTCTGACTCTCTGCGACCCTATAGACTAGCCTACAGGCTCCTCTGTCCATGGGATTTTCCAGGCAATAGTACTGGAGTGGATTGCCATTTCCTCCTCCAGGGGATCTTCCCAACCCAGGGCTTGAACCTGGGTCTCCTGCATTGCAGACAGACGCTTTGCCCTCTGAGCCACCAGGGACGTCCTGGGAACTTTTTTGATAATAACTAGGATAAACAGGATTGTAAAGAGTTCTTTACAAAATCTCCTTATAAATAGCAATAGAGGGTGGGATGATTTGGGAGAATGGCACTGAAACATGTATACTATCATGTAAGACATGAATCACCAGTCTATGTTCGATACAGGATACAGGATGCTTGGGGCTGGTGCACAGGGATGATCCAGAGAGATGATATGGGGTGGGAGGTGGGAGGGGGTTCAGGATTGGGAACTCATGTACACCCATAGTGGATTCATGTCAATGTATGGCAAAACCAATACAGTAATGTAAAGTAAAATAAAGTAAAAATAAAAATTAAAAAAAAATAGCAATAGAGTTAGCGATTATATTGTAGACCTCACTAGCATAACTATGGATGACCTATAACAGACAAACTTGATCTAATGGATATGAATGGGTCCTGTGGCTGGAATAAAACTTTCAGTGATGGAAGCATACATCATGCACAATGTCACAAGACTTTGATGAAAGTGAATTTTGTATGTTCTAAAAACCTAGCTTATTCAGATGATGAATCCAATAAAAACCCATACACCAACATTCAAGAGGGACAAAGAGAGCTTTAATAAGTTTTCATGAAATACTAACACCCACTCCAGTATTCTTGCCTGGAGAATCCCAGGGACAGAGGAGCCTGGTGGGCTGCCGTCTATGGGGTCGCACAGAGTCAGACACGACTGACTCGACTTAGCAGCAGCAGCAACATAAAAATAGCAATATTTCTAAATGGCTACCCTACTGCTTATGACATACAATTTTATGTACTATTACAACGAAATTAATGAAATAAGTATCTTCAAAGAATGTTGTAGAAACATGTCAACCAATAAAACATTGAATGAAAGTTCTCTGTATATATGGGAGGTTACCTTACATTCTAGTGTATATTGCGTTCAGACACATAGGGTAATTTATTTTTATTATTGCCTACATCTTTGAGCTTTCTGCTGAGTAACCCAATCACTTTACTTTTGGTCAGTGTGTTTGTGAGGTAAGTGTGTGGTTGGAAATGACAGTTTAAAATGCCAGTGACAGGGGAAGTGATCTTATCTCTCTCTATCTCTTTAGTTGCTAAGTCACGTCTGACTCTTGTGACCCCAGACTCCTTTGTCCATGGGATTCTCTAGGCAAAAGTACTGGAGTAGGATGTCATTTCCTTCAGGGAATGGAGTGAGATGCTATTTCCTTCTTCAGGGGACCTTCCCGACCCAGGAATCGAACTGGGGTCTCCTGCATTGCAGGCAGATTCTTTACCAACTGAGCTATGAGGGAAGCCCAGTGACCTTATACTATCAGATGAATTATGGATTCTTTTTTCCCATTTTTTCAAATTATTATTACTTTCTTTGCTATACTCATTTAACTTTTCTGTGTGAAGCTCCATTAATGGCTTCTTCAGGAGAATTTATAAACTCAGATGTGTGTTGGGGGTGTGTGTGCACTCATAGACTTATACAGACACATGTGCAACTTTTGGGGTGGAGGAGGACTAGAAACATCTAATAACCAACATTTTTCCTGCTGCCAAAAACTGCAAGAAGCCAAAGAAAATATCGTGAAATGAAACAAATATATGAGTTTATAAAATATCAAAAAGAGAGAAATAAATTCCTTTTCTAAACAATAAGTGTTCAGGAACAAAAGTACAAGTTTGTTAGAAGTGTAAAATAATGCTTGCTGTGGTGAAGGGCCATGGTAGATTTAAATATTGAATTGAGTTTTTAGCAGATTTCTTAACATTAAAATAGCTTTATTTCTATCTTTGAAAGAATTTTGTGTGTGTGTGTTCCTCCAAAATATCCTGTACCAGGGTAGTTCACAAAGCTGCAAATTTGAAACACATTATTTTGAATAACTAAATACAACTTTGAGCATTAAAAACAGCATTTGTTCAAACAGAGGCAGAATACATAGAGTATGTTGACAACATGGATACCATTCAGTTCACACTGCTTTAAGTAGACTTTGTTTCAAATGACTTATTCAATATAACTGTACTTTGAATGGTAATTACACTTAAGTCTTTAATGCCTGCTCTGACAAAATCTTTATTGAGCAGTGAGTCACACTGCAAAATCACCGAAAGTTAGGACCTAGTTAGAACTTATGCCTAATGAATAAATATTTTTCACTGTGTGGTCTCCAATTAAGAATGTTAACTCTTAGGTTATCTTTGAAGCAATTGGTACCTATGTGGATTGTGTCCATACCAAAAGATAAAACATAATACATCTTTGGTGTATTTGTCTTCCTCTCAAATATACGTGAACCATGATGGTAACTTTGCACTGACTCTAGATAGATATTTGAATAAATAGCTATTTCCAAGGGGTATTAACGTACAGAACTATTTCCATGGAAACCCACTAATGATTATTTTGGATAGAAAAATAAAAACTGTGTTCCAAATCCTATTTTAATTACATTTCTGATGCAATGAACTTTTAACTTATGACTGAATTGGTATATGTGTGAAGTAAAAAGTGTATTTTCTTTGTTCTTAGAAAACTCATTAAATCATGTTATTTCATAAATAGAGGCTTAGTTCAGTTCCCTCAGCCATGTCCAACTCATTGCGGCCCCATGAACTGCAGCACACCAGGCCTCCCTGTCCATCACCAATTCCCGGAGTTCACCCAAAATCATGTCCATCGAGTCGGTGATGCCATCCAGCCATCTCATCCTCTGTCATCCCCTTCTCCTCCTGCCCCCAATCCCTCCCAGCATCAGAGTCTTTTCCAATGAGTCAACTCTTCCCATGAGGTGGCCAAAGTACTGGAGCTTCAGCTTTAGCATCATTCCTTCCAAAGAAATCCCAGGGCTGATCTCCTTTCGAATGGACTTGTTGGATCTCCTTGCAGTCCAAGGGACTCTCAAGAGTCTTCTCCAACAGCACAGTTCAAAAGCATCGATTCTTTGCTGCTCAGCCTTCTTCACAGTCCCGCTCTCAAATCCATACATGACTTCTGGAAAAACCATAGCCTTGACTAGACGGACCTTAGTCGGCAAAGTAATGTCTCTGCTTTTGAATATGCTATCTAGGTTGATCATAACTTTTCTTCCAAGGAGTAAGCGTCCTTTGATTTCCTGGCTGCAATCACCATCTGCAGTGATTTTGGAGCCCCCCAAAATAAAGTCTGACACTGTTTCCAGTCTTTCCCTATCTATTTCCCATGAAGTGATGGTATTTTTTTGTTAAAAAAAAAAAAAAAAGTCNGCTCTCAGCCTTCTTCACAGTCCAACTCTCACATCCATACATGACCACTGGAAAAAACATAGCCTTGACCATTTCTCAATTCTCTGCAGAGGCAGAGAATACAAAATTGGAAGGCTGTGACTCAGATAAGGGAGGACCAGGGATCTGGGGAACTGAATGGTGTGGTGGTTCAGAGCATGAGCTTTCAGGGTCTGAACTGGGTCTGAGCCCAAGCTTTGCCGCTACTAGCGAGTGACTCAAGCTCTCTGAGCCTCAGATAACCCGTCCGTAAAATGGAGCTGATCTCGTGGCCTCGGCCTGCACCGTCTTGGAGCAGGGCCTGGTCTCCTAGCCGGAGACTGAGGCAGGGTCACGGTGGTGAGAGAGCCAGATCCTAGCAGCTAGACCAGCGGTCAGTGACAAGGCCCTGCCCTTATGCTTTGCAAAAAAGAATTCTCACAAAATGAACAGTAGTGAAGCAAGTATCTATTAGGAGGAAAAGGAGTACAGGAAGTGGGGAAAGACACACAGGCACACTCAGAGAGAGCCACTGAGTTCGCATCCCCACGGCAGTTTGAATTACTCTTATGGGGCATTTCTTCCAGGCTTCCTTTGACCAACCTTTTGATTTCCTGGTTCACAGTCCATGTTTGGCATAGCTCAGGATCCTCCCACGTGTGCACATGTGTCTCTTAGCCAAGATGGATCCCACCAAGGAGGCTCATGGGTAGAGCATTTTTTGACATCACTCCTCGGCCCTCCATGGAGCCTATCTGGACATGTGTGGTCAGGGAGGTCTCCTGACTTCAAGAAAGAGAAACGTGTGTTTTCTGGGTAGGTCCAGCCCGCTCCCTTAATTGTCCTGCTATTCTCGTCCTGGAGTTTCGGTCCATAGAAAACGAATCTCCAATCACTCTTCCCCTGGGGGTCCATCTCCCTCCCGCCTCATAGCCCGTAATTGNACTTCAAGAAAGAGAAACGTGTGTTTTCTGGGTAGGTCCAGCCCGCTCCCTTAATTGTCCTGCTATTCTCGTCCTGGAGTTTCGGTCCATAGAAAACGAATCTCCAATCACTCTTCCCCTGGGGGTCCATCTCCCTCCCGCCTCATAGCCCGTAATTGACCCTGCCTCCACGGGTGTGTGTAAGGCTAGAGGAGCTGATGGTTGTTGAGACATCACAGCACCCCGCAGTGGCAGGTGCTGGCAGTGGACCTGGGCCTCCCATGGGCACGGGGACCTCTGAAGCCGCTGTGTTTGGCTCAGGGTCACTGGAGGTTCAGCAGACAGAACATCCTAAGTGAACTTCCTTTGTGGGACATAGACAGAACGTGGTTTGTCTCAGAAGATGAGGACAGCCCTGGTAGAAACATAATCCACAGAGTGTGGGCCATCTCAGAAGGCGAGAGGCCCTCCGGTGCAATGTGGAGGCCAGGAATGCTGAGTGTGACTTGCTTGAGTCTGTTGGTTTCATTCAGACAAAAACNACTTCAAGAAAGAGAAACGTGTGTTTTCTGGGTAGGTCCAGCCCGCTCCCTTAATTGTCCTGCTATTCTTGTCCTGGAGTTTCGGTCCATAGAAAATGAATCTCCAATCACTCTTCCCCTGGGGGTCCATCTACCTCCTGCCTCATAGCCCGTAATTGACCCTGCCTCCATGGGTGTGTGTAAGGCTAGAGGAGCTGATGGTTGTTGAGCTATCACAGCACCCAGCAGTGGCAGGTGCTGGCAGTGGACCTGGGCCTCCCATGGGCACGGGGACCTCTGAAGCCGCTGTGTTTGGCTCAGAGTCACTGGAGGTTCAGCAGACAGAACATCCTAAGTGAACTTCCTTTGTGGGACATAGACAGAACATGGTTTGTCTCAGATGAGGACAGCCCTGGTAGAAACATAATCCACAGAGTGTGGGCCATCTCAGAAGGCGAGAGGCCCTCGGGTGCAATGTGGAGGCCAGGAATGCTGAGTGTGACTTGCTTGAGTCTGTTGGTTTCATTCAGACAAAAACAGGAAGGTCCACGGACCCCAGGCTCACTGGTGTCCTCCCACCAGCCATGTCCAATGCAGCAGCAGGGGGCCCTTTGCAGTTTGGCTTTGCATGGGTCTGTGATTCTGTGGCCGTGCTCACCCTGAGCCTGGGGGCCTGATGACATGGTGTCCACGGCGGGGAGCACACCCAGCTGAAGGGGATGCACACTGGGCCATCTTGGGGATTAGTTGTCTGGCTGCTATTGGGCTCCTGTGAGAGTGTGTGTGTGAAAGCGCATGCCCCGTGCCACAGCCATGGAAGTGGGGCTCTTAAGTGGGGCTTTGGTCCATCACGGCCACACCGCCAGCTCACACTTGGACAGCACGTCTGCATCAGGCCTGGTTCCAAGCCATTGCTTATGCGGACTCCTTAAAGCCTCAGCCACCCCTGGTGTGGGTTCTGTCCTGACCTCCGTCTACAGTTGGGCAGCGACACTTGCTCCAGATCACACTTGGAGGGAGCAGTGAGGCTGGGATTTGAACCCAGACTGCTGCCTTTAGAGTCTGTGCTGTTCACAGTGGATGGACGGAGGGCTTTAAGAGGCCCAGGCACACGAACAGTTCCTGGGTGGACAGGGGGAGTCTAGGTAGGTGGCAGGGGAGAGACTGAGGGTGGAGGACAAGGCCACATGATGGCAGAGCCCCAGGGCCCACCTGAGAGTCTGTAGAGAGACAAGAGGTGAGGGCCTCCTATCTGGGGGAGGCAAAGAAGAGCACCAGGGGGGGTCAAACACACGTTCACAGTCTCACAGCCCCAGAGGCTGGAAGGCCAAGGTCAAGGTGTCGGCAGGGCGGGCTCCTCCTGGGGCCTTGCCCTTGGCTTGTCTGTGATTGTCTCCTCCTCCTTCCTGCGTCCCCACATTTTTGGTGTGGTCACCCCTCAGCCTGTGTGTGTCTGTGTCCTAATCTTTTTCTTTTTTAAAATCCTTGAATATATTTATTTTTAATTGAGTGATGATTGCTTTACAATATTGGTTTGATTTCATTCAATACATTAGTGTGAATCAGCCATAGNTCCTGCGTCCCCACATTTTTGGTGTGGTCACCCCTCAGCCTGTGTGTGTCTGTGTCCTAATCTTTTTCTTTTTTAAAATCCTTGAATATATTTATTTTTAATTGAGTGATGATTGCTTTACAATATTGGTTTGATTTCATTCAATACATTAGTGTGAATCAGCCATAGTTATACATGTGTGCCCTCCTTCTTGAACCTCGGTCCTGCATCCCACCCTTTTCCAGCCCTCCAGGTTGTTACAGAGCCCCAGTTTGAGTTCTGTGAGTCACACAGCAGATTTCCATTGGCTGTTTTCCGCATGTTAGTGTGTCTGCTTCCATGCTGTTCTCTCCATTCGTCTCACCCTCTCCTTCCTCTCCCACGCCCTTGTCCATAAATCTCTTCTCTAATCTCCTTTCCTTTCAAGGACATTAGTCACACCTGATCAGGGCACTGCTCCAAAGACCTCATTTTAACTTAACTGCCTCTTAAAGGCCTTGTCTCCAAACACAGTCACATTTGGGAGTCTTGGGGTTCTGGACATCAGTGTATGGATTTGGGGGTCATAATTCAGCCCATCACTCAAGAAGAGGGAAGCCTGGGAGCTCACATTGTGTGTGTNTCCAAAGACCTCATTTTAACTTAACTGCCTCTTAAAGGCCTTGTCTCCAAACACAGTCACATTTGGGAGTCTTGGGGTTCTGGACATCAGTGTATGGATTTGGGGGTCATAATTCAGCCCATCACTCAAGAAGAGGGAAGCCTAGGAGCTCACATTGTGTGTGTTAGTCGCTCAATCGTGCCCGACTCTTCGCGACCCCGTGGACTGCAGCCCACCAGGTTCTTCTGCCCATGGGATTTTCCAGGCAAGGTACTGGAGTGGGTTGCCATTTCCTTCTCCAGGGGATTTTCCCAATCCAGGGATTTAACCTGGGTCTCCTGCACTGCAGGCAGATTCTTTGCTGACTGACCCACCAGGGAAGGCCTGGGAACTCACAGTAAGAGGACAGAATTTCCTCAAGGGAGGAAGGTGCCTCTGATGAGGGACGGGGTAGCTTTGTGGGGTCCTAGAGCAGCCCCTGGGGAAGGAGAGGGAGACTGATGGTATCCTGTGTTCACGCATGAAGCACAGGAGCCTGGTACTCTGCCTGCCACCTGGATGTTCCAAATGAGCAGGGACAAATCCAGCAGTGTGGCTGAGACCACCAGGAGTAGCTGCCCTGAGCTCACAGCAGGAAATGAGGTCTTGCAAATGCTATGCCCCAGCAAGAAAATGAGGGATAGGGGTCATTCAGGGATACAGGCTGCTTGGCTCCCGGTAACCTCAGAGCTGCTGAGCAGGCAGAATCCTCAATCCCCCGTGATGGGTACTTCCCTATGGATGAGAAGCGTCTTCTTGCCCAGTGCCCACAGGGGTCTCACTCCTCCGCCTTGTCCTTCTCCCTGCGATAGATACCCATGTCCCTGAGTCTCTGTCCTTCCGCCTCTCTGGTGCTCTCTAAAACCTCACTCCCTCCCAGCTGCTGGGGCTCATCATCACCCTCTGAGGCTGCTGGTGAGCACTGCTGCCCGCTTCGGAATGTCAGCCCTGCCCCTAATCTCCTGATCTTCTCACGAAGAGGGTGCATTAGCCGCCACCCTCTCTGAAGCCATCTCCCCACTCTCCCTTTCAGAACGAGGGGTTAGCCACAATGCGCCTCTGTGTCTTCCTGTGCCTGGTGCTCCTCGGGCCGCGGATGGCCACCCTCCGGCGCCCCCAAAAGAAGAAAATTCAGGAGGTGCCGCCGGCGGTTACCACGGCGCCCCCGGGCAGCAGGGACTTTGTATTCGACCTCTACAGGACCTTGGCTGCAGCCGCCCCCAATCAGAACATCTTCTTCTCCCCTCTGAGCGTCTCCATGAGCCTGGCCATGCTCTCCTTGGGAGCGCATTCCAACACAAAGGTGCAGATCCTGGAAGGCCTGGGCATTGGCCCGGGGGAAGGCTCGGAGGAGGAGCTCCACCGTGCCTCTCAGGGGCTGCTGCATGAGCTCCAGCAGCCCCGAGACAGCCTCCAGCTGAGCCTGGGCAACGCCCTGTTCACCAAGCCCACGTTGCCCATCCAGGAGGCCTTCCTGAGTGCCATGAGGACTCTGTACCTGGCAGACACTTTCCCCACGGACTTTGAGAACCCTGAAGGGGCCAAGAAGAAGATCAATGATTTCGTGGAAAAGCAAACAAAAGGCAAGATCGTGGGCTTGATTAAGAGCCTGGATGGCACCCAGGTCATGGTGCTGGTGAATTACATTTTCTTTAAAGGTAAGACCCTCGGGCTTCAATCTGAACTTTCTCTTTGCAGATGCTTTTTGTCAAAAACAAACAAAACAAAAGAACCCCAGTCCCTCCAAAACAAAACGAAAGATGAAACAGAACCGGTTCCCACACACATAAAAGAGTGGGAGCGGGTTTAGTACTCTCTGGTCCCTGATGATGGAATGAAGTCAGTAGTCAGTTGGGTGAGACGATGCCACCTTAGCCTTCTGGTACGTATGTGTGTGTTTAGTCGCTTCAGTTGTGTTGGACTCTGTAGCCTGCCAGGCTCCTCTGTTCATGGGATTCATGGACAAGGATACCAGAGTGGGTTGCTGCACCCTCCTTCAGGGGCTCTTCCTGACCCAGGGATTAAATCTGCATCTCCTGCATTGCAGGCAGCTTCTTTACTGCTGAGCCACCAAGGAACCCCTCTTAGCGCCTAAGGTGATATGAAGAGCCTGGTGCTGTTTCCTCCACTGGGGAAAAGCTGGTTCCTATTTGGGCCCCCAGGAATACTTAAAGCCACAGCATCCACATAAACTTTGAAGCATGAGTTTATCAAGGCCACGGTGCCAAAGAAACGGACACCTTGGCTACTCAGGGAAGGACTGTGGGTCTTAGACGTGCTTTAAAGGGCTTTTGCCAGCTCCCCCGAGGTACCCACATCCTCATCTCTGTGCCCTCCTAGGAGCTGGTTCCTTAGCCCAGAAGTTCTGGGACAAGAATCTATTCCTCTGAATTGTCTTTTCTTCCCCACTTGAGAGTCAGACTCCCCATCTGTCTCGCTGGCATTTCTTGTAAATATCCCTGCTCATCTCAGCTTGTATGCCTGCTTCTCCGTCTAGATGCTGAGTCCTGAGCACACTAGATGAGGCCTGACTGAGGACAGAGAGGGGAGTGAGAAGAAAGGGAAAGAGGAAACTAGTTAAATTGGTACCCAAAGCCCCTACCTGTGGTCACAGAGAGTGAGGATCAAGCTTGCCTTCTAAGAGTTCTTGTCCTCATGTTCGGGTCTCGGCTTCAGAGGACAGCTGTGAAGCAGGCTAACTGGCCCATGGGAGTTGGATCTATATTTGATAACTGCTAAGAAGATGAAAGCAATTACTTGTATCACTTTGAACAAAATACCCATACGAAACACACAGAGCAAGAAGCACAACCAAAGACTTCCCGGCAGGAAAAATCATGGTTTTTTCAGGACCCTTACGAACCTTTCTTCCAAACGTAGATTGAAATTCAATACTGAGAAAAGAATGGAAAAGAGAAGAACTCACCCTCTTCACTGGGATATTTGAGCTTGACTACCAACATCAGAGAATCAGACAAACAGCATTTAGGGTAAAGGGTGTCTGAAGACATGAAAACCAACTTCCTTGTTTTGCAAAGGTGGGAGGATAGCCCCACAAAGTTTCAGTCTGTCCCCTGAATTAAGAAGGGGCTTGTCTTTATATTGAAGAGGTTTGCTGTCACTTCTCCCAACGATACTGCTCTAACGAGGATGCTTTCTGGTAGGTTTACTGTGAACACACTTTTCATTGGTGGCTGACAATTTCTAATTCCTTTTCCATTTTAATCTGTAGCTAAGTGGGAGACAAGCTTCAACCTCAAAAGCACCCACGAGCAGGACTTTTACGTGACCCCGGAGACGGTGGTGCGGGTCCCCATGATGAAACAACAGGACCAGTTTTACTACCTCCTGGACCGAAACCTCTCCTGCAAGGTGGTGGGGGTCCCCTACCATGGGAATGCCACTGCTTTCTTCATTCTCCCCCGCGAGGGGGAAATGGAGCAGGTGGAAAATGGCCTGAAGGAAAAAACACTGAAGAAGTGGCTCAGGATGCCCATGAAGAGGTATTCTTCACACTACACTGGGCCAGCCTGCTGCGGCTCACCCGTAGGGCCACACGGCAGTGGTGGGAGGACTCGCCTGGCCCAGGACCTGCCTCCAAGCCCAGAAGCATCATGTGATGGCCCAGCTCTGGGGCCTGAGTCAGCTAGCTGCAGGGAGCAGGGCTGGAAGCTGGGCTTTCTGGTGGAACATCTGAGTGGGCAGTGACCACTGGGGACAGCTCAGGTCCAAGTCCAGAGTTGGATGGGTTCCGTTCTAGGCAACAGGTTGGAGGAGCATTAGGAAACCTAGAGATAGCAGGAATATTAGCCAGTGCTCTAGGAAAGTCTAAGAAAAGGTCCTCTTCTCTTTCCAGGCGGCTTGAGCTTTATCTGCCCAAGTTCTCTATCGAGGGCTCCTATCAGCTGGAGGAAGTCCTCCCCAAGCTGGGGATCAGAGATGTCTTCACCTCCAATGCTGACCTGACTGGCATCTCCAACCACTCCAGCATCTGGGTATCTGAGGTGAGCCCAGAAGCTCCTGAGCACCTGCTTCCAGAAACTTCTATCCTTTTCTGTTATATTCTATTCCATTCTATTCACCCCATCTCTCATTCCAAATTCTTTCTCTCTCTCTCTCTCTCCTCTTTTCCCTCAAGAAGCAAAGGTTTCACTTTGCCTCTTGTCCTCTGAGCAGTGGGAAGCTGTATCCAGCGCCGTGTCTTGCAGAAGGTGACTTGTCTTAAGCAATCAAACCTAACTATCAGATGCTGACTCCTTCATTTACTGCGTGACCTCCAGCAATTACTAGATCTCTCTGAGCCTCCCTTCTCTCTATAAACTCGGAGAGTCACACCCTTGCTGTGGGAGGCAGTGAGAATTCAATGAAAGACACGTGAGCACTCACCCCTAAGCCCTGGGGGCACAGTAGTTGTTCGGTCACCTCATCTCCTATCTGCTTCATGGCTCAGGAGCACAGAGATTCAGACGGTGGTGCCATCGGCAGAAGCTTGGCTGTTTCACCCGATGGCATCTCCCTGCCCCTGGTGGCTCCGTGACGCCTGATGTCTCCCCCGTAGATGGTGCACAAAGCCGTGGTGGAGGTGGATGAGTCTGGAACCCAAGCAGCTGCAGCCACGGGGACAGTCATCACATTCAAGTCTGCCCGATTGGGCTCTCAAAGAATTGTCTTCAACAGGCCCTTTCTGTTGCTCATTGTGGAGAACAGCAAACACATCCTTTTCTTTGGCAAAGTGACTCGCCCTTGAAATGAGGATTTCTCAAGGGGCCTCCATAGTGGAAGATGAGCATGTATGATGGCTGTCTGTCTGCTGGGAGCTGCTGATTTACACAGGTTTGATTGACTAACGAGACTCCCGCAAATCATAATATTAAGAATATCATCGAAATACTGATGACTGCTTCTTTTCACATAATTGCAAGACATGAGTGCCTTGGAGAACATTTGGTTTTGCCCTTGCCTTTCATCAGTGGAGATTAGTGCTGAGGCCCAGAAAGGTTGGTGACTTGCCCAAGATCACACAGCATGTTAGTGGCAGAGAGAAGCCCAGAATCTAAGTGCCTGTTACCCAGCCCAATTTCTCCTACCAATTTCTGTAGGAGCGTTGTTCCAGTAGATATTCTAATAGGAAGTGTATCCCTAAGCCTAGCTTCCCACCTGTTGGCAGTATCAGCTATCAGTTCATCATCATGGATTGGAAAAAAATGCTGGGATGGGAGTATGAAATCGGGCTTCTGTCCCAGCTGTGTGACTTTGGGTAATACTATCCCTCTCTGACTTCAGTTTCCCCATGTCAGGTCGGGGACTGAAGAATCCTTGAAATTATATAAAAAGGCTAACATGGTCCTCACCAATCACTGTTGATTTCAATGCATTGAGTACCGCTCATCTTTTAAGAAAAGTAGGCAGACAGCAGGGTAGACACGGCCAACCCAGGATGGTACTGTCCTGTGGGTTAAGTTACAACCTCATGCGCTTGGCTGGGTGTGGAAGAATGGAGGCCTGCCGCGAATACTAGAGTGCCATTTGAAGACCCTAATGACTAACTGTGGATTTTAGTGCCAGCAATAACAATAAAGCATTTTGCAAACACTGGGTGTCATTGTCCTTCTGGAGGCAGCCCTGGGAATGGCGACATTCCTAGCTTACCATGTTCTAGAGCCAATGCTAGGTGCTTCACCTGGATCATTAGACTTACCCTTCACAATATCCTGGACCAGGCAGGCGCTCCTCTTATTCCCATTTTACAGATAGGGAAGGTGAGCTTTGTTGGGAACAGGTAATCTCTCCAGTCACGCAGCTCCTTGGTGGTGGAGGCAGAACTGGACCCTGGGAGTGTGGCCTTAGGACCTCCCTCTCAGCCCTGGGCTCTGCTGCAGAGTAGACATGACCTGGTCAAGTGCATCTGGGCGCCAGCTCTGCTGTCATCCAGGTAGGCTCAGTCTCCTCCTCCACGAGTCCCATCACGCTTCCCCATCCATCAAATGAAGGGGATCAGGCACATTCCAGCATCAAGAAATGAATGAGTGAAGGAGTCCTTCACTTATTCTCAGACGGTCCCCTAATTCACTGCCCCCAGGTCTGACCCATGAGTGCCTGTCACCCCACCCTGCATGCCCATGGCTTGCTTTTCATGAGCCTGTGCCCAGGCTCTGACACCAGACCCTTGTCTGTGTGGCAGGTGTGTGCCCCTTAGAACTAAGGTCAGAACCCCGAGCTTTGACCATCCCCTGATGTATGAGCACTTACTATGTGCCGGCCACACTTTGCATCTGTGATCTCTGATCCTTCAACAACCCTGCATGCCTATCAGAGTCCCCATCTCACAGAAGACAGCCTGAGTGCATGCCCAGAGCTCTCCAGTGAAAGGTGCAGGCTCAGGGACCCAGATGGCACGAGTATCGGCTGGCGGCAGGGCAGAGGCTGCAACTAGCACCAGGCGGCTTGTCCTCGTGTGTGTGCCTCGGGCTTGGGAATCTGGGGAGGATGGGGCCTCTTCATGGGGCCTGACCTGCTCCTGGGTGCCTTTTCCTTTCGTAACACCTGGCCTTTTTTGGGGGGCAAATATTTCTCTCAGCATTGACTCAGCCAGTCCAAGGTCAGGGGGAGGCCCTGACTGTACCACGTGTGTCAGACCAAGGTCCAGAGCTGTTTAAAGTTCACTCAACAAATAGTCACTAAATGCCTCCGTGTGGGGGACCGGCCTGGGCTCAGGGCGGCTGATTTGGGGTGGGCTGGAGGGAAACTCTGAGCTGGGAGTCAGCGCCGCTCACGTAAGTCAATTGTCTCACCATCCTGGGGTGAACAGATTGACAGAGCAACTCAGAGAGAGAAGGAGGGTTATGTTCCGAGGGGCAGGCAAGGCTTCTGCCAAAGAAGTGACCTGAAGTGAGCAGATAGGGCTTCACGGGCAGCAGATTCGGGTTCGGGGCTGGGCCGTCTGGCTGGGGGAAGAGCTGGAGCAGAGTGTGGCTGAGGAAGCTGCAGTGCGCATGGGAGATGGTGGAGGCTTCAGGATGCTTGTGGTCCAGTGACAGGGACCCTGGACACTTCTCTCTCATCCTGGGCTTCAGGGTAGTTTGACCATCCTCACCACACCTATCACTCCCTGGACCCCTTCCGGGACCTCACTCTTCCATCTGTGTGTCTGCAGATGCCTCACGCAGCCCTTTAGGGGGTGCTCTCACACCCATCCACACCTGCTCCTCCATCGACCCCACCAGACCTGTCTTATAGGTGCCTGCATTATAGGCATGGCTGTCCCCATCTGGGGCCTTCCCAGCTGGCAGTAGTGGTAAAGAACCCGCCTGCCAGTGCAGGACATGTAACAGATGCAGGTTCGACCCCTGGTTCAGGTAGATCCCCTGGAGGAGGACATGGCAACCCACTCCAGGATTCCTGCCTGGAGAATCTCTTGGACAGAGCAGCCTTTGGGGCTACAGTCCACAGGATCACAAAGAATTGGACACGACCGAAGCGACTAGGCAAAGAAGGTCCACCTCTGGACCTTCTTTCTTGGCCCTTATATTCATTTTCTAGGGTTGCTATAACAAAATCCCACAGATGGAGACATGTATTATCTCCTGGTCCTGGAGGCTGGAAGTCTGAGCTCAGGTGTCTTCAGGGCTGTTTCTCCCTGAGGGCTCTCTTCCATGTCTGCAGTGGCAGTCTTCTCTCTGTGTCCTCACGTGCGTGGGCTTCCCTGAGCATGTGTGTGTCTTAATCTTCTCCCCTTCCAACCTCCACCAGTCATACCGGATGGTAGTAGTGCTAGTCACTCATTTGTGTCCGACTCTTTGCAACCCCATGGCCTGTCCATGGGATTCTCCAGGCAAGAATACTGGAGTGGGTAGCCATTCCCTTCTCCAGAGGATCTTCCCGACCCAGGGATTGAACCCAGGTCTCCTGCACTGCAGGCATTTTCTTTACCATCTGAGCTACCAGGGAAGCCCATATTGGGTGGGGACCCACCTTAAGTTTACCTTAATCACCCTTTTAAAGATTCCACCTTTGTATACAATCACGCTCTGAGGTACTGGGGTTAGGACTTCAGCGTATGAGCTGGGAGGGGACACAGTTCAAGCCGTAGCAGCCAGCCTTCTTTGAGCTCCTTGGCCGCTGTCACCAAATTCACCGCCGTTCTCAGGAACCCACGTTTGCTTCCCTCTCTGACCAAATGCACTCTGATGTTCTTCCCCTGCAGACTTCAAAGAGTCCTGGGCCTGCCCTGATTTTAACTTAATCACCCTTTTAAAGATGCCACCTTTGAATATAGCCACATTCTGAGGTACTGGGGTTAGGGCTTTAACATATGGATTTGGGGAGGACGCAGCTCAAACCGTAGCAGTCACCCATCTTTGAGCTCCTTGGAAGCTGTTGCTGATTCACTGCTGTTTTGGGAACCCATGTTCGCTTCCCTCTCTGACTACTTGCACTCTGAGGCCCTCCCCGCTGTGGACTTCAGAGAGCAGAGGAATGGTTCAAGGGCCCAGGGTTCCTTCCCCCACCATTCCCGGCAGAAACTCAGACCAGAAAGAATGACCTTGGTCTCCAGAGAAAGCACTTCACACTCCATGGAGCAACCTTGGCTAGCTTACCTTTGTTTATTTAACTCTATCATTTGAAGGCTACTGTTCAAGGGGTTCCTACAGGGAATCAAGCAGGGAGCTAGGACAAAGATGTAAACGGTGAGCCTAGCAGATGCAGGCTTAGACAATAACCAGGCATGCACACAAATACACAAAATTACAGACTGTAATGAGGGCTATCCATTTGTTCCCAGGTGTTTATTAAGTATCCCTTGGAATTGCTCCAGGTGCTGGAGATAAATGAAAAAATCAACAAAGATCTTCGCTCTGGGCAAGCTACATTCTAGCATGGAAAGACAATAACAACAAAAAAGAGAATAAAATCAAAAAGTAAAATATGTCACATTGTCAGTTGATGACAAAGTGCTATGAAGTGTGAGTTTGACGGTCAGAGCATAGGAAGTACAGAATACAGGAGAGACACTTGAAGAACTTGGGTTATGGAGCTTGACTGTATGATCAAGATCAGCTTCACCAGTGGTGTGGTGTGCTATCATCTTGGGTTCTCTGATATGGAGTGACTAGAAAGGAGGATTGCCTCGGTGGGATCTTCCCCCAAACGTGTCACCTCTTCACTCTGATCATGAGAAAACACCATATAGACCACAACTGAGAGACCTTCAGCAAAACACCTGACCAGTCCTACTCTTCAAAAGTGTCAAGGTCACACAAAGCAAGGAAAGCCTGATGCTATGAACTGAAGGTTTGTGTTCCCTCAAAATTCACATGTCGAGGTCCTCACCCTGCAATGTGATGGTGTTAGAAGGTGGTGCCATCGGGAGGGGACTAGGTCATGAGGGTGGAGCCCTCACGAATGGGATTAGTGCCCTTAAAAGAGACACAAGAGCTCTCTCGTCCCTCCCCACATGAAGACATAAGCAGAAGAATGTCCTCACCTGGCTGTGCTGCTTCTTGATCTCAGCCTGGATGTTCAGCCTCCAGAACTATAAAGAGTAAACGTCTACTGTGTATAAGTCACTCAGCCTGTGGTATTCTATTATGGCAGAAGGACAGTTTCAGAGACCTAAAAACTGTCACAGGCCAGGTGAAACTAAGGTGACCTGGAAACTGAGTATAGTGTGGTTTCCTGGATAGCATACTGGAGAAGAAAAAGGACATTAGTGGAAAAAGTGAAATCCCAGAGTCTATACCATGCCAAAGTTCGCTCCTTGGTTTTTAGAAATATGCCACGGCTACATGAGATGTTTATGTCTCAAAGGCTCTCTTCACTGTCATCACAGCTTCTCTGTACATCTAAAATTGTTTCAAACTAGAAAATTGACTTTTTCAGTGAGATGTTAAAAAAAAAATTGTAGAGAAGAGAGTAGGTATGGGGTTGGGTGGGGCAGAAGCAGGGGACTAGTTAAGGAGGAGAATGGGCACCACGGACAGGCAAGGACCTTCTACTGCTGCAAGAGAGAGAGCTGTAGGTGGTGGTATTGAAGCCGAGTGCTGAGGGACAAGCAGGGACGAGTGGGGAGACTGTGACTTGTACAGAAAGTGAGTGAAGACCCAGCGATGGAAGAGTGTCTCCTGTTCATGGAGCTGACGGGGCTGAAAGATACAGGTGGCTGGAACCCAGGAGGCTCAGTCTTCACCAGCACCGGTTAGACTATGTAGGGTGCCAGGGCGGTGGTGGGGATGGCAGCACTCCTGACGCTGGGTGGCACTTGGATGCCACCTCCTGTGCACCCGCACTGCTCAGAGTCCTCTGCATATATTGTCTCAGTTAATGAAGAGGCAGAGAGGCACCCGCACAGGGGGTTGGGAGGGCAAGTGGGTGACATCAGTGACATTTTCCCATTTTCTATAGAGCCCCACTCCAGAGCTGACCATCCACCACCTTTCCCCAAGGAATGAGGTGGGAATGAGATGACCTCCACGTGGCAACAGCTAGACACAAAAGTGTTTTGCCCAACTGAGAGAATCCAGTGTGCGAGACCACATGCCATTCCTGATGACCATTTCCCCTGAAGATACAGAGTACTGACAAAGAAAAAAACAACAAACCACTCTTACACACGTCCAAATTGCCACTTGCTCACATGTGCACACGGGGGCACACACAGTCTTCTGGAGATACCTGGCTGCTAATTCTCTGGTTGAACTGGAAGCTGAGCATTCATTGTATACCTGGGGGGCTGGGTGGGGGAGGTGGCCCCAGAGCCTTCCCCTATCTGGGCCCTTGCTTCTCCACCCCGCCCCCAGAGAGGCTGTGCTATGAACCATTCATGGCTCTGAGCAGGAGGCACATGTTCCTTCTGACATTATGGGACCTGGGCTGGGTTGCGCTGGGGCAAGCTGGAGGTTTGGGCAGGCTGGAGGTTTGGGAAGGCTGGTCTGGCAGGTCTGGTGGGTGTGTGGTAAAAGAGTATGAGACAGGGGCCCAGGCTCTGCTCCCAGGTATACAGAGCCAAACACACCGTATGTCCATTTTTCCCACTGCCCTGTAGGGTGATGGTAAGGAGGCTTAGAGAAAACCAGGCAAGAGCATGTTAAAATTACCAGCACATTAAAAAGCAGGGGCATTACTTTTCCAACAAAGGTCCATCTAGTCAAAGCTATGGTTTTTCCAGTAGTCATGTATGGATGTGAGAGTTGGACCATAAAGAAGGCTGAGCACTGAAGAATTAATGCCTTTGAACTGTGGTGTTGGAGAAGACTCTAGAGAATCCCTTCGACAGCAAAGAGACCCAACGAGTCCATCCAAAGAGAAATCAGTCCTGAATATTCACTGGAAGGACTAATGCTGAAGCTGAAACTCCAATACTTTGGACACCTGATGGGAAGAACTGACTGATTTGAAAAGACCCTGATGCTGGGAAAAATTGAAAGTGGGAGGAAAAGGGGACAACAGAGGATGAGATGGTTGGATGGCATCACCAACTCAATGGGCATGAGTTTGAGTAAGCTCCAGAAGTTGGTGATGGACAGGAAGGCGTAGCATGGTGCCGTCCACGGGGTCGCAAAGAGTTGGACACGACTGAGCGACTGAACCGAACTTAAGGCAGGGGCAGGGCCCTGACCTTACACCTTACACCAGTGTTTCTCAGTCTGTGATCAATATCACCAGAGACTGGGGGGAGGGGTGGGTGTTTGTTAAAGAAGCCTCTTCCTGGCCCCTACAGGAGGAATCCGTGTGTTTAACCAGCCCCCCTCACCCTCAGGATTCTGATGCACAAGCAGAGCATAGAGTTATCCAGTTTGGCTCAGGTCCCAGTGAACCCACACCCCCTCCTCTCTGCAGCTGCCACCACCGAGCTTCAGTGCCCGGGGACCCTCATACTCTACGCTCATACTCTATGCCCCGAGGGCCCGGATACTCTTCAGCTTTAGCACTCTTCCAGCTAATCCTTGCAGAGCCACTGCCAAGTAATAAACACAAGCACCGGCACATGCTCAGGACTCTGCCCAGAGGCACTTTCCTGCCTCCCCCAGATTCATCCGTGGGCCCCCACCCTCCACCCCTTCCTCTATGACTTCCCACACTCTACACTGCCCATCTCTCTACATGTCTGTTTCTCACATACCAGGAAATCCCCGAGGGCTGCCCCAGTGCCTGGCGTGGTCCTTGGCCCAAAGTGGGCCCTCAACAAATGTTGGGTGAATGAATTAAGGAGCTACCTGATGGGGATTCCAGAAGATTCCATATCTCTGCCAGTCCTCAGTCCACTGCCTAAACCCCCTACTCCTTGAGCCCTGGATGCCTACCTGAGTGCACTGTGCAGATGGGGTCGCTAATAATGCAGATAAATATGAATTCCAGATAATGAATCCCTCTTTAGCATAAGCATGTCCCAGGGATTGTGGGGTGGGTGCCAGGAATTTGTTTGCTAAATCCGACAGCTCTGTCTGTAGAGAACAAGGGTGAGAGAGAAGTGGCCATCCCCACGGCCAGAAGCCAGCAGTGCTCCCTGCAGAGCTAAGGGGGAAGTCATATCACAGGGACAGCAGGCAAACACTTTTCCTGTAAGAGGGTGGGAACAGATTTGGAAGAATCAGAGGAGGGTCTGTTCCACCAGGAAGGACCAGGAAGGGCTTCCTGCCACATGCTGTGCAGCCCGAGATAACACAAAGGAGTGGACTCATGTGTGATTGCATCAAGCTGAAGTCCAAGACAGAACTTCTCAGAGGTCCCCTTGTCTGTGAAGGGAGTAGAAATCCTCCCTTGTCCTGGGATGAACTGAGAGACCTGAGGATTCCCAGGTGGTGCTAGCGGTAAAGAACCCGCCTGTCAACCTAAGAGATGCAGGTTCGACCCCTGGTTTGGGAAGATCCCCTGGAGAAGGGCATGCAACCCACTCCAGTATTCTCGTCTGGAGAATTCCATGGACAGAGGGTCCTGGCGGGCTGAAGTCCATGGGGTCTCAAAGAGTCGGACACGATTGAAGTGACTTAGCAGGCATGCACATGAAGGTTCTATAGGGACAGCTGATCTCTATGGAATATGCTTTGTGACCTGCGATGCTGGTATCCCGGCTGCAGAGGTGGGTAGGGCCAGACCATGTGGCTGCTGATGGATCAGAGGGTGGAAGGGAGGCCAGGGGGTGGACGTGGGAGCTTCAAACACTAGTTCCCTGAATAATCTGTATCCTTAAATGTGTTCTGAAGACCTTTCAGAAAACAGACTGAGAGGGAGCAGGCAGGGAAGAGAGCAGGCAGCCCAGGGGCCAGTGACCCAGGGAGCAGT
Organism: Neotragus moschatus; assembly: GCA_006410615.1. Classification (NCBI taxonomy): domain Eukaryota; kingdom Metazoa; phylum Chordata; class Mammalia; order Artiodactyla; family Bovidae; genus Neotragus; species Neotragus moschatus. The sequence goes on from SJYA01002677.1 coordinate 466,456, forward strand.
GCCAGCAGCTGGGACCAGAGTGTGGGCAGCAGAAACGGAGAGTAGGAAGTAGGTGCCCGGGATACAGAAGAGGATATCTCACCCACACTGAAGGGGGGAGGGTGCCCCAGGTTCCTGGCTGAGCTGGGGAGACAGCGGCACCGTCCACTGAGATGGGGAGCAGAGAACAGAGGGGTGAGGGTGGGGGTTATTTAGGGCATAATTGGGGGGATAGATCCCAAGGAGAGAAGCCAAGGAGGAGCAGTGTCAAAATCCTGATTGCCAGAAGTCTCTGAAGCGTGGTGAGAGCCACAGCATCCCAGGTAAGAGGTGGGAGGTGACCCACGTGACAGAAAACTCAGCAGGTGGAGACCCCCTGCTATGGAGAGTGGATGATCTGGGACAGGGTCTCAGGTCAGACCAAGCTGCTGAGGGGGCACGAGAGGAAGCTGGAGAAGCACACGAGGGCTTGGTCAACAACGCCCACATTAACCAAGAGCCCTACAGCCTGCGGCATCTTTGTGCCATGAAAGTGAAGTCGCTCTGTTCTGTCGGACTCTTTGCAACCCCAAGGACTGTAGCCTACCAGGCTCCTCTGTCCGTGGGTTTTTCCAGGTAAGAGTACTGGAAAGGGTTGCTATTTCCTTCTCTAGGGGATCTTCCCTACCCAGGAATCGAACGCGGGCCTCCTGTGTTGTAGGTAGATGCTTTACCATCTGAGCCACCAGGGAAGCCCCTTTGTGCCCTGTGATCCCTAAAATCAGAAATTATTACCATCCACATGTTACTGCCCCAAACTTGGGTCCACTTGCCCATGTGCAGTGAAGCCGATCTGACACCAGGTTGTAGTAAAGGAAAGTGTACTTTATCACAGGTGCCAAGCAAGGAGAATGGGCAGTTGTGCTCAAAAGATCTGAACTCCCTGATGGCTTTCAGGGAAAAGTGTTTAAAAATAAGAGGGAGAAAGGTGGCTTTGGTGGTGTGTTTAATCTGCTCTTGAACTTTCTTCTGATTGATTGGTGGTGAGATAACTGGGAGTCAACATCATCAGCTTTCTGGTTCCAAGTGGTCTGGGGTCTGTAGTGGAAAGCTTACAGTTAACTTCTTCCACCTGATGGAGGTTTCAGTATCTGCAAAATAGTTCAAAGGTTATGGTCCAGAATATTACCTATAGCCCTTAGGGAGGAAATAAATGTCCTTGATTTTGTTTAGGCTAAAGTATTTTTATCTTGTCTTGCTTGACTATTTTCCTTTGCTTCTGGATTTTCTCACCCCACTCCGGTACTCTTGCCTGGAAAATACCATGGACGGAGGAGCCTAGTGGGCTGCAGTCCATGGGGTCGCTGGGAGTCGGCCACGACTGAGCTACTTCACTTTCACTTTTCTTTTTCATGCATTGGAGAAGGAAATGGCAGCCCACTCCAGTGTTCTTGCCTGAAGAATCCCAGGGACGGGGGAGACTGATGGGCTGCCGTCTATGGGGTCGCACAGAGTCGGATATAACTGAAGTGACTTAGCAGCATGGTTCCACTTATTCTTTGGAACTCAGGGAAGGCCCCATAAGATCCTGGTCCATTACATACATTACCTGTAACAGATCTTCCCACAGGCTGGCCCAGAGCAGAGTCAGGATGCCTCCTCCTTCCCGTGCGCTGCACGTGCTGTCTCTGTGGCCAGGCTGAGAACAGATCAGCCAGGAGTGGGGCTGTGTTTGTTGGAAAGGACAAGGACGTGGACCCTAAAACCAGCTGGCCTGGTGCAAAAGCCTCACTGGGCACTCACTGCCCTGCAACCATGGGATTTGCTTCCTCTCTTTGTACTTCAGTTTCTTCAGATGTGAAACTGAATAACCGAACCTGCCTTAGAAGGCGTCTGTGAGAACTTGAGTTCTTAACATAAAGACTAGCTCACCTGTGGTTACACCCTCATTATGACTAGGCCGCTGTGCAGTGAAGGAGCAACCGGTAATTTGCATACGAACGGGGAAGGCAGCGGGAAAGCCCATTTACTGAGGCATCAACTGCACAGCACACGCAGCGCTGTGAAGCTGGTCTGCTCTCTTCTGTAGCGTTCAGATGTCCCAGTTTACTCTTTCCCCCTAGCCTGAGTCAAGTCGGCAGGTGATGTGGATTTGGGTTTATCTCCTGCTGTATAATAAATCATTCTAGAAGTTCACACCTTGGAATGATAAAATATTTATTATCTTACAGTTTCTGAGAATCTGGAATCTGGGACGTGTTAAACTGGGTGGTTCTGGCTCTCTCTTGTGAGCTTGGGCAGGAGGGCTATAGACCTGCCCAGAGCTAGAATTCCATGATCAGACTTATTCACATGGCTGTTGGCAAGAGGCCTCAGTTCTTTGCCTTTGGGTCTCTTCATAGGGCTGCTTCACACATGGGTTCCCCTCAAGTCTGTGTGTGTGTGTGTGTGTGTGCGTGTGTGTGTGTGTGTGTGTGCCTGTGTGTGTGAGTGAGAAAGAGAGAGAACCCAAGATAGAAGCAGCATCTTTTTACCACCCAAACACAGAAGTGATACCCCATCCCTTCTGCCATATTCCTTTCATTAGAACCAAATCACAAAGTCCCAGGTGGTCCTAGTGGCAAAGAACCTTCCTGCCGATTCAGGAGACCAGGAGATGTGAGAGGGGTGGGTTTGATTCCTGGGTTGGGAAGATCCCCTGGAGGAGGGCATGGCAGCCCACTTTAGTATTCTAGCTTAGAAAATCCCATGCACAGTGGAGCCTGGCAGGCTACAGTCCATAGGATCCCAAAGAGTCGGATATAACTGAAGCAACTTAGCATGCACGCACGCCCACTAAGTCCACTCCAGGAGAAGGTAGTTAAACTCTGCCTCTTAAAGGCAGGATTATCAAAGAATTTGTGAACATACCTCTGAAATGACCAGCATATGGTAATTTCCAAATCCAGTGAAGTCGCTGCCCTGGTAGTAGAGCCTTAATTAAAAGCGAGTGGGAGGAATGAATGAACAAATGAATGGGAGTGAGGAGGGCATTTCTGTCCTGTCTGACACCGAGGAAAGAGGCTGAGGCTTGGAGAGGCTGAATCGTGGTTAAAGTTGTTGGCTGGAGGTGGCCGCTCTGGTCTCAACAGTCCTTGCTACCCAGAAATTCTCAGATGTCACCCGGAGCCTGGAGGGCAGTGCTGAAAGGGAAAGTGATGATGCAAAGTACGAAGTTGCCTCCTCAAAGGCAGATAAGATACAGCAGCAGGAGGAATGGATGACTAAGCATCAGGCGAATCAGACAGGAAATCTCCCCGATCCTGCTGAAGGCTTCTGCAGCTGCCTCCAGATCTGATCTGTGTGGGGACACGGCCAAGGGCCAGCTGGGTTGTGCTGAAGGGGATTTGCAAACGCACCTCCGATCTATAGTCAGCATCTCCCCTGCATCTGCAAAACCAGGTCCATGCGAACGCCGCCAGAGAGCATAGGTGTCAGGCAATAGAGATCTGCTCTCTTCATGGTGTTCCAGGGGAGAGCAGATTCCAGAGTCCCCTCGCCTAAAACATAGAAGGTGGAAACTGCTCTGCAGTTTGAGTAGCTGTCAATTCTCATTTCTTCCCCCTAAGAATTCCTTAAAGAGACATAGTTGATGAAAGAGGTTCAGAGAGGTAAAGTAACTGCCTTAACTCAGCTAGTAGTTAGGGGCAGAGACAGATGTCAAAGGAGCCTCACTGAGTGAGACCCTGCCCATGATCCCTGCCAGCTTGCCTCCCACTCAGGGAGCAAACAAGGGCATCTGTTGCTTGTTTTTGTTCCCTCTTGTTGCAGCGTAAGTCCCAATAAAGTCTTGCCAGAATTTCTCATCTGGCCTCTTATCAATTTTTACTGATTAAAGAGTCTAAGAACTCAAGTCAGTAACAGACGCAGGTGGGCGGCCCTAGGGAATCAAGAAGGCAAAATCAGGAATTAAATTCATGAAAAGGAATGAACTGACAAGGATGATTATAATTTGTATGACTTTTTGGTTTAAATATTGTCTACTTTTTTAAGTTTTGTTCTTCCAGATTTAAGGAACCCTTTTCTTTCAAAGCATCTGTGACTTGCAGCAATTTGATATTGTTTAACTTTGTAAATGAATATAAAACATTTATGGCTTTCTCCCCGCCTGAACTCTCCAGGACTCAGAAACTTTTAAGAGTGTGCTTATTTTCATGGCAATTTATCCATTTGCATAAATTCAAAATAATCTGCTCTCTTTAGAATAGAACACAACTGGAAAAACATTGAGTTATTACCACGATTTTGTCTGGAATGTCATATTCAAGAGTATGTGTAGACTCAGTTTTTACCAGGCAGCTTTAAGGAACTAAGATTGACTTTATAGAGCCAAAAAACCCCAGGAAAAATAGTCTAGTACCTTGCTTACAAGGTTCGCAGAGTCTGATTAGGTGAGTAAGGAAGGTAAGTACAAGAAGCTCAAGATACTTGGGGGATCTATCTCAAGAAGGGAGGAAATTCACCTAAATCTACAGGCATTGCAGGTAAAACCTGATGGTAAGTGTATGGCTTGGCTTTCCTGGACTTCAGAGGCCTTTAAAAGTTTAATCTGGGACCCCTAGTGAAAAGTTCCAGGAAAGCGGATTCAAAAGAGCTTATGCTATCAATTGCTTTTTGTTACACTTAGATAAATAATCAGGACAATTTTGCTGATGCCAGACTTACTTTAATGAAAAAAAAATTAATCTTAATTTAGCAATATTTGGTGGAATGAGGGTGATTTTAGAGAGAAAAGTTATGTTTCAGTAATGAGCCTCTGTGGACAATAGATTCTAGTGCTGTTAGCTGTCTTTGAGGTTTTGGTATTTACCTGTAAACTAAACTAGATCTGGATTTTAATGTCCTCCAATATCGGGCTCTGACTCTCAAAACAACTGTTTTCAGTTTTTCCTCTAATCTTTTTGACTTAGAATCGCCGAGAACTATAACTGCCCTTTCACTGAAGCCATACAATCTAAAATTGGACAACTTGACGTAAACCTCAGGGAAATTACCATAATAGCTCATGTCCAGGCAAGCTTTATGCCAGTTGTTGTATGAGTGATCCAGAAAGTTTATATAAACACCAAAGGCCATCATCAGAGACATTTCAAACTGCAAAAAGAGGCTTCAACACCTTGGCATCTAGAAATCTTCTTCAACCGGCTCCCTTCTAGACTTGGTGCCTTATTATTATCAAAATTGCAGCTAGTTATACCTATCATTCTTCTAATTTGTTCTCTATCATTTTTAAATTTCATATGCTTTGTGTCTTCCGTTGCTATACTATGACAGCCTCCAAAAGAATAATGGTAGCTGACTTCCGGAGGTGATTGATTTATCCTGTAAGATTCCTCCTAATGAAGATCCATGAATTTCTCCTATAGTGAGTGCTGCCTAAGGCTCACTTCCTAGATGGCTCCTCAAATGTAGCCATAAACTCTCTAAAAGCATATCTCCTGCATGACCATCTCTTTCCTCCTTCATAAGACATGATTTTCTGGGAAGAAGTCTTCTCAGCACCAAAGAAGTCAGTGCTAATGCCAAGCAAACAAGCAGTTGATCACCAATGCTTTTGTCAAAAAGATCTTGAACAAAAGGTGTAAATTTGACTAGAAAATCAAAGTGGAGTCAATATTGCTAGAAGACTTTGGCCACCTGATGTGAAGAACCAACTCATTGGAAAAGACCCTGATGCTGGGAAAGATTGAAGGCAGGAGGAGAAGGGGATGAGAGAGGATAAGATGNGAGGGCAGTGCTGAAAGGGAAAGTGATGATGCAAAGTACGAAGTTGCCTCCTCAAAGGCAGATAAGATACAGCAGCAGGAGGAATGGATGACTAAGCATCAGGCGAATCAGACAGGAAATCTCCCCGATCCTGCTGAAGGCTTCTGCAGCTGCCTCCAGATCTGATCTGTGTGGGGACACGGCCAAGGGCCAGCTGGGTTGTGCTGAAGGGGATTTGCAAACGCACCTCCGATCTATAGTCAGCATCTCCCCTGCATCTGCAAAACCAGGTCCATGCGAACGCCGCCAGAGAGCATAGGTGTCAGGCAATAGAGATCTGCTCTCTTCATGGTGTTCCAGGGGAGAGCAGATTCCAGAGTCCCCTCGCCTAAAACATAGAAGGTGGAAACTGCTCTGCAGTTTGAGTAGCTGTCAATTCTCATTTCTTCCCCCTAAGAATTCCTTAAAGAGACATAGTTGATGAAAGAGGTTCAGAGAGGTAAAGTAACTGCCTTAACTCAGCTAGTAGTTAGGGGCAGAGACAGATGTCAAAGGAGCCTCACTGAGTGAGACCCTGCCCATGATCCCTGCCAGCTTGCCTCCCACTCAGGGAGCAAACAAGGGCATCTGTTGCTTGTTTTTGTTCCCTCTTGTTGCAGCGTAAGTCCCAATAAAGTCTTGCCAGAATTTCTCATCTGGCCTCTTATCAATTTTTACTGATTAAAGAGTCTAAGAACTCAAGTCAGTAACAGACGCAGGTGGGCGGCCCTAGGGAATCAAGAAGGCAAAATCAGGAATTAAATTCATGAAAAGGAATGAACTGACAAGGATGATTATAATTTGTATGACTTTTTGGTTTAAATATTGTCTACTTTTTTAAGTTTTGTTCTTCCAGATTTAAGGAACCCTTTTCTTTCAAAGCATCTGTGACTTGCAGCAATTTGATATTGTTTAACTTTGTAAATGAATATAAAACATTTATGGCTTTCTCCCCGCCTGAACTCTCCAGGACTCAGAAACTTTTAAGAGTGTGCTTATTTTCATGGCAATTTATCCATTTGCATAAATTCAAAATAATCTGCTCTCTTTAGAATAGAACACAACTGGAAAAACATTGAGTTATTACCACGATTTTGTCTGGAATGTCATATTCAAGAGTATGTGTAGACTCAGTTTTTACCAGGCAGCTTTAAGGAACTAAGATTGACTTTATAGAGCCAAAAAACCCCAGGAAAAATAGTCTAGTACCTTGCTTACAAGGTTCGCAGAGTCTGATTAGGTGAGTAAGGAAGGTAAGTACAAGAAGCTCAAGATACTTGGGGGATCTATCTCAAGAAGGGAGGAAATTCACCTAAATCTACAGGCATTGCAGGTAAAACCTGATGGTAAGTGTATGGCTTGGCTTTCCTGGACTTCAGAGGCCTTTAAAAGTTTAATCTGGGACCCCTAGTGAAAAGTTCCAGGAAAGCGGATTCAAAAGAGCTTATGCTATCAATTGCTTTTTGTTACACTTAGATAAATAATCAGGACAATTTTGCTGATGCCAGACTTACTTTAATGAAAAAAAAATTAATCTTAATTTAGCAATATTTGGTGGAATGAGGGTGATTTTAGAGAGAAAAGTTATGTTTCAGTAATGAGCCTCTGTGGACAATAGATTCTAGTGCTGTTAGCTGTCTTTGAGGTTTTGGTATTTACCTGTAAACTAAACTAGATCTGGATTTTAATGTCCTCCAATATCGGGCTCTGACTCTCAAAACAACTGTTTTCAGTTTTTCCTCTAATCTTTTTGACTTAGAATCGCCGAGAACTATAACTGCCCTTTCACTGAAGCCATACAATCTAAAATTGGACAACTTGACGTAAACCTCAGGGAAATTACCATAATAGCTCATGTCCAGGCAAGCTTTATGCCAGTTGTTGTATGAGTGATCCAGAAAGTTTATATAAACACCAAAGGCCATCATCAGAGACATTTCAAACTGCAAAAAGAGGCTTCAACACCTTGGCATCTAGAAATCTTCTTCAACCGGCTCCCTTCTAGACTTGGTGCCTTATTATTATCAAAATTGCAGCTAGTTATACCTATCATTCTTCTAATTTGTTCTCTATCATTTTTAAATTTCATATGCTTTGTGTCTTCCGTTGCTATACTATGACAGCCTCCAAAAGAATAATGGTAGCTGACTTCCGGAGGTGATTGATTTATCCTGTAAGATTCCTCCTAATGAAGATCCATGAATTTCTCCTATAGTGAGTGCTGCCTAAGGCTCACTTCCTAGATGGCTCCTCAAATGTAGCCATAAACTCTCTAAAAGCATATCTCCTGCATGACCATCTCTTTCCTCCTTCATAAGACATGATTTTCTGGGAAGAAGTCTTCTCAGCACCAAAGAAGTCAGTGCTAATGCCAAGCAAACAAGCAGTTGATCACCAATGCTTTTGTCAAAAAGATCTTGAACAAAAGGTGTAAATTTGACTAGAAAATCAAAGTGGAGTCAATATTGCTAGAAGACTTTGGCCACCTGATGTGAAGAACCAACTCATTGGAAAAGACCCTGATGCTGGGAAAGATTGAAGGCAGGAGGAGAAGGGGATGAGAGAGGATAAGATGGTTGGATGGCATCACCGACTTGATGGACATGAGTTTGAGCAAGCTCTGGGGGTTGGTGATGGACAGGGAAGCCTGGTGTGCTGCAGTCCATGGTGTCGCAAAGAGTCAGACCCAACTGAGCGACTAAACTGAGCTGATTGTTAAAAGACTCTCTAAAATGGAGTCTGGAGGGCACTTAAGAATTGTGACTAATACTCATCTCAGCCCAAATGAATTCTGAACTTTAACCAATTATTTTCTTAACATCAGCATCCAGAACATCTGCCCAGTCTTCAGATTCAAGATGCATACCAGATTCTTATCCTAAAATAACTCATGACTACCTATCTACTTATTGGAACCTTGTCTTTAAAAAATCTTGACAGCCTATCTCTTAAGGGCAATCATTTCTTTTCTTGTGTCAGAGTCAGTCACAATTCTTGCCAGATAACTTTAACAGCCTTATGATTTTTGTCTTTATAAGCTCCCGATCTTTCTCTTCCTTGGAACACTCTTTTGATTTTACCTGAATTGATATCTTCCAAACTGCAATTCCAAAGACTCTATGTTGCAGGCTTCTGTGTTTTTTTTAGCACATAGTCTGCTCCCCATCAACATCTTAGGTTGCATAGCTGTGCCCCATCAACCGATAAGATGTATATGAATCACTTGGGGAGATTATCAGAAGACAGATTTTATATAGTAGGTCTGGTGTGGGTCCCAAAAGTTTGCCTTTCTACAAGCTCTTGCAGTTGGTCCCCATGCCACATTTGAATGCAGTAATGGTGTCAAAGCTTTTTCTTCATGGGCAAGAGTATCTCTTTAGACATCATCAGTATGCCATTAATTTTTTTTTTTCCTTTTGTGTGGTTCATAAATATTTATGGCATCTCTTGGACACAGAGGAGGGGATATTGAAAAATAATTCCTGGCTCAGGAGGTAAACACGTTCCAATAATTCTGTAGCTTCAGTGGCCTGTAGAGAGATGTCCTGGGGGGTGCTGCTTCAAACATAGGCGCCATTAGATTCAGCAATAGCACAACTGATATCTTTGTTTTCATTCTGTGTCGTAATTCCCTTACGTTCTGATCAGGCCCTAGGGACACTGTGCCATGACCTTCCTTGCATAATTTATGCTGTGGAAATGGGAAAAAAACAGTCCTGTATGAACATGAGGGACCAAGCAGACCAATGAGGTTTCTAAAAACTCAGAGAAGAGGCTGAAAGATGATCAGAGGTGGCCAGAGGTGCATGTGGGCCTGGAGTATTAGCTTGGAACTCTAGGTGACTGGTGGCACCCAGCACGTTTTAGACCTATACATCATCGTGAAAGTTAGCTGGAAAAAGTAGAAACCTTTTCTGCCTTTACATTGCCTGAAGGTCCAGACTAAGCCATTTTCGTCTTAAGGAAAATGATGGCTCTCCTGGAGCTAGATAATTCGAGAACACACAGGGAAAATGTTGGGATGATGTTAGTAATGATACTTAATGTTTATTCTCATTGCCTCTCAAGGTAATTATCCCCTTCCCATTTTTTAGGCTAGGGCATGGCACCCCGTGTGGAATATTGGTTACACCAAATAGCCTCCCTTGCAGCTAGGTGTGACCATAAGATCAAACTCTGGCTGACGGAACAGGAGCAGAAATGATACAGGCAACATTTAGCACATTTCATTAAAAGAAAAAGGTGTGTTTTCCCCTTTGCCTCTGGCCCTTAACTGGAATGTGGCCTCAACAATGATCCATCTGGGAAAGGGCAAGTAAACATCAGAAATGGCAGAATAAGATAGAACGAACCTGGGTCCTGACAAAGTAGGGGCCAGCATGTCAACCCACTGCCTGCATCTGGACCTACTGGGAGGGAAATAAACTGCCGTTTTGTTTCATCCACTGTTTCGTTGGGATTCTGTGCAGCTTAAAAATATGTAGCTATTCTGGAAATATTTGGTGCCTGAAAGGATGCGAGCTTTCATTTCAGGAAGGGTGGGGCCAAAACCTTCATATCAATGCTTTACAGTCAGCAAGTATTTACTCAGTACTGAGAGGGTCAGCACTGTGTAACCACCCCCCTAAACCGCAACCCCCCCCCCTGCCCACTATCAAATCCTGTCCTACTGGAACTTACATTTAGTGCTGTTTCACTGAGTGTTTGCAGAAATTTTGTTATCTTCATTCCAGAGGTGAGGAGATTAAGGATGAGGGATTTACAATAAATTGCTTGAGGTCACTGGAGAAGGAAATGGCAACCCACTCCAGGATTCTCGCCTAGAGAATCCTGTGTGTAGAGGAGCCTAGTGGGCTGCTGTCCGTAGGGCTGCATAGAGTCAGATACAACTGGAGTGGCTTAGCATGCATGCATGCACTGGAGAAGGAAATGGCAACCCCACTCCAGTGTTCTTGCCTGGAGAATCTCAGGGATGGAGCAGCCTGGCGGGGTCGCACAGAATCGGACATGACTGAAGCAGCTTAGCAGTAACAGCAAAAGCTGGAGGTCACACCTGGTGAGGAGTACTTCTTTGATTGAGGTGTTCAGTCCAAAGCCAGTGGTTTCCAAACTGCTTAGTGGAACTCCTACAGGTCACAAAGGTCTGTCAAGGGTTATCATGGATGGAGGGTTGTGATTATGAGGGATAAAAGGGAAGGGTTTTCCCATGAGCCCTAGAAAGACCTGGGATTAGCTCAAAGAGAAATCTAAGGGGACCTCAAAGCCAGAGCTGAAGGTCAACTAGCTATTAGGGTAAAGCAATAGTAAAGGGGTAAGGACGAAGGCTGAGACACAGCAGAACCCCAAAGACAGATGATACCAGAGAACAGAGGCCCCAGACCCTCTCATGGCCCTCACACCCCCTCACTGGGAAAGTCAATCTTGCTGTAGTCAAAGTGCATTGCCTCTTAAAACATATCTGAGACTGTGTTTGGCAGTTCCTATCACATACACACAGGTACACACATATACACAAATTAGAGAGAGATGGCTTACAAAAGAAACAACACAATTCTAATGGGGCATTCCCAGAGTGACACAGCTCTAGGGAATGTTTTCCAACATCCGTCTCTACAGTCCTTGGGTTATTACACGGTCCTCAGTGAGGATATCATAAACATGGGGAAACTAACAAGACCAACATTGTTTTAAAAATCACAGTAATCAGGGATATTTCTCAATCTCCTTTTTTACAATTTTCTGCATTTTCACATACTCTTCAATGAGTTTTCTTAAACAGGAGAAAACATTCTCAAGGGAAATTTTTAAAATGTATTTTCAGTTTTAACAGACAAAAAATTAGTGGTTTCTGTAGCTAGGTTGTTCAAATAGATTTAACCTGTTTAACAGACCAGCCTGTTACCAGGAATGGTCATCGGCCCATTTCCAGTCAGAGGACAGAGTCCTGTGCTGTCCCCGCCTATGTTTCACAAGCCTGGAGGAGGGCTTTGCAGGATAAATAGGCACCAGCACCGGGAAACTCCAGCATCCGGGCAGGCGGCGGCTCTGGATCCATTCCCCACATCCCACTCTCCCAGGCAGGTAATCCGTGATGCTCCCACACTGGGAGCCAAGGGACCCCTTTCCCAGGGTGGTTCTGGCCTCGATCAGGGGTTGGTAGATCCTGAGGCAGGAGGGAGGCGGGAGGACGTGTGTCTGATGCTGGGAGTGTTCTGAGTCCTCTGAAGACCAGTCCTCTCTCTGGGTCTCAGTTTTCATCCTGCAAAGGGAGGGACGTGCCACCAGGGCTTCAGGGAACATTTCTGCTTTTGAGTCTTTGCGGTTGTGATTCGAGCCAGCTATGCCCCATCCCGCTGTGCATCCAGCGTCAGGTCAGAGCTCCCCCGAGGGCCCTGAGGTGTGTCTCCTTGCCTGGCACAGGGTGCTGCCCTCAGAGAGCCCTGGAGATGGAATTAGTGCAGTGCATCCCTCTGGGCAGAGGCTGCAGGGTCTCCAGGGGGGTTTTCTAGACTCCACTGTCCAGGGCCTCCAGCCAAATGGACAGGAACTGAGTCTGTCCAGAGCCAGACAGGAACTGAACAGAGCCAGCACTCCAAAATGGCCAAATACACGGGAGCTACTTCTCCAAATATAATTTGGAGGAAAATGTTTAACTCTTTTCTAAACAAATGAAATGGTTGCATCAGCCCTAAGTTGGGGCAATTGCTTACCCCTGTGCCCAGGCTTGTTTGGGACCTTTTCCCTAGCCTCTGGGCAAGACTCAGCTCAGGCTCCTCTCTTCCAATTCGTCCTCCTCCTCCCCTCCCCACCACACCACCCCAGCAGCCCTCTTTCCTCTAAATCCTGAGATGAGGAGCAGAGGCTGAAGGGAAATAGCCCTCTTTGCTGAGGTCACTAGCTTGGATCTCAGTCTCTCCTGAAGCTTCTGGGCTGTATCTCTGTCCCCAGGGATCACAGTCTGGCTTGTAGAGTCCTAGAGAGGGTGGCCATTGGACGAGGTGACACATCTGGAACTCCCCTTAGGAGCCCAGCACCTTCTTCCTGTATGTCACCTGAGCCATTCCACGTGCAGGATGGAGGTGGCAACTGAGGATCAGAGAGGTGCACTCAAGCTCATCACCTCAAGCACTCAAGCACTCACAGGTAGTCCAAAACAATCATCAACCAGGTCTCTGAGACTCTGAGCTCACCCTGCTTTTCCCCACCAGGAGGCCTTTCCAGGTTCTTGTTGGAAACATCCTCCACGTGTCCACGTGGCAGGGGTGAGCAGAACGCTCTGCCCTCCTTGTTCTTTACACCAGCCCTCCTCAGGGCAGCCAGGCTCCAGCATGGCTCTCCATGCCTGTGGCAGCCTCCCTCCTGAACCCTCACTGTAACCAGGCACCTCAATGGGAGAGCCTCCCTGAGGTCACACCCTTGTCCTCAGAGGCAGGGAGAGGTGCTGTGTCCTCTGATCAGTGCAGGGCTCCTTCCTGGGGGGACAGAGAGGGGGCACAGTGGGAAAGGATCCCTGTTTCCTAGGCCCCTCTGACAGTGTCAGCTCCCGGGAAGAGAGAGACGGGTTCTTACTGGGCAGCACCTCACACCCATCACCAGCTTCCCCACCTTGGAGCCAGGCACCCCAGGCTCCTCACCCTCACTACTCCACTGCTTGCTGTGTGACCTTGGAAAAGCCCCTTCCCCTCTCTGTGCCCAGTCTCTCCACTGGGGAAACTGCTAAAGATCACAGCACTTGATCAAAGGGTGAGAGGGAGCCCAGAGCTGCCTCGTGTGTGTTCAGAGCCCAGGAAGGTTCCTACCCCTGAGAGGTCCCAGAGCAGCAGGGCCGAGAGAACAGAGACCATGAAGGACAGAGGGCAGGAGTTGGGATGTCACCTAAAATGTGGAGACTGAAAGGAGCTTTGCTTTTCAGACATGAGGGCAGAGAGAATGGCCCCCCTCCTGGCTCTGGGGCTCCTGTTGGCTGGGATCTGCAGTGTCCATTGCATCCCAGAGAATGTGGTGGTGAAGGACCAAGACAGAAGGGCACGTATAGATGACCACACATTAGCCTCCAGCAACACCGACTTTGCCTTCAGCCTCTATAAGCAGTTGGTTTTGAAGAACCCCAATAAGAATGTCATCTTCTCCCCGCTGAGTGTCTCCATAGCCTTGGCCTTCCTGTCTCTGGGGGCCCGTGGCTCCACCCTGACAGAGATCCTGGAAGGTCTCAAGTTCAACCTCACGGAGATCCAGGAGACAGAGATCCACCAGGGCTTCCAGCACCTCCTGCAGGCGCTCAATCGACCCAGCAACCAGCTGCAGCTGAGCGTGGGCAATGCCATGTTTGTGCAGGAGGAGCTGAAGCTGCTGGACAAGTTCATAGAAGATGCCCATGTGCTGTACTCCTCCGAGGCCTTCTCGACCAACTTCGGGAATCCTGAAGCTGCCAAGAGTCTAATAAATGAATATGTGAAGAATAAAACCCAGGGGAAAATTGAGGAGCTGTTCAAGTACCTTTCCCCAAGAACGGTGTTGGTCCTGGTGAACTACATCTACTTTAAAGGTGGGTGCCCTGTTTGTCTCAGAAGGAAACACACGTCTAGTTTTGTGTCCTCAGAGCTATTTTGATTTCAGTGCAGCCAATTCTGTTGCTGGGCATTATAGAGGAAGATGGCAGCAGTGAGGACAGCTTGGGCATAAGACCCTGTCCCTGTCGCAGTCTCTGTCTGTTTGGGGGTTTTCTAAATCACAGCTATCATTGCAACATACAAGGGCAGGGGAGCCATTAACCCTTGGTCTGAGCCACAGTGAAGCGAAAGTCACTCAGTTGTGTCTGAGCCTGCGACCCCGTGGGCTGTAGCCTGTCAGGCTCCTCTGTCCATGGAATTCTCTAGGTCAGAATACTGGAGTGGGTCACCATTCCCTTCTCCAAGGGATCTTCCCAACCCAGGAATCGAACCCAGGTCTCATGCATTGCAGGAGGATTCTTTACCATCTGAACCACAGGGAGCCTTTTTATTCTCAAACTTGCCTGACTGCCTGGAGGAAGGGGCTTCCCTCTAAGGTCACTCTGGAGTGGCCGGGAACCCCAGCTTCTTTTAACACATGCAGGGAAGGCCACTGCTCCGCAAACTGCGGGCTGTGTGTGACCTGGGCTCCCTCTAAAGGGACTTGGTCTCAGCGGGTGGAGGTGGGGCTGGTGACCGGCTTCATTCTGTGACAGCCTCTGAGCAGCCTGGCCAACTCCAGGAACTTCAGTTGTCTCCGTTATAGCTATGAGGGTAGCATTGGCAAGGCCAACCCCAGAGGGAAGCCTCAGGGAAGGACAATACCCGGAACAGACTCTTCTCCAGATTCTAGCTGGTCCAGGGCCCAGTCCCACTGGAAGAAACCCAACACTGAAAATTTCATCCTGGGAAGTCATAAGAGGCAGAGTGATGGCAGAAAGGTCTTACACACAGAGCCAGCAGTCCAAAAAGACACGGAATAAAGGCACAATGAATGATCATTGAGCGAGGGGATGGTCGGGTGCCTAAGGGGCTCTTGCTGGGGGACACGTTCGCCCTGAACTGGAAGCTCCTGGCACAGCCCTGGGTAGCCCTCTTGGATCTGTACTTTCCTCTGAAAATGAAGCCATAGGGTCCCAGTTCTCTGGAAAATTGTTAATAATCCAGGCCAGATCTACTATGTTTCTTCCTTGACTTTTCTGTGTCCTGATCTCCTGCCACCCTGACCTGTCCCAGGACTTTCTCCTCCCCAGGGGCACCCACTAGCCCAGCTTTCCCTCTCCTCCCGGCTCCAACCATGGGGACACAGGCAGGGGTGGAAACAAAGCAGGAATCAGGGGTGGGCATATCCTCCATGAAGCCCCAGGGCTCCAATCTCCCCTAGAAGCCCACCCCCGGCACTAAGGTCTCCATCTTCTTTGGGGAACACCCAACCCCCCTCCTCTGCCCTCCAGGTCCCCGTGTGGCTCCTGCTCCAGCCGGGCTCACTGGCCATGGGGACGTGTGTCCTGCCTACAAAGCCAATGAATAACGCCTGGTCACTAACATGTCCCCTTGAAGGACCAGGCAGTCCCACATCTCCCCAGGCCCAGCCTCATCCCCATCTCTCCCTTGCCCTCCACATTTCTGTTGATTTCTCCTGTAGCACAACTAACCAGCTTTGTTTCATATCCCGCTTCCCAATCCTGACCTTCGAGGTTCACCCCCGTCCCCAAGGACTTAACCAGCTGCCCAGGTGTATGGTCACACCTAGCAGTTCCGTCCCCAGAGGCATGTTGTGTGAGGGGCTACTGGCATGGGGAGGGTCTTCCCTGCTCAGGGACCAGGGCCGAGGAGGGAGGGACCACAGCCCTTATACTCACAGACTCTGCACCTGTCCGCCTGCCTCCAGCCAGGTGGAAGATCCCCTTTGACCCCAAACACACTGAGCAGGCAGAGTTCCATGTTAGCAAGAACGAGACGGTGGAGGTGCCCATGATGACCCTTGGCCTGGAAACCCCTTACTTCCGGGATGAGGAGCTGGGCTGCACGCTGGTGGAGCTCACGTACACCAGCAACGACAGCGCCCTCTTCATCCTCCCCGACGAGGGCAAAATGCAGGACCTGGAAGCCAAGCTGATCCCGGAGACGCTGACGAAGTGGCGAAACTCCCTGCAGCCCAGGTGACTCCCCAGGACCCGGAGCTGTGGGTTCAGCTGCCTTCTGGCCCTTCCCCCTCTTCCTGGACTCCTGACCCCCAGCAACAGGGCCTCAGGAATGTGCAGAGCAGGGGCAGGGTGGGAGAGCCCATCCCGCGATGACCTTGCCCTTTGCTGCCTGCCTGGCTCAGTGGTTAAATCCTTATGTAAGTTGATGACATCTGAGAGGATGGGAGCTGAAGGTCTGGCTCACTTTAACAAGGGCTGAGTCACGAGGATTCAACATGACCCCCAGTATTCACGAGCTTCTCCCCATGACTTCTCTTGAAGGTAGAAAGATCGAATAGAATCAGGTGAGGGCCCAGGCGTGATGGGTTCTGAGGATCATATTTGCACTCTTTCCATTGTAGTCACTCACTTATTCATTGGCCCAGTCAGCCATGGTTGAATAGGTTAACTGAGGACATACTATGCCTCAGGGACCAACTTAGACCCCGTGGATGGTCAGCAAATAAAACGCTAAATTCTCTGTCCTCATGGCGCTCTATAATTGTGGAAGACAGACTGGAAATGAATATAAATTCTTTGTTAGGTTGAGAGGGGACAAATGGGGAGGTGGAGAGAATAAAGCACAGTAAAAGGGTGAGAAAATCGTATCCAGAGGTAGTTTGTGATCATAAATAGGGCGGCCCTTAGGCGATGTTGCAGTGAGGGACTGGGAAAAAGCAGTTCTGGGCAAGGGAATCAGCAGGGCAAAGCCTCTGAGCCAGGAGCGAGCCTGGTGCGGTTGAGGATTAGTGAGGCCAGAGGAGAGCAGAGGGAGTGAGAGGGGAAGCTGGGCGTGGTCAGGGTCCCCCCGGGGGTGGACTCAGGTCACTTGGGGCCTTGCAGACTCCTTAACCTCCCCCTGCCCTGGTGCCTGCCTGGCATGCTAGACTCCTGCAGATTGGAATGGATAAGTAACAAAATAAGGGAATTTAGCCCGAGGGGTCTAGAAACTGAGAACAAGAGTCCTTCTTCCAGGGAGAAGGGGGCTGGTTAAGAGGACTCCTTGGAAGACTGTGCTGTGAGGTGGGAAAAGGTGGGCCTGTTTACAAACAGGTGTTCAAATTTGTTTTCCTTGTTTCCTAGCCGAATACATGAACTCTACCTGCCAAAATTTTCCATCAAAAGTGACTATGAATTGAATGACATTCTCTCCCAGCTGGGCATTAAGAAAATATTTGCTTTTGGTGACCTGTCAGGAGTCATGGGGACCGGGGACCTGGTAGTCTCCCAGGTGAGTCTTAAGTTTGGACAATTCATCCTCCTATCAGAGCGCTAAACGTGGAGGCCAGACAGATGGCAGGTCCCCTGGAATTTGTAAAATAACTGCATTTGTTGTAACCCAGTCTCCCTCCCTGGGACTCCCCAAGCCCAGGAGAGCTGGGTTACAATCATGGTGACATCAGGTCCCACCTTCCCTGAGTTAGAAAGAGACCCAGAAGCCTGCCACTGGGAAGGACCCGGAGTGGAAACAGCAGTGGACCCCTTACAGGCGCCATCTTTCACTGCCTGCAGAGGGGAATGAGCACATTTCTGCATCCCCCAACTTTTCATCTTTAAAAGGAGCGTATAGTTCTTGGCTCCTGTTTGGTGCCTAGCGGAGCAGGTAAGAGGTTATAGGTTCTAACAAAGTCTGTAAAGCAACAGTGATGAAAATGTACTGAGAGCACATGAGAACCCTGAGTGTCCTGGCGCTGTGATCCCAGAGGCCGGGGAGCCAGAGTGAGTGGTGGGGTGGGGGGCGGGGCAGCCCTGCAGGCTCCCCCGCCCCCACCTGCCATAGGACCTGGTAAAGGAGGCACAGATGCTATGGGGCTTTGTGGTCCAGGGCTGGGAAGCCAATCCTAAGCAAGGGAGCTGAGGGCTCAGGGACACGTCAGCTGGGGCAGGAGAGGAGCAGAAAGCAGTGCTCACCCATCAGTTGCTTCGACATGGCGGCACTGTGGACAGTTGCCTGCAAGAAAAATGCCTTGACTGGGCCCCTCCCCATATACTAGGGGGAATTCGGAGGCAGCACAGTCTCTGGGTTAGGAGAAGGAGTCTCTGTTCTCTTCCTGTCTGATGCTGGGCACATCACTCACAGACTTTGCCTTCAGTTTGGACATCTGTGTATCACAATTATGCAAACAGTGGGCTGTTTGTTGGGAGGACAGCAGAATGACAGGCGAGCGGCAGAGGGGTGAAGGTCAGCCCCCTTAGAGGCGCTAGGTGACTGCTCACCTCTGCCCACCCCATCTCCGGTGGATACTGCTCTGGTGTCCCCACAGGTGGTCCACGGCGCTGCACTGGACGTGGATGAGGAGGGCACAGAAGGAGCTGCTGCCACGGGAATTAGCATGGAAAGAACGTTCTTGAGAACCACTGTGCGTTTTGATAGGCCCTTCCTGATGGCCGTAGTTCTCAAAAACACCCAGAGCATCATCTTTTTGGGAAAAGTCACCAACCCCAGTCAAGCCTAGAGCTCCGCTCTGAGCTGTGGGTGCCCTCCCTAAGGACCAGGGTGCTCAGGTCCCTGGGTGCAGCGTGGCCCCTGGGCACTGCGGAACCACCCTGCCTGTCCCCACCTGCTCACCCCTGGGAAGGCGACAGTGACTCTGCTGGGGGCTCCACATGCACAGGGAGTCTGTGTCCGGGTCACAGGGAGACTCTGAGACCTCTGACAGCAATAAAGCACCTTCCTTGGATTTGCCTCTTTCCTGTGTCTCTCCACCCTGCTGCTGCCTGAGCCCTGAGGCCACCCCTACCCCGACTTACCACATCTACTCAGCCCACTCCAGACTCAGAGCCCCTCCCTCTGCCCCAGCCTCACCAGCCACCCCAGGAGCAGGCTTCACAGCTGTGACCAAGCCTGCTGGTCCAGGACTGAAAGCGGCCCTGCTGCCTATGCCCACTTTCAGGGGCTCTGATCCCAGGTCCATGTCACCCCTCCCTCCCCAGGGCCCCCTTTTCTGGCACAGCCCCTGGACCCTGCCCTTCTGCAGCTGAGCTGCGCCTTCCTCCCCCAGAACCTGCCCTCTGCCTTCCAGCAGCAAACCTGGGGGACCAGCTGCTTCCCAGATCCCAGCTGAGCTCCTGACCAGTTCCCCCTCCTCCCCTGACAGATGGTCCCCATCAGCAGGCAGAAGATGTGTCCTCGGAGGGAAAGAGCATCAAGCACACCCCTGTGAAAGAGCAACAACCCAGCCCTGCCTCCTACTGATGTGTGGAGGGCTGTGTGGTCTCCAGGGAGGACAGCTCCAAGTGGTAATGATGGCATCGCCCACAGCTGAAGGGTCGAGACCTCTCAGGTAGCCTGCTAAGACCTCTACCTGGAATAACCCATCTTTAGTCCTCAGGATGATCAGAGGACATACATCCTATTATTACTCATCCTACTTCACAGATAAGGAAACTGAGGAACAGAGAGCCTCTGTAATTGCCCTCCAGTTCACACAGCTACTAATTATGGTTGGCAGGATGTTACCCCAACCTCCTCTATCAGAATACCCTGAGCTGCAGAGCCATTCTGCCCCATAAATGTTTCCACAGTGATGGTCCTCTAGGAACTTCAGATCTGATGGGCAGGATGTATGAGGAAGCAAGCCTCTGGAAACTGAGAGCAGAGGGCCAAACTTAGTTCAGGAGGTCAGGAAAGGCCTCCTGGAGGAGGTGATTCCTATGTCATCAGAGGGAGAATAAGAATGTCATGGTGTGAAGAGAGAGGAGAATGTTCTGAGCAGGAGCAAGAGTGAGGGTGACATTTTCAAGAAGCTGAAAAATGTGGGCAGATCTAAAGTAGGAAGTGAAAAGCTTACACAGACAGTGGGGCCATGATGGAGCCACTGGACCACAAGTGGCCTGGCAAGCAGTAGGGATTCTGGAAAGATTCCATAGAGTTCTAGGCAGCTTTAAAGGAATTTAAACAGAGAGCTGATGTGAGCAGGTGTGCATGGTAGAGAAATGACTCTGGCTGTTGTTAGAGAAGTGATTCAGGATCCAGGTCAGGGGTACAGGCTGGGCATTGTCGACTTAAAAAATAATCACAACTTAAAAACTGAGAGTTATGTTTTACTTGGTGGAAATTTTTAAGACTTCAAACCTGAGAAACAGCATCTCAAGTAACCCTGAGAAAACTGTTCCCAGAAGGTAGGGAGAGGAGTCAAGTTGTATAGAAGTCTGCAACAAAGGGCAGGTCATCTGAACATCAAAAGTATTTTTGTGAATTAAAGAAAACCAGATATCCCAAGTTAAGGAATCTAGAGCTTTTCTATGTATGGGAAGATGTGGGAGTCTGGACTCATTGCAATCACTCCTTTCTCGTGCATCTCTGCTATCTGGGGCCAGTATCCTGCGTTTTTTCACATCCAGAGTTCCTCAGCGCTCACTGTAGGGAGTAGCTGCAGCCTGAATGCTGTGAGAGGGAGCAGGTATTCTTCCTTAGTGCCCTTGCTGCTGCTGCTGCTAAGTCACTTCAGTTGTGTCCGACTCTGTGTGACCCCATAGACAGCAGCCCACTAGGCTCCTCTGACCCTGGGATTCTCCAGGCAAGAATACTGGAGTGGGTTGCCATTTCCTTCTCCAATGCATGAAAGTGAAAAGTGAAAGTGAAGTTGCTCAGTGGTGCCCAACTCTTAGCGATGCCATGGACTGCAGCCTACCAGGCTCCTCTGTCCATGGGATTTTCCAGGCAAGAGTACTGGAGTGGGTTGCTGTTGATTCAGGAATTCTCTTTTGGAGGACCAGAATTGCTGATGACTGTGACATCCTTGTTTACTGATATGGCAGGAAATAGTCCATTTCTCAGTATCCAACAAGTTATGGCAGGAACTGGGGCCAAAATGGGCCCAGGCTTGAGAGGGAGAATGGGAAGATTAGAAGCCTGTGAAGAGAGCATTATATGACTGTGGGTGGATGTGAGTAGAAGAAGGAAAAACTCCTGGGTGATGACAAAGCAACCCCCAAGGAAGGACCCCCAGCAGGAGGAGCAGGTTGTAGGGGAGGGGACACTCTGGGTTTGAATCCCAGGTGTGTGGTTCCCATGAGGCAACCAAGGGACCTGCTCAGGGAGGTGTTCCAGAGAGAGTCAGGCTGGAGAGAAGCATGAGGATTTGTGCTCCCAAGATGGGCAGGTGGGTGGTGATGGGAGGAGGCCCCCTAACCTGGGTACCATAGGATGTGAAGAGGAGGAACCCTGAAAGGGCTCAGCACCAAGGAGACCGTGCATTGGAGAAAAGCTGTCACTCCAGGACCACTGGAGAGGTACTCAGGGGATGAGAGGGGCCTTAGGGGGAAGGGAAGGATGGGTGGTCCATGGGAAGCAGTGATCTAAAGCCACAGGGGGCAGGGCACAGGCAGGGCCAGCCTAGTGAGAGAAGCCCTGCCCTGGCTGGAGGGGGAAAGAGGAGAGGTAGAGAGCGGGCAGACGACCTTTCTAGACTTTAGTCTTCAGCTTGGCAAGAGCTAGCCTGGAGTTGGCTTCCGTGCTTTAAAGACGCTGGACCCATTTGGATGACTTCAGAAAAGATTCAGGAGGTGGGGTGACCAGCACCAGGGCTGCAGTGTGACACAGTCCTATGGGGAAGTTAATAGTAGTGACTTGTTGTTCAGTCGCTAAGTTGTGTCGGACTCTACAACCCCATAGACTGCAGCATGCCAGGCTCCTCTGTCCTCCACCGTCTCCCAGAAGTTACTCAAATTCATGTCCATCGAGTCAGTGAGGCTATCTAACCATCTCATCCTCTGCCATGCCCTTCTCTTTTTGTCTTCAATTTTTCCAGAATCAGGGTCTTTTCCAATGAATCAGCTCTTTGCACAAGGTAGGCCAAAGTATCTGGGCTGTCCCTTATTACCTGTGTGACCCTGAGGGGCAACCACCCTAAGCTTCTGTCTCCTTGCTTGTAAAATGGAGGTGAATACTGTTACATTAGAATAAGAGTATAATGATATATAAATAGGATTGCTCTTCCTAGTCTCTTTAACCTCTCCAGAAATTGCTTTATTTTAGAGAAAAAATGTATCCTGTGGTACCAACTGCTCTGAGGTAGGTGTGGATCTGAAGGTGAGGGTCTGTCTGGCTTTGAGATCTGGGGCANTGGTTCCAAATTGGGAAAGGAGTACGTCAAGGCTGTATATTGTCACCCTGCTTACTTAACTTATATGCAAAATATACCATGTGAAATGCCAGGCTGTATGAAGCACAGCTGGAATCAAGATTGCTGGGAGAAGTAACAATATCCTCAGATATGCAGATGACACCACTCTTATGGCTGAAAGTGAAGAAGAACTGAAGAGTCTCTTGATGAAAGTGAAAGAGGAGAGTGAAAAATTTGGCTTAAAACTCAACATTCAAAAAACTAAGATGGGCTCTGGTACCATCACTTCATGGCAAATATATGGGGAAACAATGGAAACAGTGACAAACTATTATCTTGGGCTCCAAAATCACTGCAGATGGTGACTACAGCCATGAAATTTAAAAAGTGCTTACTTCTTGGAGGAAAAGCTATGACAAACTTGGACAGCATATTCAAAACCAGAGACATTACTTTGTTGACAAAGGTCCATCCAGTCAAGGCTATAGTTTTTCTAGTAGTCGTGTATGGATGTGAGAGTTGGACTATAAATAAAACTGAGTGCCGAAGAATTGATGCTTTTGAACTGTGGTGTTGGAGAAGACTCTTGAGAGTCCCTTGGACTGCAAGGAGATCCAACCAGTGCATCCTAAAAGAGATCAGTCCTGAGGTGTTCATTGGAAGGATTGATGTTGAAGCTGAAACTCCAATACGCTGGCCACCTGATGCAAAGAGCAGACTCATTGGAAAAGACCCTGATGCTGGGAAAGATTGAGGGCAGGAGGAGAAGGGGACAACAGAGGATGAGATGGCTGGATGGCATCATCAACTCAATGAACATGGGTTTGGGTGGACTCCGGCAGTTGGTGATGGACAGGGAGGCCTGGAGTGCTGTGGTTCACGGAGCTGCAAAGAGTTGGACATGATTGAGTGACTGAATTGAACTGAGTGTGTCAGCATGCCTAGGGCCCCCAAGCCACACAGCTCTCCGAGCTTGGAGAGATGCTTATCCCTTCCCCTGTTGACTCAGTCCTTCAACAAATACTTGGCAATCAGGACACGAGGGACTTGCAGCCTGGATCCAGCCTAGAAAGAGTTCACCGGCTTCCACCTATGATGGGAATGCGAAACCCTGATTACAGCTCCATGAGCAATGGCAGTCAGAAGAGGCCTAGACAGGAGAGCATGCATAAAGCAAGCAGGAAGGGAGTTTCTGGAAGGCTTTTTGGAGGAGATGGCCTCTGAGCTGAGATGGGGAGATGGATCAGGAGTGCACCAGAGAGGGAAATAGTCAGAGAGAAGAGCATGGTCAGGGTCATGGAGGTAAGATGAGCTGGCACCATACAGCTTGTTGCCCACGTGTGCAGCTCTTGGAGCATGAGGGAACACGTGTTCTTGTGAGGAGACGACCTGTGGCCAACTCACCAAGCTGAGTGGGGACCAAGACTCCAGCCCCACCTGCAGTTCCACACTCACCTCAAGTTGAAATCTTTGCCTGAATCTTAGAGGAGCTGGAGATAAACAGCAGATCACCAGGGCCGTTGGCACAGAAGCTTGTTCCTATGGGGGGAAAGTGACAGGCTAGTCTCCTGAGATGATACAGACTATTCCAAGGCTCCTTTGGCCCATCACGCACCCTTCTAACCACCATCGGTGAGGCGAACAACCCTCAGAGAGGAGTGTGTGGGTATCCACGCATGGAGAAGAAACAGTTGTGGGCATGGGAGGTGCTGTGGCTGGAGTTGAGGTCCTGGGCTGAGGCGCAGGAGTTTGGGCCTGACTCTCTGAGTCTCAGTTTCCTCCTTTGCCCCCTGGCCACCCAAGGTTGCCACTGAGAAACGGAGAATTTCCTGCCATATCTGTAAACAAGGATGTCACAGTTGTCAGTGACTGCATGACAACTCTCCCATATGAGCCCTAAGGGCACTCAGGAAGAAGAACACCTGCAGGATACGGCAGCCATCAGGTGCACATGCAGCCACTCCCTGCAGTGGGCCACAAGGGAGCTGAGGACGTGAAAACACAGATATTGGCCTCATATAGCTGAGATACATATGGGAACGTGAACCCAGATTCTTGCCTCTTCCCATACATAGAAAAGTGCTAGATTCCTTAACTTGGGATACCTGGTTTTCTTTACTTCACAAAACTGCCAAAATGTTTTTGATATTCAGAATACCTGCCTTTTGTTGCAAACTTCCATATAACCTGATACCCCCCTTCAAGTCTATACCATGAAGCTGAAACCAGAGATGTTGATAGAGATCCGTTACACCAAGGAAGGCTGAGCTCGTTGGAGCCATGCTCCAGCCTCTCCTGGGTCATTCTCTCCTCTGGGACACCTCCTGCTGGGACACTGTGCCTGTCACAGGAGTGCAGCCCAGGTCGACCATCTAGCCTCCAAGAAGCTTGAGTTATGACTCTTTCAGATGTCACAATAGTTTATGTGTTTTGGCCGGAGTGGTTTTCCGTGGTAAATACAAATCAATAGAACTTTCGACTTTAATGTAGCATGAACAGAAAAGTTAATATGTACTCAACAGAAAGCATGTTTGCAAAACTTTTGCAACTCAAAAGCCTGGTCCTTTCTGAGCTGGCTTGATGGCAGGGATGGCACACAGGTGGCCTCCAGACTGAGCACAGAGTCAGGGTGAACATGGGTTAATGCGTTGGTGATGAGCAGGGGCTGTGATGAGATCTATGGTTTCATTCCTTCCCTCTTTCATCCTTCGTTTGTTCACTATTGAACACCCACTTCATGCTGAGGATGCATTAAATACTGAGAAACAAAGCACAATCTCTCCCTCAAAGATTTTTTTGCTTCACATTTTTATTATGGAGAAATTCAGATATATATAAAGATAGGATGACATAATGAGCCTCACATACTTATCCGCAGCTTCAGTCATTACCAGCATGGGCCAATATAATTTTTCTTGCCTCCCAAACCTTTTCCTCTTTTGGGTTGTCTGAAGAAAATTTTACACACTTTGTCATTTTGTTGTTGTTCAGACATGTTCGATTCTTTGAGACCCCATGGACTGCAGCACACCAGACCTCCCTGTCCATCACCAACTCCCTGAGTTTACTCAAACTCATGTCCATCAAGTCAGTGATGCCATCCAACCATCTCATCCTCTCAATCTGTCATCCCCTTCTCCTCCTGCCTTCAATCTTTCCCAGCATCAGGGTCTTTTCCAGTGAGTCAGTTCTTCGCATCAGGTGGCCAAAGTATTGGAGTTTCAGCTTCAGCATTAGTTCTTCCAATGAATATTCAGGAATGATTTCCTGTAAGATGGACTGGTTTGATCTTCTTGCAGTCCAAGGGACTCTCAAGAGTCTTCTCCAACACCATAGTTCAAAAGTATCAATTCTTCAGTGCTCGGCTTTCTTTATAGTCCAACTATCACATCAATACACGACTACTGGAAAAACCATAGCTTTGACTAGACAGACCTTTGTTGCCAAGGTAATGTCTCTGCTTTTGAATATGCTATCTAGGTTGGTCATAACTTTTCTTTCAAGGAGCAAGTGTCTTTTCATTTCATGGCTGCAGTCACGACCTGCAGTCATTTGGAGCCCAAGAAAATAAAGTCTGTCATGGTTTCCATTGTTTCCCCATCTATTTGGCATGAAGTGATAGGACCAGATGCCATGACCTTAGTTTTTGAATGTTGAGTTTTAAGCCAACTTTTTGCTTCCCTGTTGGCTCAGAGGGTAAAGCATCTGCCTGCAATGCAGGAGAACTGGGTTTGATTCCTAAGTCAGGAAGATCCCCTGGAGAAGGAAATGGCAACCCCCTCCAGTACCCTTAGCTGGAAAATCCCATGGATGGAGAAGCCTAGTAGGCTACAGTCCATGGGGTCCCAAAGAGTCAGACACGGCTGAGTCACTTCACTCACTCACTCATTCATAATGACTCTCTTCTTTTACTTTAATCAAAGAGGCTCTTTAGTTCTTCTTTGCTTTCTGCCATAGGGTGGTATCATCTGCATATCTGAGATTATTGATATTTCTCCTAGCAATCTTGACTCTAGCTTGTGCTTCATCCAGCCTGGCATTTCTCATCATGTACTCTGCATATATTTAAATAAGCAGGGTGACAATATACAGCCTTGACATACACCTTTCCTGACTTGGAACCAGTCTGTTGTTCCATGTCCTGTTCTAACTGTTGCTTCTTGACCTGCATACAGATTTCTCAGGATGCGGGTAAGATGGTCTGGTATTCCCATCTCTTTCAGAATTTTCCACAGTTTATTGTGATCCACACAAAGGCTTTGGCATAGTCAATAAAGCGGAAGTAGATGTTTTCCTGGAACTCTCTTGCTTTTTTGATGATCCAATTTGATCTCTGGTTCCTGTGCCTTTTCTAAATCCAGCTTGAATGTCTGTAAGTTCATGATTCACATACTGTTGAAGCCTGGCTTGGGGAATTTTGAACATTACTTTACTAGCGTGTGAGATGAATGCAATTGTGCGGTAGTTTGAGCATTTTTGGCATTGCCTTTCTTTGGGATTGGAATGAAAACTGACCTTTTCCAGTCCTGTGGCCACTGCTGAGTTTTCCACATTTCCTGGCATATTGAGTGCAGCACTTTTATAGCATCATCTTTTAGGATCTGAAACAGCTCAACTGGAATTCCATCACTTCCACTAGCTTTGTTTGTAGTGATGCTTTCTAAGGCCCACTTGCCTTCGAATTCCAGGATGTCTGGCTCTAGATGAGTGATCACACCATCGTGATTATTTGGGTCATGAAGATCTTTTTTGTATAGGTGTATTGTTGCCACCTCTTAATATCATCTGCTTTTGTTAGGTCCATACCATTTCTATCCTTTATTGAGCCCATCATTGCATGAAATGTTCCCTTGGAATCTCCAATTTTCTTGAAGAGATCTCTAGTCTTTCCCATTCTGTTGTTTTCCCCTATTTCTTTGCATTGATCACTGAGGAAGGCTTTCTTATCTTTGCTGTTCTTTTAACTCTGCATTCAAATGGGTATATCTTTCCTTTTCTCCTTTGCCTTTCATGTTGTTTCTTTTCTCACCTATTTATTAGCCCTCCTTGGACAACCATTTTGCCTTTCTGCATTTCTTTTTCTTGGGGTTGGTCTTGTTGTCCTTCACTATCTCCCAGAGTTTGCTCACATTCATGTCTATTGAGTCAGTGGTGCCATCCAACCATCTCATCCTCTGTCACCCCCTTATCCTCCTACTCTCAATCTTTCCCAACATCAAAGACTTTTCCAAAGAATCGCTCTGTGCATCAGGTGGCCAAAGTATTAGCGCTTCAGCATCAGTCCTTCCAATGAATATTCAGGGTTGATTTCCTTTAGGATCAACTGCTTTAATCTCCTTGCAGTCCAAGGGAGTTCAAAAGCATCAGTTTTTCAGCCCTCAGCCTTCTTTCTATGGTTCAACTCACATCCATACATGACTATTGGAAAAAAAACATAGTTTTGCCTATATTGACCTTTGTCAGCAAAGAGATGTTTCTGTTTTTTAATACGCTGTCTAGGTTTTTCATAGCTTCCCTTTCAAGAAGCAAGCATCTCTTAATTTCATGGTTGCAGTCACCATGTGTTAGGCCAGAAATCACAAGGGGCCACTTTTCCTCCTCTAACCCTAACCCTAACCCTAACCCACTACAGCAGTTGAGATGGTCATAAAGGCACAGCCAGGAATTGCCAAGGTCACATCATGAGATGAAACATGTTTTAGTTCTCTTTCCAAAATATATTCTACCAAGTATTTCTGATACCATAATTTAGATTTTCGATGAACTGTTTTTTTGTTTACTCCTTTTTCTTCTCCTTATATTTCCTACTCTGAGTACAGTTGTATTAATTTCTTTTGTGCCATTGCTTTCAAAATTGGTTCCCTTAATATTTATCTTCCTTTTCCCAAAGGTCTAAATGATGTATAGGTTTCAAATATCCTTGGAAATTAGATACCAATTCTTTTTTTCCCCAATCAAAATGTACTTATTTTTTCCCTACCAGGATGGGATATTACTCTCCCTGCTGCCTTAAACCCAATGTTTATTTCCCAGCCTAACAAAATGAGGCCACTAAAAATACTTTCACTTTTCAACACACACTTTCTCTCTTCCTCTCTTTATGAAACATTTGAGAGTTCCTAACCCCCCCCCTTTTTTGTGATAAGGTGAAAAATATGTCATTAAAATATATCCATGTTCAGATTCCTTAAAACTTATGAATGTCACCTTTATGCTGAGAAAAAAGTCAGAAGATGGTAGGATGATTAACACTTTTGATTAACTGAAGGATATTGAAATGGAAGTTGGGGAGTTAATTCTGGATTATTCATGTGAACACTAAGTGCCAAGAGTCCTGATAAGAGATTGTTAAAGATATTTAACACCAGAAAAAAAGGAAAATTGATATGATGGAAGGAAAGACTGGAGTGATATACCACAAGAGAGAAGATTATCTTTTAACACAACAGTAGATCCCTACTTTCCTTTTTAACTCCTTTTGTGGGGTTCAGAAATATGCCTGGGTGACGAGGTCCAGCCTCAGCAGAGTCCAGGGATATCCTTAGGATGGACGACGTCAGCGAATGAAGAAAGATAGAGAAAGAGATAAAGAAAGAATGACACGGGGTCACCAAGCTTCTTTGGTGAGTGAGGCCCATTTTCTTTATTTTCCTCGGGGCTTTTATACCCTGAGTTGTACATACAGCAAGGTGAAAAATGCAGAATCAACTCAACATTCCATCAGTAATAACTTTTATCAATATCAGGTTCCTTCCTGCAAGAGTCTTATTTTTTGTACATCATCTTCTGTCCCAGAGGCCTGTTGATATTCCATGACCTCTTTTTGATAAATGTTGGTCAGCCAGAACAGTAATCCTCCCTTAAAGTGTTTCTTCTTAAATTCCTAGCCTGCGTCACCCTTAAAGTACAGAGTTACATTTTTATGGAGCAAAGATAAAGTGGGTTACAGCAAAGAAAAACTTATTAACTCAAAGTCTAATGTTGCTAATGCTAAAGCTGCTGCTTGTTATTTCTATATCTTAACTATATGTACGCTCAGGAACACAATGGGTAAGGGATGTGAGAACCTGGCAGCAAGCATAGGCTCGATAATGTTGCAAGAGCCTGAATAAACCTGCCGAGTAAGCTAGAATGCTAACATGGGGTTTGAAACCCTCCCTTCATGCCCAGGAGATTTATCGACTAGAGCCCTAAGTTAACTCTTTGGTCAGGGACAGCCCCCTGTTAATGTCAGAAGAGTTGATGAAAGTCATGAAAAAGCAGACAGATTCTGGTTTTGGGGTAGATGCTCGAGAAGGGGGGAGCCCTCGAGGCCTGATCTCGCCTTTGCCCATCAGGCCTCTTCCTCATGACCTTTGCCATGGGCGGAATTCTCCGCGCTGGCTCCCGGCACCTGGGGTCCCTTGGACTTAGAGGATGGAATTTTGAAAAAGGATCAAAAACTGAGTAGGTAAGCAGGCTCCAGTGGTCCTGCCATCTTAGTGGCTATTGAGAGATTGTCTGGAGGGGTTCACTTCAAAGACGAGGAGCCAATGGATTCTAGGTCATTACAAATTATCCTCTCATCAGGCTATAGACAAGATCACGACATGAACATCTTACATGAACGGTGATTGTTGAACTGCAAAAATATCCTGTAGCAATATTTAGGACCAGCAGACCAATTGGTACAGGACATTTTTGGAATCCAACAACCACCATTTATGTAAGATAGCCAAGTCACAGTCTTCTCTACAGCCTAATGACAGCATTAAGAAAAATGACGGCTTCCCTGGAGCCAGAGGACTACGGAGCATTCAGGTTGAATGTGGCGGCAAGATTAGAAGTCATGATGCAGGCTCATTTTCATTTTCTCTTGAGAAATAAACCTCCCATTTTCAGCTGTGACATGGGTTATCCAGTGTAGAGTATTGACCTCACAGCACAGCCTCCTTGCAGCAAGATACAGCCCTAGGATCAAGCTCTGGCCAATGGAACAGAAGTGGAAATAAGGCAGGTGATATTTAGATAATTTCTCTCAAAGAGTAGAGTGCCTTTCCTTTTATCCCTTGGGTTAGTCACCAAGCCATGTCCAACTCTTGCAACCCCATGGACTATAGTCTACCATGCTTCCCTGTCCATGGGATCCTCCAGGCAAGAATACTGGAATGGGTTGCTGTTTCCTTCTCCAGGGGATCTTCCTGACGTAGGAATCAAACCCAGATCTCCTGCATAGCAGGCAGATTCTTAATCAACTGAGCTATAATGGCAGCCCTAAAGTGATAGTGAAAGTCACTCAGTCATGTCTGACTTTTTGCAACCCCATGGGGTATACAGTCCATGGAATTCTCCATGCCAGAATACTGGAGTGGATAGCCTTTCCCTTCTTCAGATTTTCCTAACCCAGGGATTGAACTCAGGTCTCCCATAGTGCAGGTGGATTCTTTACCAGATGAACCACAAGGGAAGCCCAAGAATACTGGAATGGGTGACCTATCCCTTCTCCAGAGGATCTTTCCAACCCAGGAATTGAACTGGGGTCTTCTGCATTGCAGGTGGATTCTTTATGAACTGAGCTATGAGAGAAGCCCTATCCTCTGCTCTCCCGTTAAACAGAAGGTGGATGTGGCAATGAGCCATCTGGGATCTGGCAAAGATCATGAGGAATAAAAGCACCCTGAATCTCTTACAACGTGGAATTACCTTGTCAACATGCTATTTACCTCTGGACTTACAAGAGAAAAATAGACTGCAGCTTTGTTTTTGTGTCTATTTTCCTGGTGATTTTCTGTAACTTAAAACTATACAGTCACTTCTGGAAATATTTGGAGACTGAAAGCACGTAGATCATGATCTCAGGAAGGACGAGACCAAACTTTTCTTAATCATCTCAGTGCCTTTCTGTCACTGAATATTTTTTAAGTTCTGTAAGGATTCAGAGGCCCCTTGGACATCACGGAGATCAAACCTTCAATCCTAAAGGAAATTAACCCTGAATATTCCCTGGAGGCACTGATGTTGAAGCTCAGTCCCTCCATTCCCTCTCACCTGATGAGAAGAGCAGATTCATTGGGAAAGACCCTGATGCTGGGAAAGACTGAGGGAAGGAGGAGAAGGGGACGACAGAGAATGAGATGGCTAGATGGCATCACCAAGTTGATGGACATGAATTTGAGCAAACTCTGGGAGACAGTGAAGGACAGGGAATTCTGGCGTGCTGCAGTCCATGGTGTCACAAAGAGTTGGACACAACTTAGCATCTGAACACCAAAAGATGCCACACTATGCAAAACAACAACAAAAAGTTGTTCTATTAGAGCTCACATTCAGTATTATTTGACTAAATCTTCACAGAGATGTCCTC
The DNA here is from genome assembly GCA_006410615.1 of Neotragus moschatus. Lineage (NCBI taxonomy): Eukaryota > Metazoa > Chordata > Mammalia > Artiodactyla > Bovidae > Neotragus > Neotragus moschatus. The sequence goes on from SJYA01002677.1 coordinate 498,284, forward strand.
CCACCCCTTTCCAGTCAGGGAAGTGTTGCTATCTGCATTTTAGAGTTGAAGAGTTTAGGGTTGATTGATTTCCAGTAAATTGCCTGGGTTCAAACAGCTGGTGAATAGTACTTTCAGAATTGAAGATTACTTCATGGAAAAGCCATAACCTCACCACAAAGGCAGTGGTTTGCAAACTGTGCTTGACGGAACCCCCAGCAGTCCCCAAGGGTCTGTCAGGGGTTGTCATGGCTCAAGGGTGGCGACTATGAGGGATGAACAGGTAGGTTTATTTCCTGAGCCCAGAAAATACATGAGATTGGTTCAATGAGACACCCAAGACATCAGTATCAGGGGTGGACGACAACCGGCTCTTTCGTTGAACCAGCAGTGAACGGTAGAAGGATGAAGGTCAAGGCCGAGACCAGTGGCCCCAGACATTTGAGCTCCTGATATTCTCTGGAGTCCTCAGGCTCACATCAGCCCTGTGGGAATGAGAAAGGAGTGCCTCAACTTGCATATCAAGCTGCAAACAAATCGTTTATAGCATATTAACAACCATGTGTGAGGGCCTTCCCTGGTGGTCTGGGGGCTAAGACTCAGTGCCCCCAATGCAGAAGGCCTGGGTTTGATCCCTGGTCAGGGAACTAGATCCCACATGCCAAAACTAAAAATCCCGCTTGCCTCAACGAAGAGCTAGCGCAGCCAAATGAAAAACAAAACAAAGAAAAACATGTGTGAGTTTGTGTTTGGAGATTCCTATCACATAAAGACACGTGCACACATACACACTTCAAAGAAAATTGATTAACAAAGACACACAACACAATGCTAACTTGGGATTTCCCTGGGGGATAGAGTTCTGGGGAATATTTTCCAAGCTCTTCTTTACATGTTCGGGGTTTCTACATGATCCTCAATGAAGATATCAGAAACAGGAATAAAACACCAATAATAATCAATAACTCTTGAAAAAGAACAACAATTTGGAGAAGTTTTCAATGGTCCATTTGATGTTTTCTGAGTTGTCACATGTTCCTCAATGAGTATTTTATAAACAGAAGAAAACTCTAACACAGGATAGGCTTTTTTGTGTGTGCTAATTTTGTGGTTATTTTTTAGGGGGAAAAGCAATTTTGGTAACTAGATTGTTTGAGTAGATCTAATGAAACCTGTTACCAGGAATGGTCATCTGCCCATTTCGTCAGAGAACAGAGTCCTGTGTTGTCCCCGCCTATGTTTCACAAGCCTGGAGGAGGGCTTTGCAGGATAAATAGGCACCAGCACCGGGAAACTCCAGCATCCGGGCAGGCGGTGGCTCTGGATCCACTGCCCACATCCCACTCTCACAGGCAGGTAACCCGTGATGCTCCCACACTGAGAGCCAAGGGACCCCTTTCCCAGGGTGGTTCTGGCCTCGATCAGGGGTCAGTAGGGCCTGAGGCAGGAGGGAGGCGGGAGGACGTGTGTCTGATGCTGGGAGGGTTCTGAGTCCTCTGAAGACTAGTCCTCTCTCTGGGTCTCAGTTTTCATCCTGCAAAAGGAGAGACATGCCACCAGGGCTTCAGGGAATAGTTCTGCTTCTGACTCTTTGGGATTGTTATTCAAGCCAGCTGCGCTCCACATAGCTGTACATCAGGCGTCAGGTCAGAGCTCCCCCGAGGGCCTGAGGTGCGTCTCCTTGCCTGGCACAGGGCGCTGCTCTCAGAGAGGCCTGGGGATGGAATTAGAACACCAGGTTCCTGTGGGCAGAGGAATCTCCAGGGAGGTTTTCTGGGCTCCACTATCCCTCTAGGGCCCATGGCCAAGCAGAAGGGAGGAGAGTCTGCTTAGAAATAGAGCCTTAACCTGGCTAAATACGAAAGCACCATTCCTTCAGGATAATTTCAGAAGAAAATATTTAACTCTTTTTGAAACCGTTGCATGAGGCCTGAGCAAACTAAACTGTTGGGGGCAGTTGATCGCCCCTGTCCTCAGGCTTGTCCAAAGGCTTTTCCCCTGGGCTCTGGCTGAGACTCAGCTCAGGCTCCTCCCCTCCTCGATCTCCCCACTTCCGCCCTCACCACCCCAGAAGTGTTCTCTCCTCTGAATCCTGAGATGAGGGGGCAGAGGCTGCTGGGAAACAGACCTCTTTGCTGAAGTCACCAGTTTGACCTCGGTCTCTCCTGGAGGTTTCCCAGGCAGCAGCCCTGTCCGCTGTCCCCAGGGATCACAGTCTGGCTTGTAGAGTCCCAGAAAGTGTCACTCGTGGAGGGGGTGACACGTCCGGAACTCCCCTTAGGAGCCCAGCACCTTCTTCCTGTATGTCACCTGAGCCGGTCCACGTGTTGGACGGATGTGGGAACTGAGGATTGGAGAAGTGCCGTCACTGACCGCCACCACACAGCACTCACAGGTGGCTGAAATGAAATCCTCGACCAGGTCTCTGAGACTCTGAGCTTGCCCTGCTTCTCCCCACCAGGAGGCCTTTCCAGGTTCTTGATGGAAACACTCTCCACGTGTCCACGTGGCAGGGGTGAGCAGAACGCTCTGCCCTCCTTGTTCTTTATACCAGCCCTCCTCAGGGCAGCCAGGCTCCAGCACAGCTCCTGCTGCCTGTGGCAGCCTCTCTCCTGAACCCTCCCTGTGACCAGGCACCTCGACGGGAGAGCCTCCCTGAGGTCACACCCTTGTCCTCAGAGGCTCCACTGAGAGAGGTGGAGGGGAGAGGTGCTGTGTCCTCTGATCAGTGCAGGGCTCCTTCCTGGGGGGACGGAGAGGGGGCACAGTGGGAAAGGATCCCTGCTTCCTAGGCCCCTCTGACAGTGTCAGCTCCCGGGAAGAGGGAGATGGGTTCTCGCTGGGCAGCACCTCACACCCATCACCAGCTTCCCCACCTTGGAGCCAGGCACCCCAGGCTCCTCACCCTCACTCCTCCACTGCTTGCTCCGTGACCTTGGAAAAGCCCCTTCCCCTCTCTGTGCCCAGTCTCTCCACAGGGGAAATTGCTAACGATCACAGCACTTGATCAAAGGGTGAGAGGGAGCCCAGAGCCTCTTCGTGTGTGTTGGGAGCCCAGCAGGGTGCCTACCCCTGGGAGGTCCCCAAGCAGAAGGGCAAGAGAACAGAGACCACTGGGGACAGTGCTGGGGGCTGGGACATCATCTGACATGCAGAGACTGAAAGGAGCTTTGCTTTTCAGGCATGAGGGCAGAGAGAATGGCCCCCCTCCTGGCTCTGGGGCTCCTGCTGGCTGGGCTCTGCTCCAGGGTCCACTGCCTCCCGGAGAATGTGACCCCAGAAGAACAGCACAAAGTGACATCTGTGGATGACCACTCATTAGCCTCCAGCAATACTGACTTCGCCTTCAGCCTCTACAAGCAGTTGGCTTTGGAGAATCCCAATAAGAACGTCATCTTCTCCCCTCTGAGCATCTCCATAGCCTTGGCCTTCCTGTCCCTGGGGGCTCATGGCCCCACTGTGATGGAGATTCTGGAAGGTCTCAAGTTCAATCTCACAGAGACCCCCGAGACAGAAATCCACCGGGGCTTCCAGCACCTCCTGCAGACATTCAATCAGCCCAGCAACCAGCTGCAGCTGAGCGTGGGCAATGCCATGTTTGTGCAGGAGGAGCTGAAGCTGCTGGACAAATTCAGGAAAGATGCCGAGGCTTTTTACGCCTCTGAGGTTTTATCCATCAACTTCAAGGATTCCAAAGCTGCCGTAAAGCTTATCAATGAATATGTGAGGAATAAAACTCATGGAAAAATTGAGAAGCTCTTCAGTGATCATGACCAGCTCACAAATTTAATCTTGTTGAATTATATCTTCTTTAAAGGTGGGTGCCTAGTTTGGGGTTCAGAGGAACAGGTACTTATTTTCTGAGGCATTAGGGCTATTTCATGGCTTAGTCAACTGTCGTTAGGCAAAACACTATAGAGAAGGCTGCCCTCAGCTTTTTTTTTTTTTTTACTTTATTTTACTTTACAATACTGCATTGGTTTTGCCATACATCAACATGAATCCACCATGGGTGTACATGAGTTCCCAATACTGAACCTCCCTCCCACCTCCCTCCCTGCCCTCAGCTTAAGGGGCTTCAGCACTAAGACCCTGCCCCAACCCATTGGCTTTGACTGTCTTGGGATTTCCCAAACTCCAATGCTCATTACAGGACGTTAGTGCAGGGAAGCTGCTAACCCTTTGTCTGATGCAGAGGGAGAGTTTTGTTTTGACCTCATCTTGCCCGGCTGCTGGAGGAAGGGTCTTCCCATTCCCATCACTCTTGTGCGTGTCCTTCCTGACGAGGGGGTGTTGGAGCCCTTGGGAACCCTCAGATGTGCCCACCGTGGGCTGGTTCTGACCTGCCGGGGGACTTGGTCTCTGGGGGCTCCCAGTGAGGCCGGTGGTCTTCATGGTGAGACAGACTCTGAGGAGCCTGGGCGTCCCTGGGGTCTTCATCTGTGCTCTTCTGTCAGCTTAGGGTGGAACAGGCCAGGCCGCCATCCGGGAGCAGCCTCTACAGAAGGGAGCCTCCTAGACAGGATCCTCTCCCGGCTTCAAGCTGGTCTGATGCCCGGTCCTGGTGTCAGGAGGTCAGCAGGGCAAACCTCTGCCTGGATATTCACGAGGGGAGGAGGAGAGGCAGATGGGTTTTGCACAGGGAGCAAGAAGGGCCAATAGGGACCTAGAGACAGATTATCAAGTCAGGAAGTGGTCAGCTATGTAAGAGGCACCAGCTCTTGGAGCCAAGTTAGTCCAGACCTGGAGACTCCTGGCAGAGTCCAGAGCAGCCCTCTTGGGCCACTGTAGTTTTCTGTAAATAAAAGCTTAGAACTATTCTTAAAAATGAATGCAGGCCTGTCCTGCTATGTTTGTTTTTCGAGTTTTCTGTGCTTCCCTTTCCTTTTCCACCTTAGGACTTTCTCCTTACAAGTCTCTTCCCCAGGGGCACCCCAGGCAGCCTTCCTTTCCGTCTACCTCTGCCTCTAACCTTGAGGACACAGGCAGGGGTGGAAACAAAGCAGGAGCTGGGGGTGGATTCCCTGAAGCCCCAGAGCCCTGAACTCCTCTAGAAGACCTGGCCTCAGGGAGGACCCATCCTCCTGGGCGGAGACCTGAGTCCTCTCCTCTGTTGACCTTGCCCTGCCCTCCGGGTCCTTGTGTGGCTCCTGCTCTAGCTGGGCTCACAAGGCTGTGGGGTTGTGTGTCCTCCCTGGAAAGCCAGTGACTAACCCCTGGTCACTAACATGTTCCCTTGAAGGACCAGGAGGTCCCGTATCTCCCCAGGCCCAGCCTCATCCGCATCTCTCCCTTGCCCTCGATATTTCCTGTTGACTTTGCATGTAACAACTAACCAGCTTTGTGTCATGCCCCCCTTCTCAATCCTGACCTGCGGGGTTCACCCCCGTCCCCAAGGGCTTACCCATCTGCCCAGGTGTATGTGCACAGCTGGCAGGCCCACCCCAGAGGCACAAGGTATGGGGGCACAGCTGGTGTAGGGAGGGTCTTCCCCACTGAGGGACCAGGAAGAGGGAGAGGACACAGCCCTTGTACTGAGTCCTCATGTACTCCTTCTCCTCCAGCCCAGTGGAAGACGCCGTTTGATCCTCACCATACTTACAACTCAGAGTTCCACGTGAGCAAGAACGAGACGGTGTAGGTGCCCATGATGACCCTTGGCCTGGAAACCCCTTACTTCCGGGACGAGGAGCTGGGCTGCACTCTGGTGGAGCTCACGTACACCAGCAACGACAGCGCCCTCTTCATCCTCCCCGACGAGGGCAAAATGCAGGACCTGGAAGCCAAGCTGATCCCGGAGACGCTGACGAGGTGGCGAAACGCCCTGCAGCCCAGGTGACTGTCCCCAGAACCCGGAGCTGTGGGTTCAGCTGCCGTCTTCGTCCTTCCCCCTCTTCCTGGACTCCTGACCCCCAGCAACAGGGCCTCAGGAATATCTGGGGGCAGGACAGTGATGGAAGAGCCTGTTCTGAGATGACTTTGCCCTTTGCTAACTTTCGGACTTTGGGGCAAAATGTTTCCTTCCATAGGATGATGGCATCAGAGGAGGGGACAGCAAGGGGACTGAGGGTTCCTTCACGTCAACATGTATTGAGTCAGGAGGATCCTCAACAGAACACCCAATGCTCAGGCAATTCTTTCTTTGGCTCCACCTTTCGACGGTGGAGAGGAAGGGATAGAATCGGGATCAGGTGAGGGCTCAGGGGAGACAGGCTCTGAGGACCAGCTTTACACTGTCTTTCCATCATAGTCACTCATTTATTCATTTATCCACTTAGCACTGGTTGAATTAATTAATGAAGATCACGTTATGTCTAAGGCAATCATTTGGATCCTGAGTCTGCAAGTTCAGTTCATTTCAGTTCAGTCACTCAGTCATGTCTGACTCTTTGCGACCCCATGAATCGCAGCACACCAGGCCTCCCTGTCCATCACCAGCTCCCGGAGTTCACTCAAACTCACATCCATCGAGTCGGTGATGCCATCCAGCCATCTCATCCTCTATCGTCCCCTTCTCCTCCTGCCCCCAATCCCTCCCAGCATCAGAGTCTTTTCCAATGAGTCAACTCTTTGCATGAGGTGGCCAAAGTACTGGCATTTCAGCTTTAGCATCATTCCTTCCAAAGAAATCCCAGGGCTCATCTCCTTCAGAATGGACTGGTCAGATCTCCTTGCAGAGCAAGGGACTCTCAGCAAATAAAACACTAAATTCCCCACCTTCATGGCACTTAATTTGTAATTGGGGGAGACAGATAAGAAATAAATAATCATTTTGTACTCAGAGAGATGGGAAATGATGAGGTGAGGGAAAATAAAGGAAAGAGAGAAGGAAAATTGGGTCCAGCGGTAGCTTGTGATTATAATTAGGATAGCCCTTAGGTGATGTTTGAGGTGAGGGACCGAGTCATGTGGATGTCATGGGGAAAAGCATCGCTGATCAAAGGAACAGTTCATCTTTCCAGTGTTAAGGAGGTAGTTAGCGATGAAACCACAAAAGATCAAACTGTGAGATGGAAGAAAGACAGACACTGTCCAGCGTGAGTTCAAGTTTATCTTTCTCATTTCCTAGACGCATACATCAACTCAGCCTGCCAAGGTTTTCCATCTCCAGCAACTATCACCTGAAAGACATCCTTTCCCGGCTGGGTATAAAGAAAATCTTCACCAGCGATGCAGACTTCTCAGGAATCACAAATGACCACAAGCTGGCAGCTTCCCAGGTAAGTCTAAACTTTGGACAATTCATCCTTTTTATAGGAGCTTGAATGGGGGCAGACAGGCAGATGTTTGGCTAATTCTGAATTTGCAAAGTCATTGAATTTCCTATAAATCAATCACCCTCCCCAGGACTGGGGTACAATCATATTGGGAGTTGTCCCCAGCTTCCCTGAAATATAATGTGACCAGGAGTCCATCATTGGGAAAGAATTCCCCTGGAGTGGAATCAGTGGGGGACCCCGTGCCAAGCTCTACTTTTCACGCCTAAAGAGGCAAATAGTTAAGGTCCTGTGGCCCTCGGTTTTTTTCATCTACAAGATACGGTGATAGTTCTTACCCACCATGAAGAAATGGGCAGAGCAGGTAAGAGGTACCAACCATGGCTCGGGGCCATCGCGACGAATGTACACCAAGAGCAGGGAGAAGGACTCCAGGGGTCCTGGTGCTGCCACCCTAGAAGCAGAGAAGTTCGAATGATGGGGGTGGCTGGGCAGCCCTGCAGTCTCCCCTGCACTCCACCTGCCAGAGGGCCTGGTAAAGGAGACACAGGGGCCACGGGGCCTTGTGGTCCAGGGCTGGGAAGCCAATCCTAGGCAAGGGAGCTGAGCGCTCAGGGACACGTCAGCTGGGGCCACCGTGGCGCAGAAAGCAGTTTCACCTGAAACTTCGGCATGGAAGGACTGCGGACGGGTCCCTGCAAGGAAAGTGCCTCGATCTGGCCCCTCCCCGTACACTAGGGGGTGCTTGGGGGACAGCAGAGTGTGTGGACTCAGACAGAGAGGGATCCAGGTCCAGGAGCCCCTGCTCTTTGCCTCTCTGATCCTGGGTCCAGGACTCTCAGCTTCACTTTCCACATCCGTGCATCACAATGGCAAATCAGCTGATAGCTGGATGGGAAGACAGACAGATTGAGCAGGTTGACAGCGCAGTGACAGACCAGGAGCAGGTGGATGAATGCCGATCCCCAGAGGCGCTCAGGCTCCTGCTCACACCCTGCCTCCCCCGTCTCCAGCGGGTAATGTTCCGGTGTCCCCACAGGTGGTCCACAAGGCCGTGGTCGACGTGGGCGAGGAGGGCACAGAAGGAGCTGCTGCCACGGCTGTCAGAATGATGACTTCATCCTGGCACGCGCTAACTGTCAGTTTCAGCAGGCCCTTTATGTTTTCCATACTCTGCAAAGACACTCAGAGCATCATCTTTTTGGCCAAAGTCACCAACCCCAAGGAAGCCTAGAGCTCCCCTCCTCCCTAAGGAGCTGGGTGCCCAGGTCCCTGGGAGCAGCCTGGCCCCCTCTGCTCATCCTTGGAAGACGACAACGACAATGCTAGGGGCTCCAGCTGCACAGAGGCTGTATGTCCTGGTGACAAGGAGCCTCTGAGCCGCAGAACAACAATAAAGCCCCTTCCTTGGACTGGATGCTTTCCTGTGCGTCTCTGCCCTGCTGCTGGGCCCCAAGGCCAAGCCTCCCAACCTACCAACACGTTCAGCCCACCCCACCCCTGGGTCCCTCAGCCTCAGCCTCACCAGCCGGCCCAGGAGCAGGCTTTGCGCCTGTGACCAAGCCCACTGGACCTCAGGACTAGAACTGGGAGGGGCCCCTGCTGCCCACTTCCGGGGGCTCTGGGTCCAGGTCCAGGTTCACTCCTTCCTCCTCAAGGCCTGGGATGTGTCCTGGTGCTCACCTGCAGGGGCTCCGATCCTGACCTCTTCTGGCACAGGACCCTGCACCCCTCCTTCCCGCAGCTGAGCTGGGCCTCCTCCCCCAGGATCACCCCTCTGCCCCCTAGCACCCCAACCTGGGAGAACAGCTACTTCAAGGTTCCCAGCTGAGCTCCTCCACCGCCTGGCCAATTCCACCTCCTCCCCTGACAGAGGATCCCCATCAGCCGCCAATATGGTGCTCCTAGGAGTGAAAGAGCAACAGACACACAATGTGTAATAAGAGCAACACACAGCCCTTCATCCCCCTGATGTACTGGGGCTGTGAGATCCCCAGGGAGAGCACACAGTAACGATGATGTCAGCCACAACTGGCGTCTCTGGGAGGAGATCTCTCTTCCAAGCAAGCTGCTAAGACCTCTACCTGGAGTAACCCATTTATGTCACATGAGGTGCTTACTGTTACTCATCCCATTTTACCAAAGGGGAAACTGAGGAACAGAGAGGCTCAGTAATTCCCCCACAGCTAGAAATTGCTGCCAGCAAGATGTTATCCCAACCAGATGGATGTCAGAGGAACACTCTAATAAACCACAAAACCACTCGGCCCACAACGATTTTTGCAGCAACGGCCCTCATGGGACTTAGAATATAATGGGGAAGAGGAGTGATGACAAAGGGATTGGAGGCTGAGAGGGGAGGACCAGGCTCAGCCGGAAGTCAGGGAAGGCTTCCTGGAGGAGGGGATTGCAGGGCTGCTAGCAGAGGAAAGGTAGAAGGTTGTGGGTGAACAGAGAGCCGAGAGTTGCCAGCAAGAGAAAACGTGAGGGGGGCATTTTCAAGAAAGGGAAAGAAATTGGGCACAACTGGAGCAGAAAATGAGGGGCGGCAGGGAGCACGGGGCCGTGATGGAGCCACTGGAGGACCGGAGGCCTGGGACTCAGCGAGGGTTCTGGGAAATTCCACAGGGTCCTAGGCAGCTTTAAAGGGGTTTAAACAAAGGGTTGATGTGAGATTTGCATGGTTCCCAGGAGGCAGCAAAGGGATCTGCTCAGGGGAAGTTCAGGAGAGAATCAGGCAGCAGGAAAGCATCAGGACTGATCCTCCCAGGATGGACAGGTGAGCACGGATGGGAGGAGGTCCCCTAAGCTGAGTGCCAAGGAGTGCAAAGGGGAGGACACCCAAAAAGACAAGGCACCAGGGAGAGGAACAGAGTGGAGAGGAGCGAGGAGCCAGGGAGGAAAGCTGTCACCCTAGGACCACGGGAGAGGCAGACAGCGGACAAGGAAGGGGACTCAGGGTTAAGGGGAGAATGAGTGGTTCCTGGGATGCAGTGATCTAAAGCCACAGAGGGCAGAGCAAGGACAAGGTGAGCAGAGTGAGGGAAGCCCCGCCCTGGCTGGAAGGCAAGAGAAGGAGAGCTAAGAGGGGTGCAGTCAACTTTTCTAGAGTTTAGCCTTCAGCCTGGCAAGAGCTGGGCTGAAGTTGGCTTAAGTGTTATAAAGATGCTGCTAGTTCTTTGGGTTTGTTTGTGTGACCTTAGGAGAGATTCAGGGGGTGGGGTTACCAGCCACAAGGCTGCAGCCTGGCACAGTCCTAAGGGATAGTTATTAGATGTGGCTTGACAGCACCACTAACCCGGGGCTGCACAGGAAGAACCCAGGGGGCTGGTGGCCAGAATCCCTGCAGAGAGCCGAGTGTCTGGGATGGAGAAGGTGGGAGGGGATCCTGATCTGTGGAGGATGAGAGTTAAGGTCAAGACTTCTCCCGGGAGGGACAGGTGGGTTTCCTGATAGGATGCTCTGGTGTCTCAGCTCTAAGGCCTCTGCTGACTTCCAGCATAGGAGCCAACGTCACATGCTAAGTGATACTTGCCCTGCGGGTGGGGTAGGGGGAAGCCTGAGATGGGACAGAGTGGACCATGATGTCTCGCAGATCTGCCAGGCTCCGCAAGGGGTTCCCTGATGTCTGATTCCAGGAATTCCTGGTGCTTGCCCTTCTGAGTCATGGGCTCTCTGTCTCCCTCCTTAGCAGCCTCCTTGTGGAGTTTGAGATGCCATCTGTAGGGCTGAGGATGATGGAGGTGGAAAGGCCTGAAAACACGGCCCAGAGAGACACGCAGTCATGGATCTGAGACTGTGTGGGAGGACACAGCCTAGGGCAGAAAGAGTTGAGGGTGAGAGACGTGGGGTCACTGGGATGGGCACAAACAGTCTGAGGGTGTCAGTGAGATGGAGAAAGGCCACTCTGCCCCGTAGCACAGGGGTGGGCCGCCTTGGCCCTCAGTTTTCTCATCAACAGTGGGATAAACGGTAGAGTGTGTGTGTGAGAGAGTGTGCGTGTGTACACGTATGAACATGTGTGAGAAGATAGGAGGTCACTCTGTTCTCCCAGAGTCAGATGGCTCCAAAGGCAATACAAACATCCTGAGAGTCTTCATCTTGAGAATTAACTCCTCTCCTGCCTGAATGCTGATGCTCATAGCTGTTTGCCCCTTGGCTGGGGCCACCAGGCATTGCCCTGGAGGAGACTGTGAGCTGCCCCAGCTCGGGGCTGCGACCCTCCTGTCCTGGGTCCAGGTGTCCAAGAAGCTGGTGCCTCAGCCCAGGCTGCATCTGCATCCAGGCCTGGGTGTTCCTGGAGGGGGATGAGCAGCTTTTTTTTTTTTTTTTTAATGCAGCAGAAAAGTTAGTATGTACTCAACAGAGGGAGTGTTTGCAAAAGTTTCACAGCTCGAAAGCCTTCTGCTCCCCGAGCTGGCCTGATGGCAGGGGTGGCACACAGGTGGCCTCCAGACTGAGTACAGAAGAAGGGTGAGCATGGGTTAATGGGTGTGAGCCAGACTTCATCTGCTCCCAGTTTTGTTTACTGTCTGTTCAGTTTAGTCGCTCAGTCGTGTCTGATGCTTTGCAACTCCATGGACTGCAGCACGTCAGGCTTCCCTGTCCATCACCAACTCCCGGACTTTGCTCAAACTCATGTCCATCGAGTCAGTGATGCCATCCAAACATCTCACCTTCTGTTGTCCCCTTCTCCTCCAGCCTTCAATCTTTCCCAGCATCAGGGTCTTTTCCAAGGAGTCATTTCTTTGCATCAGGTGGCCGAAGTATTGAAGTTTCAGCTTCAGCATCAGTGCTTCCAATGACTACTCAGGACTGATTTCCTTTAGAACTGACGGGTTTGATCTCTTTGCAGTCCAAGGGACTCTTAAGAGTCTTGTTTCCCATGACTTATTTTTATTCTGCTCATCTACTGCCTGGACATAAACACACACAGTCTCAGTTTGCCTTCACTTGTCAGGGTCTTCAATTCTTTCTCTTGATGTTTGCTTGATGTTGTAAAAAGAAGGAAGGCAAGGCTTATGATATGTGCGGTGTCCATGCCTTCCCTCCTTCCTTCATTCACTCTTGAGCCCCCATTTCATGCTGAGAATGCATTAAGCACTGGAAAACAAACCACAGTGTCTCCCTCAAGGACTTTTGGTTTTCATGGAAAAATTCAGGCATTGCAAAAATAGAGAGGATGATATAAACTCATATACATATCAGCAGCTTCAGTCACTATTAACATGGGGCCAATACAATTATTCCCTGCCTCCTAACCCTTTCCCTCTTTGGGATTTGTTTTGTAGCAAATCTTACACATCTTGTTATTTTAATCATAAGAATTAAAAAAAATACTTAAAATGGCATATCATGATTAAAAATAAGCATGCTGCTGCTGCTGCTAAGTCGCTTCAGTCATGTCCAACTCTGTGTGACCCCATAGACAGCAGCCCAACAGGCTCCCCCGTCCCTGGGATTCTCCAGGCAAGAGCACTGGAGTGGGTTGCCATTTCCTTCTCCAATGCATGAAAGTGAAAAGTGAAAGTGAAGGCACTCAGTCATGTCCGACTCTTAGCGACCCCATGGACTGCAGCCTACCAGGCTCCTCTGCCTATGGGATTTTCCAGGCAAGAGTACTGGAGTGGGGTGCCATTGCCTTCTCCGAAAAATAAGCATAAGTCCTTAATATTATCAAATATCAAGTTATCAGTACCCTGATGGGTGCCTAAACTTAAAAAACAAATTCTTTTTAAATTAGGATCCAAGCAATGTCTACACAAGGCATTTAATTACACTGCCCTTAAGCCTCTCTCTACTGAAGTGAAATTTGCATAACATAAAATTAACCATTTTAAAGTATAAAATTTAATGATGATTATCACATTCACAATGCTGTGAAACTATCATTTTTTTTTTCAGTTTCTAACAATTTTAACAGTATCACAGTTATCCAAGTCTATGTCCCAACCAGTAACACTGAAGAAGCTGAAGTTGAATGGTTTTATGAAGACCTACAAGACCTTTTAGAAATAACACCCAAAAAAGATGTTCTCTTCATTATAGGGGACTGGAATGCAAAAGTAGGAAGTCAAGAAACACCTGGAGTANTGTGGGCAGCATAAGGGGGGCGGGGGGGGCCCAGACCCAGAGTTCCACTCCCAGGCTCACACTCCCCCAGCCACTCCCTGTGCTTCTCTGGGGCTCAGCTCCCTGCTGCCAGGGGAGAGGTGTCCTTGACCCTCTGTTCTGAGTGTAGGATCTGCAGACCCACGGGGGATGGGTGTGGGAGGCACTTCAGAAAGCACAGGGGACTGGAGACCTGCCTGTCTGTGAAGTAGAGGCTGCAGCCCCTTCCCGACTCCTGTCCAGGGGACCTGAGGCCGTGGGTCTCCTGACTCCCAGCCCCCTCTCCCTGCAGATCCGAGGAGACCCAGGACAGAGGACCCTCTTGCCCTGCCTGTGATCCCTTCCCAGCCCTTCCCCCTCCAATCCCAAGAGCTACCACAGGGCAGGGGCCCAGTGAATAGCTGTAAATGGAGAAAATATTTATCAGATACCCTGATTTACAAGCACTGAGGGGACATGTATCTATACATTCCTGGCCCATAAAGGATGCTCAGTAGGAATTGATTGACTCATGTATAAAGGAGGGAGGAAGGATGACTGTAAGGAAGAAAGAAGGTAGGTCAATGAGGAGGAATAACCACCTCCCTGTTACAAGGGACCCAAAGTTTAAGGGGAGCCTCAGTCTCCTTGCATTTAGCATCTGTCAGACCAGTCACCATGGTAAGAGTCTTAAGGGAAGTGCGGACAGAGAGGGAGAGGGGAGCCTGGGGGTGGGAGACAGCATCTCTTACTCCAAGAACCAGCTGGCGGCTCTGCTCAGATGCAGCAGCCCTGCCCGCAAGGAGCTCACTGGGAAGGCAAGACAGAGACTCTGAACTGAGTGATTCAGGCCCCCCAAACCCTTGAATGCAGCCCCCAGCCCTCCATGTCCCACTGTTGTCCCTGCCAAGCCCCTCGCCACCTTGCATCAGCCCCTCTTTCCTGCAAGGGCATCCACCTGCCTCGTGGCCTCCTCTTCACCCAGCCCACTCCTCCCCCTCCCCAGGGACTCAAACTGGATGCCACCTCCTGCAAGAAGCCTTCCTGGTGACCCTGGTACATCCCTCCCGATGCTCCCCCCTCCCCCTCCCCCTCTCCCCAGCACGTTCTCCCAGCAGCTGTGGAATCCGTGTTGGAGAAGGGTGATTCCTGAGCCCTGCAGGGCCAGGTGGGGGCAAGCCCACAGCCCCTGCCTTGGGCGCTTCCCTGAAGGTGAGACAGCTGCAGACAAGAATGCACAATGAAAGAATTTAAGAGAGTTAGCCCGAGGAATCTGGAAACTGAGGAAAGGAGTGCTTATTCCAGGGAGAATGGGGTAGATGGAGATGAAACCCAGAAGACCTAGCTGAGACGTGGGAGAACGGTGAGCACCGAGTTGAGTAAGCCATCAAGTTTATTTTCTCACCTCCTAGTTTGATACATACCCTCTACCTGCCAAAGTTTTCCATCTCCAGCGACTATAATCTGAAACACACCCTTTCTGAGCTGAGCATCCAGAAAGTCTTCACCTCTGAGGCTGACCTGTCAGGAATCACAGATGTCATGAACTTAAAAGTTTCCCAGGTGAGTTTTTAAACTTTGGACATTTCATCTTCCACATGGGAGCTTGAAAGGTGACTGCCATGCAGACCTTTGGGTGATCTTGAATTTTCAAAACAACTACATTGCTCATTACTCAGATCAGTTCAGTTCAGTTTAGTAGCTCAGTCGTGTCCGACTCTTTGAGACCCCCATGGATTGCAGCATGCCAGGCCTCCCTGTCCATCACTAACTCCCAGAGTTTATTCAAACTCATGTCCATTGGGTCGGTGATGTCATCCAACCATCTTATCCTGTGCTGTCCCCTTATNACCTGCCAAAGTTTTCCATCTCCAGCGACTATAATCTGAAACACACCCTTTCTGAGCTGAGCATCCAGAAAGTCTTCACCTCTGAGGCTGACCTGTCAGGAATCACAGATGTCATGAACTTAAAAGTTTCCCAGGTGAGTTTTTAAACTTTGGACATTTCATCTTCCACATGGGAGCTTGAAAGGTGACTGCCATGCAGACCTTTGGGTGATCTTGAATTTTCAAAACAACTACATTGCTCATTACTCAGATCAGTTCAGTTCAGTTTAGTAGCTCAGTCGTGTCCGACTCTTTGAGACCCCCATGGATTGCAGCATGCCAGGCCTCCCTGTCCATCACTAACTCCCAGAGTTTATTCAAACTCATGTCCATTGGGTCGGTGATGTCATCCAACCATCTTATCCTGTGCTGTCCCCTTATCCTCCTGCCTTCAATCTTTCCCAGCATCAAGGTCTTTTCCAATGAGTCAGTTCTTCGCATCAGGTGGCCAAAATATAAGAGCTTCAGCTTCAGCATCAGTCCTTCCAATGAATATTCAGGACTGATTACCTTTAGGATTGATAAGTTTGATCTCCTTACAATCCAAGGGACTCTCAAGAGTCTTCTCCAACACCACAGTTCAAAAGCATCAATTCTTCAGCACTCAGCCTTCTTTATGGTCCAACTCTCACAACTGTACATGACTGCTGGAAAAACCATAGCTTTGGCTACACAGACCTTTGTCGATAAAATGATGTCTTTGCTTTTTAATATGCTGGGCATTGCTCAGTTACCCTGCCTGCAACCCTCAACCCAGGGGAGCTGGGTTATAATCATCTTGGGGGCTGACTCTACCTTCTTGGTGATCTATTTTGGGATAGACATCGGTCTCGGGAATGTGCCTGCGGTGGAATCAGCTGTAAACCCTCATCCCTTGCAGCACCTTTTCCTGCCTATGGGATAAATTATTAAAGCCCTTAGTCCTGAATCTTCTCATTTTTAAAAGACATATGATAGTTATCGGCTCCTGTGCAGTGCTCAGCAGAGCAGGTAAGAGGTAATAGGTACTAACAATGGCTCAGGGCCATTGTGATCAATATACACTCAGAGCAGGAGAGAAGAACACCAGGGGTCCTGATACTGTGATCCGAGAAGGAGAGAAGTCAGAGTGAATGAGGGGGCGGGTGCTGGCAGCCCTGCAGGCTCCCTTGCACCCACCTACCAGAGGACCTGATAAAGCAGACACAGGTGCTGTGGGGCTTTGTGGTCCAGGGATGGGAAGCCAATCCTAGGCAAGGGGGCTGAGGGACACATCAGCTGGGGTAGGAGAGAAACAGAAAGTAGTGCTAGTCCATCTGCTGCTTCGACGTGGAGGGACTGTGGACAGTTGCCTGCAAGAAATATGCCTCGATTCAGCCCCTCCCCCTGCACTAGGGAGTGTCTGGGGACAGCAGAGTCTCTGGACTCAGACAGCGGGGATTCAGATCAGGGAGCCCCTGCTCTTTGCTTCTCTGACCCTGGGCCCAGGACTTACAGCCCATTTGACTGCTTTGCACAGACGTGGGTCATGTATATGTGAACCAGCTGACAGATTTGTTGGGAAAAACAAAGTTGAAAAGGTAGACAGCATAGTGACAGGCCAGTGGCAGAAGGTGGATGACTATCAGTTCCCTTAGAGGCGCTCAGGCAGCTGCTCACCTCTCACCCACCCTATCTCGGATCAGTAATACTCTGCTGTCCCCACAGGTGGTCCACAGCGCTGCGCTGGACGTGGACGAGGAGGGCACGGTAGGAGCTGCTGCCACAGGAGTACAAATTATGCCCCTTTCCACACGTAGGACTATTGTGCGTTTCAACAGGCCCTTCCTGATGGCCGTAGTTCTCAAAGACAGCCAGAGCATCATCTTTTTGGGGAAAGTCACCAACCCCAGTCAAGCCTAGAACTCCACTCTGAGTGTGGGTGCTCTCTCTAAGGAGCAGGGTGCCCAGGTCCCTGGGTGCAGCCTGGCCCCTGGGCACTGAGGATCTACCCTGCCTGTCCCCACCTGCTCACTCCTGGGAAGGTGACAGTGACGATGCTGGGGGCCCCACATGCACAGGGAGTCTGTGTCCTGGTCATGAAGAGACTCCTTCAGCAATAAAGCACCTTCCTCGGACTGCACTCCTTCCTGTGTGTCTCTGCTCTGATCCACCTGACGCCACGCCCTGCTGCTGCCTGGGCCACGAGGTCAAGCGCCCAGACCTCCCCACTCTGGGCCCCTATCCTTTAGATTCACCAAAAGGCCCAGGAGCAGGCTCTGTGCCTGTGACCAAGCCCACTGGACCGCAGGCCCAGGACAGAGAGGGGCCCCTGCTGCCCACTTCCAGGGGTTCTGGTTCCAGGTCAAGGTTCACTTCTTCCTCCCCAGGGCCTGGGATGTGTCCTTGTGCTCACCTGCAGGGGCTCCAGCCCTGACGTCTTCCGGCACAGACCCTGGACCCTGCCATCCCGCAGCTGAGCTGGGCCTTTCTCCCTCCAGATCACTCCTCTGCCCCCCAGCACCCCAACCTGGGACACCAGCTACTTGCAGGTTTCCAGCTGGGCTCCTCCACCACCTGATGCGTTTCACATCCTCCCCTGACAGAGGCAGGGCTGGCCCGGGATTAGGGGTCCTGATGACTAGAGTGGAGGAGATCAATGTGCCTTGGTTAATCAGGGTCAGACCGTGAGCCACAGCCACAGGCACAGTGGCCAGCAGCCATTCCCGAGGGGCCTCCATCCTCTGGAGTCCTTGGTATGGAAGCAAGGACACCAATTGTCACTGGTGACAGTGACAGCAGTCACCGTGATCAGTGAGCCACGGAGCATGTGCTCTGTGCCAATCACTGCGCAAAGGCCTCAAGATCCCGCCCCTCTTTCAGCGTCACACAGTCCCACCTTGGGGGGAGGGGCAGTTTACAGGTTCCCACTCGACCGAGATGGAAACAAAGGCTCAGGAAGCTGAGGGAGCTACCCGAGGCCCAGCAGCTGGTAGTGCTGGGGTTAGGACTGAGCACAGAGTCTTGCTGGGGGAGGTGATTCCTGAGCAGATGAGAGGATCACAGTGCAGACAGCTGGTCTGACAGAAGGCCAGGTACCTTGCACCTGCTGGAGCACCCTGACCTCCCTGTGCACGGAGGGGAGGGTTCATTTCTTCCTCCCCTCCCCCCCCCCCACCTTTCCCCAATCCGGGGTGGGTATCCAGCTTCCTGCACACCAGTCCCTGGAATCCAGAGACTTCACAGCTCTCCAGCCAGCTGGGTCTTCTCCAGCTGTGTCCCCTCTGGCTCTCTAGGTGGCACCCAAGCCCCCATCCTCCTCTTCCCTGCCGCTCCTCCCTGCCCCCGCCCCACCGCTGCCTCCTAGGATCAGGCACAGAGCATCAGTCTCACCAGACACCTTCAGAGCCCCTCCTCCAGCAGACCCCTCCTCCAGCAGACCCCTCCTCAGAGCCTCTAATCCCAGAGCCTGACTTAGCCCCTCTAAGCCCCTTTTCTCATCTCTGGTCTTGAACTTGCAGGGAGCTCCCGAGGGGGTGCAGGTGTGGAAAGAGCCTCCTGTGCATGGGGATCCTGGAGACCTGGGCTCAGCTCCAGGCTCCACTGCTGCACTGAGGCCCCACTACCTTTCTCAGGTCACCCAACCTCTCTGGGCCTCTCCCTCCTCTCTGTGGGGTTGTGTGAGAATCTCTCGTCCCAGAGCGTGTGCGCTAAGTCACTTCAGTCATGTCCAACTCTATGAGGCTTCTCCCTCCATGGGATCCTCCAGGCAAGAATACCGGAGTGGGTTGCCATGCCCTTCTCCAGGGGATCTTCCTGACCCAGGGATAGAACCTGTGTCTCTAACGTCTCCTGCATTTGGCAGATAGGATCTTTAACACATCCCAGGGTGGTAGGAAATCACAGTGATCATGAGCCCATCCAAGACCTGGCTCAGGGCAGACCCTCAGGAGGCAGCTGGTTTTATTCCTCTGGTGATTCTGAATTGGCAGGTCTCAGGGGGACCCAGAATCTATGTTAAAGGGCCTGAGCTGATCCTTGGAGCCATAGAGTCAGCCACTGTCACCCTTTTAAAGGGAAACTCAGATTCTTTCACTTCCTGCTGGAGACACCTGATGGCCCCCAGCTCTTAGACAAAAATATCCACCCTCCTAACCACAATGTCAGTGCCCCATATGATCTGTTCTTGCCAACTTTCTGACCTCTCCTATGACCATCCTTGCCCAACCTCTGTTGCAACAACTCTGGTTTTCCTGCTGTTCTAGATTTTAGAAAGCTGTTTCCTGCCTCAGGACATTTGCACTTGCTGTTAGCTGCTTGAATGGCCTTTTTGCAGCCTCTTCGCTGGCACACTCCCTCACTTCACTCATTCTCTGCTCTAAGGTCACCACCTTAGAGAGGCCCCACCTCTGCCCTCACCACCTCAGTCTCATCACTCTCTACCTTGCCCATCTGAAAGGATATAAGGGGGGTGGTCCTACGATGGAGGAGGAATAGGACAGGGAGACTACTTTCTCCCCCAAAAATTCATCAAAAGAACAATTAAATGCTGAGTGAATGCCACAAAACAACTTCTGAATGCCGGCAGAGGACATCAGGAACCCAGAAAAGCAGCCCACTGTCTTTGAAAAGAGGTAGGAAAAAATATAAAAGATAAAAAAAAGAGATAAAAGAAGTAAGGACAGAGCTCCGCTCCAGGAAGGGAGTCTTAAAAAGAGAGAAGTTTCCAAATACCAGGAAACACTCTCACTGCCGAGTGTGTGGCGAACCTTGGAAGTGAAGAGGCCAATATAACAGGGAGGAAAAATAAATAATTAAAACCTACAGATTAGGAGCCCAGCAGCAACTCCCCCAGTGGAGAAGCAGCATCAGCCACTAGCAAGCGGAGGCTGGGCAGGGAGGCGCGGGCTGCATTTAGAGTAAGGATTGGGCCTGAATGCCCCGAGTGTAATCAGAGTGAACTAACTTGGACTAGCAAACCAGACTGTGGGACAGCTACCAGGCGAAAAGCTCTAACATAAGACACCGCCAAGACCGTGCACAGAACAAAGGATGGAACAGAATTAGCCGGCTGCAGACCAACCCCCTCCGGTGACAGGCAGCCAGAGCCGGAAGGGCCAGAAGGGGACAATTGCAGCCCCAGAGAGACATTATCTATCAAACTGCAAGCAGGCTTCTTTGCTAAGACTTCTTGGGGTTCTGGACAATCATCATCTGACTGAGAAGGTGAGCCAGTTGTACACCCAGAAAACTGAGCAGCAGGGATGGGACAGGTGATAAATCGCAGTGACCATGCTCGCCAAACACCTGAGCTACTTGTACCTGGGGAGGGCACAAAACGCAGGCCCAAGTGAGTCTGTGCCTCTGAGGACTACCTGAGTGCTTGAGCCTGAGCGGCTTACACCTGGGAGGTACATGCAGCCCAGGGCCGGCCTTGGACGGTTCCTGGGGGAGAAACCTAGAGCCTGAGCTGTGTGCGCCGCGAGCAGGGGCAGACCCAGTGTGGCTGAGATACTGGGGGCACATGCCAGTGTTATTTGTTTGCAGCGTCCCTCCCTCCCCACAACGCGACTGAACAACTGAGCCTAAAAAACATGTCCACCACTGCCCCCTTATGTCAGGGCAGAAATCAGACACTGAAGAGACCAGCAAACAGAAGAAGCTAAAACAGAAGGAACCATCTTGGAAGTGACAGTGCAATAGATTAAAACCCTGTCATTAGTATTGACTACATAGGAAGGGGTGTATAGATCTTGAGAAATATAAGCCAGACCAAGGAACAATCTGAAAATGAACTGACCCCATATTGCCACCAGAGAAAGTCCCAGATATACCTTTACTATTTTTACGATCATTCATTTTTGTTTGTTTGTTTTTTCTTTTCTTTTTCTTCTTTTTTTTAAACATTTTTTATTTTTTAAGTCCTTTATTTCTCCTTTAATTTTTATTTTTATAACCTACTATTACTTAAAAAAAAAAGACCTTCTTTTTAAAGCAAACACCATATATATATTTTTGTGGTTGTTGTTGTTGTTGTTGTTGTTGTTTTAATAATTCTTGTGTCTTTTTTTCTTCCTCTTCTTCTTTTCTTTAATATTGTATTTTTGAAAATCCAACCTCTACTCTAGATTTTTAATCTTTGCTTTTTGGTATTTGTTATCAATTTTGTACCTTTAAAAACCCCATCTTCAGTACCCATTTTTACTTGAGAGTGAGATTACTGGCTTGACCACTCTCTCCTTTGGACTCCCCTTTTTCTCCACCAGGTTGCCTCTGCCTCCTCCCTCCCCCTTCTCTTCTCTACCCAACTCTGTGAGTCTCTGTGTGTTCCAGATGGTGGAGAACACTCAGGGAGCTGATTACTAGCTGGATCTGTCTCTCTCCTTTTCATTTCCCCCTTTTACCCTCCTGGCCACCTCTGTTTCCTTCCTCCCTCTGCTCTTCTCTGTGTAACTCCATGGACATCTCTGAGTGGTCCAGACTGTGGCATGCACATAAGGAAGCGATCACTGGCCAGCTTGCTCTCTCCTCTTTTGATTCCAGCTCATCTCATTTGGGTCACCTCTAACTCCCTCCTCCCTCTTCTCTTTTCATGTAACTCTGCGAACCTCTCTGGGTGTCCCTTACTGTGAAGAAACTTTTCATCTTTAACCTATATGTTTTATCAATGGTGCTGTATAGAAGNGCTGGTGCACTGGGATGACCCAGAGGGATGGTATGAGGAGGGAGGTGGGAAGGGGGTTCAGGATTGGGAACACGTGTACACCTGTGGCAAATTCGTGTTGATGTATGGCAAAACTAATACAATATTGTAAAATAAAAAAAAATAATTTAAAAAATAAAATTCTGAATGAACTTAAAAAAAAAAAAGAAAGAAAGGATATAATACATTGGCATGGTTTCCTCTCTAGAGTGTAAGCCCTGGTTTTCCAGATGACCATGGGCAGTCTTGGATTTTTCTGTACTTGAGGTCTCTGGTCTATGAATGGAAGAATCAAATAAAATTCAGCCTCCAAGAAATTTTCATCTGTAATGTTTGTTCCTTATCAATCACAGGCAGAGAACAGATAGCTCTCTATTCATCCATTTGCTTAGTAATCTGCTTTTTGAACATCTCAACTTGGTTAAAATATTTATCAATTTCTAACATTTTAACATTCATTCATTTGTTCATTCACTCATACACCAAAAATCTACTACTCTTGGCACTTGAGCAACCTGCTGGGGATTCAAGAGACAGGATACACAGCTGTTTCCAGGGGTGTCCTGGGGCCAATGGGGACTGACACAGAGAATTCACACAGAGCAGTATGTCCTGGACAGCCAGGGTCCTAAAACCACAGACTTCTAGGTTGATAAGACATTGAAGACTCTTGAGAGTCCCTTGGACTGCAAGGAGATCAGACCAGTACATCCTAANAAGAGACAGGATACACAGCTGTTTCCAGGGGTGTCCTGGGGCCAATGGGGACTGACACAGAGAATTCACACAGAGCAGTATGTCCTGGACAGCCAGGGTCCTAAAACCACAGACTTCTAGGTTGATAAGACATTGAAGACTCTTGAGAGTCCCTTGGACTGCAAGGAGATCAGACCAGTACATCCTAAAGGAAATCAGTCCTGAATATTCATTGGAAGGACTAATGCTGAAGCTGAAACTCCAATACTTTGGCTACCTGATGTGAAGATCTGGCTCACTGGAAAAGGCCCTGATGCTCGGAAAGAGTGAGGACAGGAGGAGAAGCAAGCAACAGAGGATGAGATGGCTGGATGACATCACTCATTCAATGGACATGAATGTGAGCAAAGTCTGGGAGATAGTGAAGGACAGGGAAATCTGGCATGTTGCAGTCCATGGGGTCACAAAGAGTTGACGTGACTGAGTGATTGAACAACATGATGCAATGTGAATGTTGTTCAGATAGGAAAATCAATCCTGGAGATAAGCCCTTTTATTCTCCATTGACTTCATCCTTGAATAAATATTCAGTTATCACCATATGAAGGACAGGCAGCCTGGGCCCCATTTGGGAGGAAGTGGCCCTGTTTTTTGAGAGATGGAAATGTAGAGCCCTGATTACAGCCATGAGCAATGGCAGCAAGATGAGGCCTAGACAGGGGAGTCTGAAAGAGGTATGGAGGGCAGTTAGTTCTTGGAAGGCTTCCTGGAAGAGGTGGCCCCTGAGCTGAGATGGGATGATGTATCAGGGGAGAGCCAAAAAGGGATTCACCAGAGAGAGGAACATGATCAAGCTCATGGGGGTAGGGTGAGTTGGTATCCCACAGCTTGTTGCTCACGTCTGTAGCTCTTGGACCCTGAGGGGCAGAAGTGTGTTTTGGGAGGAGGTGACCTCAGAAGGCAAGGGCACCCCACTCCAGTGTTCTTGCCTGGAAAATCCCATGATGGAGGAGCCTGGTAGGCTGCAATCCATGGGGTCACTAAGAGTTGGACACAACTGAGTGACTTCACTTTCACTTTTTACTTTCATGCATTGGAGAATGAAATGGCAACCCACTCCAGTGTTCTTGCCTGGAGAATCCCAGGGACGGGGGAGCCTGGTGGGCTGCCATCTATGGGGTCGCACAGAGTTGGACACATGACTTAGAAGCAGCAGCAGCAGACCTGTGGCCGGCTCACCAAGCTGGCTGGCGGCCGAGACTCCAGCCCCACCCATGGCCCCACACTCACCTGAAATTGAAATCTTCACCTGAACCTTAGAGGAGCTGGGAACAGACAGCAGGTCTGCAGGGCCCTTGACACCGAAGCTTGTCCCTGCAGGGTGATTGTGACAGTCTGGTCTTCTGGGATGACCAGGACTGTTCTGAGGCTCCCTTGGCCCATCAACCACCCTCAGCACCACCGACAGTGAGGAGAACAACCAGCCCCTCAGTGTAGGGTGTGTGGGAATCCACAGGTGGAGGAGAAAGAGCTGTGAGATTGGGAGGTGCTGGGCCTGAGGCTGGGGTCCTGGGCTGAGGCTCAGGGGTTTGTAGCCCTACTCCTTGAGTCTCAGTTTCCTCCTTTGCCCCCTTGACCACTCAGGGTGGCCATGGAGCTGAAACCAGGGATGCAGATGGACCTTCTTTACACCAGGGAAGGCTGAGCTCGTGGGAGCCACGCTCCAGCCTCTCCTAGGTCATTCTCTCCTCTGGGACACCTCCTGCTGTGATGCTATGCCTGTCACAGGAGTGTAGCCCAGGTCATCGAACTTGCCTCCTAGGAGCTTCTCTTATGACTTTTTCCAAATGTCATGATGGTCTGATTACTTTCCTGGAGTGGAAAAGTACAATGGCAAGTACAAGTCAATAGAACTTTCCATTTTTATGCAGCACAAAGAGAAAAGTTAATATGTACTCAACAGAAAGAGTGTTTGCAAAACTTTTGCAACTCAAAAAACTTGTCGTTCTTGAGCCGGCTTGGTGGCAGGCATGGCACAGAGTGACCTGCAGACTGAGAACAGAGACAGGGTGTACAGGGATTCATAGGTTGATGCCAGACTTCATTATCTCTGAATTTAATGTCTGGGCATTTTATATAAATGGAACCATACAACATGAGATCTTGTGTGTCTGCCTTCTTCCACTTAGCGTGGTGTCTTCAAGGCTCATCCACGTTGTGCACGTGTCAGTAGAGGTGTATACGTGTCACTTCGTTCTTTTATACGGCTGAATAATGTTCCACTGTCTGAGTATACCATACTCTCTTTATTCATTCGTTAGCTGATGGACAGCTGCCTGTTTCATTTTGGGGGGTATTATGAATATGTTACCCTAGCCATTCTTGTTCAGGTATTTCTGTGGACGTATGTTTTCATTTTGCTGTGGTGTCACCTAGGGATGGAATTCCTGGGTCATATGGTAACTGTACCTTTAGCTCTTTGAGGGAACAACAAGCTGATTTCCACAGCAGCTGCACCGTTTCACGTTTCATTAGCAATTTATAAGGGTTCATATATCTCCATATCCTTGACCACACTGGTTCCTTCTATTACTGTTAGTTATTTTTACCATTATGGTAGATGCAAGGTGGTATCGCATTGTGGTTTTGATTTACCTTTCCCTGGGGATGAATGATGGTTCAGTGCTTCTTGGACTTTTGTGTATCTTCCTTGGAAAAATGTCTGTTCGAGTCCTTTGTCCAGTTTTTTTCATTGGATCGTTTATCTTGTTATCATTGAGTTGTAAGTAACCTTTAAATATTCTAGATATAATTCCCTCATCAGATATGTGATTGGCAAATATTTTCTCTCATTCTGTAGGTTGGCTTTTTGCTCTCTTGATGGTGTCTTTTGATTCACACAAGGTTCTAACTTTGGTGACATCTAGCTTATCTCTCTTTGTTGATTGTCATCATGTGTTGGATCTAAGAATCCATTGCCAAATCCAAGAGCATGAATATTTTCTTCTGCATTTCCTCCTATGAATTTTACAGGTTTAGCTGTTATACTTAGGTTTTTGATCCATTTGGAGATCATTTTTGTACACGGTTTGAAGGAAAGGTCCAAAATGACCCACTCTATTTTCAAAGAATATATTATGATGTATTTTAATTGAAATTGAATTGAATATTTTTGTTACACTCAAAGTTTCTTGAGAGCTGGGACTCTGACTCTTTTTATTGTGTTCTCAATAAGACTAAAGTGATTAACAGATAATAGGAACTCAATAAATATTTGGTGAATAAATGAATGAATAACTTACTATAGTATGTACTGAATACGATCATTGACATAGTTAGGATAAGCCTTCTAACTTTCTATGTTTTCTATTTCATCCAGCTGTATTTTGTGTTTTTTCCTCTTGCTATATTTTTGGATTCTTTGAGGAATTTTTTTTTTTTGAGGAATTTTTATGTGCTTTTGTTTTACTCAACTGTTGGCTTATAAGCTATACTTCTTTGTTGTAAGTTTATTTTTCAGTTGATTGAGAATTTATAATAAATCTCCTGGGGGCAGACCTTAGTTCTCTAACTGTCCTGCTCTTGCTCTGCCCTGTTAGCCACTCAGTCATGTCTGACTCTTTGCCCTCCAGGCTCCTCCATCCATGGGATTCTCCCGGCAAGAATGCTGGAGTGGGTTGCTGTTTTGTTCTCCAGGGATCTTCTTGACCAGGGATCAATCCCAGGTCTCCCTCATTGCAGGCATGTTCTTTACCATCTGAGCCACCTGGGAAGCCCAGGGACAGGCAGACTCAGTTTGGCTAGTTGAGTCAGGGTCAACCCTCCCTCCAGGGATCACTGTGGGCCTAGATCTTCCTGAGAATCTCTCTTTCCCAGCATCTCTCAGGACACTAGGACCAGGGTCTTCCAGTGACTGTCCACCCATGAGACAGGAAACCTCACACTGGTTGTCTCTGCAGGTCCCCTGCCGTTCAAGGCCCCATTAACACCAAAACCAGCTTGATTGATATCTGTGGATTAATACGTTCCTTCTGTGACTTGTCAACCATTTTTTTCTCTCTAGGCTTCTTATCATCAGCATTCAAACGTGCTCACTTTTCACTTAACTTTCAATTTTTAAAAATATATGTGTTCTATTGCTTTTTTTTTTTTTTTTTACTTCCCTAGTGGCTCAGACAGTAAAGAATCTGCCTGCAATGTAGGAGACTTGGGTTTGAGCTCTGGGTTGGGAAGATGCTCTGGAAAAGGAAATGGCAACTCACTCCAGCACTCTTGCCTGGGAAATCCCCTGGGCAGAGGAGTCTGGTGGACTAAAGTCCATGGGGTTGCAAAGAGTCAGACATAACTGAGTGACTAACACTTTACTTACAGCTTTTTTAAGGAAAAAATCTTTCTCCTATGTAGATTTTTTTTTTAACATTGAAGTACATCTGATGTATGTGCATAGTTTTTATATCATCATTTTGAGGGAATAAAGGTCAGAGTGGAGTAAATATACACCTTATTTTAT
Source organism: Neotragus moschatus (assembly GCA_006410615.1). Taxonomy (NCBI): domain Eukaryota; kingdom Metazoa; phylum Chordata; class Mammalia; order Artiodactyla; family Bovidae; genus Neotragus; species Neotragus moschatus. The sequence goes on from SJYA01002677.1 coordinate 525,326, forward strand.
TTTATTTAAATAACTTTATTTTGGCTGTGCTGTAAGACTTATGGATTTTGGTTCCCTGACCAAGGATTGAACCTCGGCCCCAGAAATGAAAGCTCTGAGTCCTAACCACTGGACCACCAGGGAATTCTTCTCATCTTATTTTAAACACGTTCATTTTCCTGAATGTTTATAATCCAAATGATTTGATTTTAGAGCAGAAAGTCTTCAGGAAGAAAAATAATCATTTTAAAACGTTTGAATCTCAAAAAAGTTTTCCTTTATATCCCCTCTAGCTCCCCCTTGTCTGTCATTTTTTTTTTTTTGGATGCAAAATTGCTAGAAAGAAATGTCTTCCCTTTCTCTACCCCTTGTGCATCGCTCATTCTCTCTGAAATTCTACCACCTGCTTTCTCCTCCCACATCTCAACTGTCACTGCTCCTGCAAGTCACCAAAGACCCCCACTTGGTATGTCCAGCCTGTCCTGTGAACCCTCTTTGTCCTTTTTCTCTCTCCCACCGTGTCCCTGTGGCCCTCCTCCTCATCTTTTTCGGTCTCTTTGGGTGCCCTCTCTTCTTTTTTCTTGTCCCTGAATTGTGGTCATGCCTGATCATGGGGCCCCAGGCTCCATTCTGTTCACACTGTCACCAGAAGTCTCGTCTCTCCCACGCGTTAGCAGATTTCTGGGTCCTGCTCAGATCTCCTTACTCAACGCCAGATCCTTAGAAGCAAATGCTGACTGTTCTTTTTGTCGTGGATGCGGGCCACGATGCCAGGCGTCGCAGGTCTCTATAAAGGAGCTCATCCTCTTCCTCCCATATCCTCCTCCTCCTGTGTTACCATCTCTCCAAATGGCTTCCTCAAGTTTCCTAAGCTCCCAAGCTGGCAACCTGGGTGCCATCTTTACTGCAGACTGTCCTCACTTCTTCATCAATAGTCGATCCCTCAGTCTAATCTATGGTATCTCCTAGCTGTGTCTCGAAAGGTCCCTTTCCCTCTGTTCTCAGATCTATATCCCCTGAACCCTAACCCCTTGACCAACTCCCGTCTTCCTTAATTCCTTCGATTGTCTCCTAACTGTGTGCCATTCCACCTAGGCAGAGCAGTGTTGAACTGTGTGAAGAAAGCTCTGGGTCTGAGGAAGTGGGGGGATTGCATCCAAGCAGACCCAAGGTGAACCATGTTACTAGTGAGCATGTTTTTACCGAGCTTCGCGCGGAGGTCACAGAGGTTCAGGGAGCGCAAGGCAGCTCCACAGGATCACTTGGCATTCCAGAACGCAGCTGGATTTAGAGTCCAGACATCCTGACTCTTATTTGCTGCACTTCTGCTGGGTATCACCAGCCTCAGCCAGGAACTCTACCTTCTTGGTGTTGCAGTACCTCACTGAGACCACCAGAGGACCCCATGGATCACACAAATCTGGTCTTAAAACTTGCTGAGGGGGAGTGCATCGTTTTGCCAGCATCTCAGTACTGTCTCAAATGGGGAAGTTAGGAGAAATACAGGATTTCATTTGCTGGAGTTAGTTCATAGTGCCTTTAGGTGATGGAAAGCGTGATCAGAGTTTACAAACAGCATGAGAAGTCAGTGGTCTTAGCTTTGCAGCCCACGAGTCTCTGCTGTTCCTCTTAAATCAGTTTGCTGTGGCCTCATCTGGGTACACAGGGGGCTTAACAAGCTGCTGTAAATCCATTCTGGACTTAGAGAGTACCTGTTGGGTATGGCACGTCTTTCTGGGAAGTCCTGGTACAGTTTTCTTTGCAAATTGTGATTTTACTTCCATTGCTTATTGGGACTGACAACTTCGCCCAGAAAGAGGATGCTCTGGCTGTCCTGGAAACTGATGACCATCAGGAAGAGATTGTTGAAATGCACAATGATGGATTAGGTGGTCCTAGCAGAGAAATGAATCTTGATGCCCATGGTGGCAGCTGCTTCAGTGTGCTCCTCAGTCATCTAAACCATAGCCGTTATGCAACACCATGGGGCCAATAGGACTTCATACACTTAGATGTCAGAGCAGGTGTCTGGTTTGGCTGCGAGGGCAGGCAGTGGGGTGGGTCTGTGGAATCCAGCCTTCGAAAGGTGTGGCCTGTGGGTTATGGTCCATGAGGTCAGAAAGGGTCGAACATGACTTCGCCACTGAGCAGCTATAGCAATCAGAGCGGCAGCGGTGACAGTAAGAGCTGTTACCTCTGGTCCTTCGGAGGGATGCTCTCTGCTCGTTTAAGGGCAATGGTAGTCCACAGGGCTGGGTAACTCGGCCAAGGCTGTGCTGCTATTAAGTGTCAGCCTGAGACTTCAGCTGAAGCCTGCTGACTCCAGAGTCACCGTGGGTAACTGCAGGCAGGGGAAATGCAGCCATATACAAGTCATCCTGTGTATTCAAGATCAAGGTACCATTGCCTATTCAAACCCAAAGTACTATCTTGTTTCCAGAGCACTCTGTCTTTCCCCGTTAGACTCTCCTGTCCTCCCTCCTGATTTCCCCAGTCAGAAACAAAATCCCGTCATTTGGAAAACTCTCTGGTCATTATTTTCAATAGAATTATTTCCCCTTTGTGCCAGCCACTCTTGCTTCCTTCATCCCTGTAACCAGGGGAAACTATGACTTCCAAAGCATCCTCTGCCCTCTTCATGTCTGTGTCTGCACTGCTGAGATACTGGAAATCACACTCCTACACAGGTCAGTGACCTGACCTCCAGCTCCCCCCTCCTGCCTGCTAGAACTTTGAGGTTTCCTGATGTCTCCTTGTGTCCTCCCTCCCAGACTTCTGGTCCATTCGCATCTCCAAGCAGGATTCAGTAAGTAGATAACATCTCTCTGTAGCACAGGGAAAGTAGGAGTCATTTGAGGGGAGCTCCCTCACCTCTGGCCACGAGATTAGAGCCACACTCTCACCCTCTTGTCCTCTCCCTAAGATGGAAGGTGTGCCATGCCTCTGGCCATGCCTCTCTTGTGCTTGGCATTCCATCCATCCCCACCTCATCATCTCTGATTAACTTCTTCCGTCTTCTGTGGGATCACTCACCTAGAGCCGAGTATCCTAGAGTGTGAAGTCAAGTGAGACTGAGGAAGCATTACTGCGAACAAAGAGGGGGTGACAGAATTCCAGCTGAGCTATTTAAAATCCTAAAGGTTGATGCTGTTAAAGTGTTGCACGCAATAAGTCAGCAAATTTGAAAAACTCAGTAGTGGCCACAAAACTGGAAAAAGTCAGTTTTCATTTCACCCCAAAGAAGGGCAATGCCAAAGAATGTTCAAACTGTTGCACAGTTTCGGTCATTTCACATGATAGTTATGCTCAAAAACCTTCAAGCTAGGCTTCAGCCGTAAGTGAACCGAGAACTTCCAGATACACAAGGTGGTTTTAGTAAGAACAGAGGAACCAGAGATCAAATTGCCAGTATTCGTTGGATTGTGGAGAAAGCAGGGAAAATCCGGAAAATCACCTACTTCTGCTTCATTGACGCAAAAGCCTTTGGCCGTATTGTTGTTGTTGTTCAGTTACTCAGTCCTGTTTGCCTCTTTGCGAGCCTGTGGACTGCAGCACGCTAGGCTTCCCTGTCCTTCACTATCTCCCGGAGCTTGCTCAAACTCATGTCCATTGAGTCGATGATGCTGTTTTAACCATCTTATCCTCTGTTGTCCCCTTCTCCTCCCACCTTCAGTCTTTCCCAGCATCAGGGTCTTTTCCAAAGAGTCAGTTCTTCGCATCAGGTGGCCAAAGTATTGGAGCGTCAGCATCAGCCCTTCCAATAAATATTCAGGGTTGATTTCCTTTAGGATGGACTGGTTTGATCTCCTTGTTGTCCAAAGGACTCTCAAGAGTTTTCTCCAGCCCCACACTTCAAAAGCATCAGTTCTTCAGTATTTCTCCTTTATGTCCAACTCTCACATGCATACAGACTATTGGAAAAACCATAGCTTTGACTACATAGACCTTTGTTGGTAAAAAGTGATGTCTCTGCCTATTAATATGCCATCTAGGTTCGTCACAGCTTTCCTTCCAAAGAGTAAGCATCTTTTAATTTCACGGCTGCGGTCACTACCCAGTGAGTTTGGAGCCCAAGAAAATAAAGTCTGTCACTTTCCATTTTTTCCACATCTATTTGCCATGAAATGATGGAACTGGATGCCATGATCTTAGTTTTCTGAATGTTGAGTTTTAAGTCAGGTTTTTCTCTCGCCTCTTTGACTCTTATGAAAGTGGCTGGTCTCCCATGATAGGGTGCTGGGGGCAGAGGGGTGATCCTGGGGGGAGGAAGGCCCAGCTCAGCTGCAGGATGGGGATGCCCAGGGCCCGTGCCAGCAGAGGGCAGGGTCGAAGCCCTTGCTGGTGGGCACGAGGGCACATCCCAGGCCTTGGGGAGGAAGGAGTGAACTGGGCATGGACCCAGAGCCCCTGGAAGTGGGCAGCAGGCAGCAGGGCCCCTCCCTGTCCTAGGCCTGGGGTCCAGTGGATTTGATCACAGGGACAAAGCCTGCTCCTGGGCTGGTTGGGGAGGCTGAGGCAGAGGGGCCCAGAGTCTGGGGTGGGCTGAGCATGTGTGGGAGGTCAGGGGGCCCAGGCAGCAGCAGGGTGGAGTCAGGCAGATCAAGGTGGAGACACACAGGAAGTAGTGCAGTCCAAGGAAGGTGGTTTATTGCTGTTGAAGGTCTCAGAGCCTCCTTGTGACCAGGACACAGGCTCCCTGTGCAGGTGAAGCCCCCAGCAGAGTCACTGTCACCTTCCCAGGGGTGAGCAGGTGGGGACAGGCTGTCCTGAGGGACCTGGGCACCCAGTTCCTTACCACTCAGAGCAGAGCTCTAGGCTTGACTGGGGTTGATGACTTTGCCCAAAAAGATGATGCTCTGAGAATCTTTGCTGAATATGGAAAATAGAAATGGCCTGTTGAAACGCACCGTGGTCATTGGGCATATGAATCCAGAGAACAGGTTAACTTCCCAGCTCCCCCACGCCCACCTGTCAGGACACCAGAGCAGTACCCACCAGAGACGGGCTGGGTGGAGGTGAGCAGTCGCCTAGCGCCTCTAACGGGACAGACCTTCATCTACCTTCTGCCACTGGCCTGTCACTACGACACTAACCTATTCAGTTTGTCCACCCAACAGACCTCTCAGCCGGTTCACACAGACGTGACCCATGGCTGTGCAAAGTGCAGTCAAAGGCAGTAAGTCCTGGGCCCAGGGTCAGAGAAGCAAAGAGCAGGGGCTCCCTGATCTGGATTCCCCGCTGTCTGAGTCCAGAGACTCTGCTGTCCGCCACACACCCCCTAGGGCAGGGGGAGGGGCCATGTCAGGCACTTTTATTTCAGCAGCTTCGACAGTCCAGCCCTGCCAGAGCAGCAGATGAGCGGCAGTGCTCTCTGCTCCCCTCTTTTCCCCGCTGACGAGTCCCCGAGCCCTCAGCTACCTCGCCTGGGACTGGCTTCCCAGCCCCGGGCCATGAGGCCCCGTAGCCCTGTGCCTCCTTACCGGGCCCTCTGGCAGGTGGGTGCAGGGGAGCCTGCAGGGCTGCCCAGTCACCGCCCCTCCCCGCACCCCCCCTCCTGGATTCACTCTAGCTTCTCTGCTTCTAGGATCGCAGTACCAGGACCCCTGGTGTTCTCCTCTAGTTGCTCACAGTGCATCTTCATCACAGTAGCCCTGAGCCATTGTTAGTCATTATTATCTCTTACCCTCTCAGCTGGGCTCTGCATATGAGCCAAGAAGTATCACGTTCCTTTTAAAAATGACAGGATTCAAGGGTAGAGGACTTTAGTTATTTGTTGCCATGGACAATATAATTGGAGCATGAAAGTTGAAATAGTGTTAGTCGCTCAGTTGTGTCTGACTCTCGGGAACACCATGGACTATAGCTCGACAGACTTCTCTGTCCATGGGATTTCCCAAGCAAGAATGGTGGAGTGGGTGGCCATTCCCTTCTCCAGGGGATCTTCCCAACCCGGGGATCCAACCTGGGTCTCTCTCATTGCAGATGGTTTCTTTAGCCTCTGGGCCACCAAGGAAGCCTCACTTTGGAGGGTGGGGATTCACTGCTGACCCCACAGCAGAGTCTTTCCAGTGACTGTTTTCTGGGTCACATTACATTTAGGGAAAATGGGGGACCAGTCCCCAGCACGGTTGGACCACAGCTGTCCTTGGCTTGAGGATTTTAGAGTGAGGGTGATTTTATAATGAGAAATGCAGTTATTTTGCAAATTCAAGATGATCCAAAATCTGCCTGACCTTCCACATTTCAAGCTTTGATGCAGAGGATGAATTGTCGGAAGTTTAAAAACCCAGACCTGGGAAACTGCCTGGTTCTGGGCCCCTGTCAATCCTGACAGGTCAGCCTTGCGGGTGAAGACTTTCGTCAGACCCAGCTGGGGAAGGATGTCATCCAGATGATAGTCCCTGGAGATGGAGAATTTTAGCAGATGGAGGTCACACATCTTTTCCTAGGAAGCGAGAAGAAACTTGAACGTTCGCTTGACTTGGGGCCTGCCTGCCTTTCTGCCACCTCACAGCAGGTCTGGTTTTCTCGCCTCCATTTGCTTCTCCCTGTGATGAGTGCCCCTTCCTCAGTTTCTAGACCCCTCAGGCTAACCCTCCTTAATTCATTAATTATCCATTCGCATCTGCAGCTGTCTCACATGCCAGGTAGCGCACCAGGGCTGGGCTGTGGTGGTTCCTGGGCCTGACCTTGTAAGCCCCTTAAGCCCCTCTTTGCAGGAAGCAGGTGGCTGACAGCGACCTTTTTGTCTTTCACTGTAGCAAAGCTGCGCATATGAATTCTCTTTGGTTGCTCTGCGTATTCATTGCTACCCACCGGCCTTCCAGAGTTGCAGCGAGTGGGAGCTACTCTTTCTGTGGCGTGCGGGCTTCTCCAGCACTGGCTTCTCTGGCTGTGGAGCACAGGCTTAGTTTCTCCACGGCATGTGGGATCTTCCCAGACCAGGGACCAAACCCGTGCCCCCTACACTGACAGGCGGATTCCTAATCACTGTACCACCAGAGAACTCCAAAGCTATATCTAACCTTTTCACCAGGTGCCCCCACGCTTAACTAACATCTGGTCTAAGCTCCCCTTTCAAAAGCTCTTGATCACACAGTGCCTTAACTAATCTGTGGATTCTTTTCCTTGATTAAAGAAGTAGAAATGAAGAATAAGGAATTATCAGGTGACTAAGCCTCTGACTGTGTGGATCACAATAAACTGTGGAAAATTCTGAGAGAGATGGGAATTCCAGACCACCTGACCTGCCTCTTGAGAAATCTGTATGCAGGTCAGGAAGCAACAGTTAGAACTGGACATGGAACAACAGACTGGTTCAAATAGGAAAAGGAGTACGTCAAGGCTGTATATTGTCACCCTGCTTATTTAACTTCTATGCAGAATACATCATGAGAAACGCTGGACTGGAAGAAACACAAGCTGGAATCAAGATTGCTGGGAGAAATATCAATAACCTTAGAGATAAAGATGATACCACCTTTATGGCAGAAAGTGAAGAGGAACTAAAGATCCTCTTGATGAAAGTGCAAGAGGAGAGTGAAAAAGTTGGCTTAAAGCTCAACATTCAGAAAATGAAGATTATGGCATCCAGTCCCATCACTTCATGGGAAATAGATGAGGAAACAGTGGAAACAGTGTCAGACGTTATTTTCCTGGGCTCCAAAATCACTGCAGATGGTGACTGTAACCATGAAATCAAAAGACGCTTACTCCTTAGAAGAAAAGTTATGATCAACCTAGATAGCATATTCAAAAGCAGAGACATTACTTTGCTGACTAAGGTCCATCTAGTCAAGGCTATGGTTTTTCCAGTAGTCATGTATGGATGTGAGAGTTGGACTGTGAAGAAGGCTGAGCACCGAAGAATCGATGCTTTTGAACTATGGTGTTGGAGAAGACTCTTGAGAGTCCCTTGGACTGCAAGGAGATCCAACCAGTCCATTCTGAAGGAGATCAGCCCTGGGATTTCTTTGGAAGGAATGATGCTAAAGCTGAAACTCCAGTACTTTGGCCACCTGATGCGGAGTTGACTCATTGGAAAAGACTCTGATGCTGGGAGGGGTTGGGGGCAGGAGGAGAAGGGGACGACCGAGGATGAGATGGCTGGATGGCATCACTGACTCGATGGGCGTGAGTCTGAGTGAGCTGCGGGAGTTGGTGATGGACAGGGAGGCCTGGCGTGCTGCGATTCATGGGGTTGCAAAGAGTCAGACACAGCTGAGCAACTGAACTGAACTGAACTGAAGACCCTTTCCCCAGATTCCTCTTCAGTATCTGGGGAGTAGATGTTTTGAACAAGATAGTGTCTAAAAAAGGTCACAAGGAGGCCATAGGTGTGTACTCAGTGGGAGATGAAGAATCTGACCCATTACCTCGATGCATAACTGAGATTACATCCCCTTTTTCCCTTTAAAAACTTTCATGGTCAACCAGAGTCTTAGGAATTGGTTCTAGAAAATGAATCCAAGTTCTCCCCATGTTGCCAGACTCTTGAATAAAGCAAGCTTTCCTTCTCCAACCAACACTTGTCTCTCCAGTACTGGATTCTTGGTGGCCAGTAGCCCAAACCTGAATTCCGTAAGAGCCCTGCTCCTCAAGCCTGCAGGCCATGGAGACACCTTCACTCTGATAGGGATCCATAGCTGCTGGAAGACTACGCTGGTGGGGCTGCTTCAAGGGCACCAGGAAGGCTTCCTGCAGGAGGTGGCATCCAGCCTGGATCCCAAGGAGAGGACTAAGCTGGCTGGGTGAAGAGGAGGGCAGGAGTCAGGAAGATGTATTTGTAGGAAAGAGGGAAGCAAGGGGGGGCTGCTTCAAAGCATGTGGGCAGCCTGAGGGTGGGCTGCAGGGAAGGGTGGGGCTGGGCAAGGACTTACTGAATGTCCTCCATGGGCCAGGAGTGTGCAGATCCACGTCCCCTCAGTGCTTGTAAATCAAGGTGTCTGATGAATATTCTGTCCATTTACAGCTATTCACTGAGCCCCCAAAACTAAAATAAAGTCAGCCACTGTTTCTCCATCTATTTGCCATGAAGTGATGGGACCAGATGCCATGATCTTAGTTTTCTGAATGTTGAGCTTTAAGCCAACACTTACTCACTCACTAAGTATTTATTGAATGCCCACTGTGTGTCAACCCCTGTTGTTGTTGTTCAGTTGCTAAGTCGCATGCGACTCTTTGCGATCCCATGGGCTGTGGCACGCCAGGCTTCCCTGTCCATCACCAACTCCCAGAGTTTGCTCAGCATCAGTCCTTCCAAAGTATATTCAGGCTTAACTCCTGTAATCTTATTGAGAATATAATCTTATACAAAAGTGTCAGAGTCCACACTCTCGAAGAGTTTTGAGTGCAGTAATGGGCACTGATGAGTCAACTTGCAATTAAAATACATATTGTGTTTTATTCTTTGTTAACACAGTGGGTCAGGTGGACTTCTATCTCAAACCATGTCTAAAACTTAACTCAAGGATTTCCCTGGTGGTTCAATGGCTAGAGCTTCACACCCCAATGAGGGGGGCCGAGGTTCAATCTCTGGTCAGGGAACTAGATCTCGTGTACTGCAGCTAAGACTGTGCAGCTAAAGAAAGAAATGTATATTTTTTTTAAAACTTTACTCAAAATAGTTCAAAGACCTAAGTATAACAACTAAACCCATAAATATCAGAGAAAAGCAAAATTAACATCCTTGGATTTGGCAATAGATTCTAAAACCTGACACCAAAAATCATGAGCAACAACAAAAAAGGAGATAAATGGAACTTTTTCAAAATTAGAATTTTTTTGCATCAAAAAACACTATCAAGAGAGCAAAAAGACAAATTACAAAATGAGAGAAAATATTTACAAATCAAATATCTGATGGGAAAATTGTATCTAGAATACTTAAAGAACACTTACAACTCAACAATAAGAGAATCCAATGAAAAATTAAACAGAGGACTTGAACGTCATTTCCAAAGAAGATACACAAATGGCCGGTAAGGACTGAACAAAATCTGTGTGTGTGTGTGTGTGTGTGTGTGTGTGTGTGTGAGTGTGCGCGCGCGCGCGTGTGCTCAGTTGTGTCCGACCCCAAGGATTCTAGCCCACCAAGCTCCTCTGTAGAGTTTTCCAGGCAAGAATACTGGAGCAGGTTGCCACTTCCTCCTCCAGAGAGTCTTTCCAACCCAGGAATCAAGCCTGCGTCTCTTGCATCTCCTGCCTTGGCAGGAGGATTCTTTTTAGTGGAGCCACCAGGGAAGCCACCTGGTCAGAAAAAAATCTGACCATCATTCATACATAGAGAAATGCAAGTAAAAAGCACAATGAGATACCACCTGATATCTACTAGAATAATGATGATAATGATAAATTTATATGCTGCTATTGCTGCTAAGTTGCTGGGATTCTCCAGGCAAGAACACTGGAGTGGGTTGCCATTTCCTTCTCCAATGTGTGAAANCAGGAGGAGAAGGGGACGACCGAGGATGAGATGGCTGGATGGCATCACTGACTCGATGGGCGTGAGTCTGAGTGAGCTGCGGGAGTTGGTGATGGACAGGGAGGCCTGGCGTGCTGCGATTCATGGGGTTGCAAAGAGTCAGACACAGCTGAGCAACTGAACTGAACTGAACTGAAGACCCTTTCCCCAGATTCCTCTTCAGTATCTGGGGAGTAGATGTTTTGAACAAGATAGTGTCTAAAAAAGGTCACAAGGAGGCCATAGGTGTGTACTCAGTGGGAGATGAAGAATCTGACCCATTACCTCGATGCATAACTGAGATTACATCCCCTTTTTCCCTTTAAAAACTTTCATGGTCAACCAGAGTCTTAGGAATTGGTTCTAGAAAATGAATCCAAGTTCTCCCCATGTTGCCAGACTCTTGAATAAAGCAAGCTTTCCTTCTCCAACCAACACTTGTCTCTCCAGTACTGGATTCTTGGTGGCCAGTAGCCCAAACCTGAATTCCGTAAGAGCCCTGCTCCTCAAGCCTGCAGGCCATGGAGACACCTTCACTCTGATAGGGATCCATAGCTGCTGGAAGACTACGCTGGTGGGGCTGCTTCAAGGGCACCAGGAAGGCTTCCTGCAGGAGGTGGCATCCAGCCTGGATCCCAAGGAGAGGACTAAGCTGGCTGGGTGAAGAGGAGGGCAGGAGTCAGGAAGATGTATTTGTAGGAAAGAGGGAAGCAAGGGGGGGCTGCTTCAAAGCATGTGGGCAGCCTGAGGGTGGGCTGCAGGGAAGGGTGGGGCTGGGCAAGGACTTACTGAATGTCCTCCATGGGCCAGGAGTGTGCAGATCCACGTCCCCTCAGTGCTTGTAAATCAAGGTGTCTGATGAATATTCTGTCCATTTACAGCTATTCACTGAGCCCCCAAAACTAAAATAAAGTCAGCCACTGTTTCTCCATCTATTTGCCATGAAGTGATGGGACCAGATGCCATGATCTTAGTTTTCTGAATGTTGAGCTTTAAGCCAACACTTACTCACTCACTAAGTATTTATTGAATGCCCACTGTGTGTCAACCCCTGTTGTTGTTGTTCAGTTGCTAAGTCGCATGCGACTCTTTGCGATCCCATGGGCTGTGGCACGCCAGGCTTCCCTGTCCATCACCAACTCCCAGAGTTTGCTCAGCATCAGTCCTTCCAAAGTATATTCAGGCTTAACTCCTGTAATCTTATTGAGAATATAATCTTATACAAAAGTGTCAGAGTCCACACTCTCGAAGAGTTTTGAGTGCAGTAATGGGCACTGATGAGTCAACTTGCAATTAAAATACATATTGTGTTTTATTCTTTGTTAACACAGTGGGTCAGGTGGACTTCTATCTCAAACCATGTCTAAAACTTAACTCAAGGATTTCCCTGGTGGTTCAATGGCTAGAGCTTCACACCCCAATGAGGGGGGCCGAGGTTCAATCTCTGGTCAGGGAACTAGATCTCGTGTACTGCAGCTAAGACTGTGCAGCTAAAGAAAGAAATGTATATTTTTTTTAAAACTTTACTCAAAATAGTTCAAAGACCTAAGTATAACAACTAAACCCATAAATATCAGAGAAAAGCAAAATTAACATCCTTGGATTTGGCAATAGATTCTAAAACCTGACACCAAAAATCATGAGCAACAACAAAAAAGGAGATAAATGGAACTTTTTCAAAATTAGAATTTTTTTGCATCAAAAAACACTATCAAGAGAGCAAAAAGACAAATTACAAAATGAGAGAAAATATTTACAAATCAAATATCTGATGGGAAAATTGTATCTAGAATACTTAAAGAACACTTACAACTCAACAATAAGAGAATCCAATGAAAAATTAAACAGAGGACTTGAACGTCATTTCCAAAGAAGATACACAAATGGCCGGTAAGGACTGAACAAAATCTGTGTGTGTGTGTGTGTGTGTGTGTGTGTGTGTGTGAGTGTGCGCGCGCGCGCGTGTGCTCAGTTGTGTCCGACCCCAAGGATTCTAGCCCACCAAGCTCCTCTGTAGAGTTTTCCAGGCAAGAATACTGGAGCAGGTTGCCACTTCCTCCTCCAGAGAGTCTTTCCAACCCAGGAATCAAGCCTGCGTCTCTTGCATCTCCTGCCTTGGCAGGAGGATTCTTTTTAGTGGAGCCACCAGGGAAGCCACCTGGTCAGAAAAAAATCTGACCATCATTCATACATAGAGAAATGCAAGTAAAAAGCACAATGAGATACCACCTGATATCTACTAGAATAATGATGATAATGATAAATTTATATGCTGCTATTGCTGCTAAGTTGCTGGGATTCTCCAGGCAAGAACACTGGAGTGGGTTGCCATTTCCTTCTCCAATGTGTGAAAGTGAAAAGTGAAAGTGAAGTCGCCCAGTCGTGTCCAACTCTTAGCGACCCCATGGACTGCAGCCCACCAGGCTCCTCCGTCTGTGGGATTTTCCAGGCAAGAGTACTGGTGTGGGGTGCCATTGCTTCAGGTTACATGTGCTTTAATAATATATAATACCAATAATAATGATAAATAAACAACTGGTGTTGTCAAGAATACAGAGTAGTTAGAACCCTCATACACTGCTGGTGAAAATGTAAAACGGTGTAGCTGCTGTGGAAATCAGCTTGGTGGCTCCTCAAAGAATGAAAGGTAGAGTTACCATATGACCCAACAACTCCATTCCCATGTACACACCCAAGAAAAACGGAAATGTATTTTCACATAACAGCCTGTACCTGAATGTTTGCAGTAGCATGACCCCTAGAAACCTGAAACAGAGAAATGACCAGCAACTGAAAAATGGATACACACAATATGATGTATTCAGACAATGGGCCGAATTCAGCCAGTGGAATTCAGCCATGAAAAGCAATGAAGGGCTGACACACGTACCCCGTGGATGAGCCCTGAAAGCATCGAGCTAAGTGAATGAAGCCAGGGACGAAAAATCACATACTGTATGATTCCCTTTACAGAAAACGTGCAGACATTAAATCTGCAGACAGAGAAAGCATATTAGCAATTACTTATTAGTGTCGGGGAAAGGCAGTAGTGGAGAGTGAGAGCTTCACGGCTATGGGGCCTCATTGTTTGTTTAGTCATTTAGTTGTCTTTTTGGCAACCCCCATGGGCTGTAGTCCACCGGGCTCCTCTGTCCACCGGATTTCCCAGGCAAGAATACTAGAGTGGGTTGCCATTTCCTTCTCCAGGCGATCTTCCTGACCCAGGGATCAAACCCACATCTCCTGCCCTGCAGGTAAATTCTATACCAATGAGCCCACAGGGAATTTAGAGATGATTTTTTAAAAGTTTGAAAGTAAAACATAGTGATGATTGCACAGCTATGGGAATGTACCAATTGCCATTGAATTTTACACTTTAAAATGATTAATTTTTAGGTATTTAAATATCATCTCAATTTCAGAGAGAAAGAGAGAATTTGATGTAGGGTAACTAAACTCCCTGTGTAAACACTGTTTGGATTCTAATTGAAAGAAACCAATTTTAAAAAAGCAACAACAAACAAACATTTGGGAACCACTGAGGGAAGCAAAGACTTGATATTTGAAAATATTAAAGAATTATGCTTTATTTTCAAAGTATGATGTACTATTTGGGGTATGACTTTTAAAATTCTTATAGTTAAAATTTAAAGGATGGGTAGGATTTACTTCGAAACAACAAAAAGGGGGAAAGTGATTGAGAGGCAGAGAAAAATGACGCTGGCCCTATACTGATAATGACTGAAGCTGCTGATGTGTGTGTGTGTGGGGGGGGGTGGGTCATTGTGCCATCCTCTTTATTTTTGTATATATCTGAGTTTTTCTGTAATAAAAATCTAAAACACGCAAAAAAGTCATTGAGGACAGGATTGTGCTTTATTCATCAGTACTTAATAGACCCTTGGCATGAAGTGGGCACTCCAAGGGAATGAATCAATGAATAAACAAGTGAATAGATAAAGCCATGCCTCTCATCATAGCCCCTGCTGCACCCTCCCTTTAGTGAACATCAGGAGAAAGAATCAAAGATCCTGAGAAGTCAAGGAAAAGTGAGCCTGGATGTGTTTAAGTGCAGGCAATGGATGAATCAATTAAAAACAAAGTCAGAATGACCAAAGCTGGGAGAAAATTAAGTCTTGCTCACACACACTTAAACCCACAAAATTCCTACCTCTGCACTCTGGTGGCTACCTGTGTGCCATCCCTGCCACCAAGCCAGCTCAGGAAGGACAAAGCTCTTGAATAACAAAAGTTTTGCAAGCCCTCTTTCTGCTGAGCACCTATTAACTTTTCTGTTCACGCTGCATTAAAGTAGAAAGTTCAGTAGATTATTCATTACTATTTAAAAAGCACTCCAGCCAAAATGAAGAAGCTGCCGTGACATCACGACATTTGCAAGAGTCATAAGCCAAGCTCTTAGCAGGAAAAATCAAGGACGTGAACCCTGCTCTCCACTCATCCCTCCTCTCCCTCTACAGCCTGGACCACTTTGGCCCCATTTCCTGCAACATCCCCTTTAAAGCCCAGCCTGCATCCTGTCCTGGCCCTGAAGCTCTTCTCTACACAGCAGCTAGAGTCATTTTCCTACCCGTCATTTCTCATCTCGACCCTCTGTTTAAATCCCTTTAAGGCTTCCTAGGACTCTGGAAACGTCTCAGAATCCTTGCTGAGTGCCAGAGCCCTGGGTCTCCAGCGGCTCCATCATGGCCGCCACCTCTCTGCAGCCCCTCCACACCCTGCTTCAGTTGTGTCCAGTTTCTTTCCCTACTTGATACTGTCCCACTCACTTTTTTTTTCCTTAGCTGGAAACGTTCTCCACTCTGTTTACCCTCAACCTTCTATTTTCCCTCTACTGGCAGAACTGAGATCCCTTCCTCCAGGAAGCCTGCCCTGACTTCCCCTGAGTTTGGCCCTACCCTCTCAGCCTCCTTGTTCATCACCCATATGCCCCGTTATATCCTAGGTCCCACGAGGACCATAGCTGAAAATCCTTATGAGCAAAATGGCTTTGTGGTTCAGTGTTCCTCTGACATCCATCTGTTAACATCCTGCCTGCAATAATCTCTAGCAGTATGGCCTTTTTAGGGAATTACAGAGCCTCTCTGTTCCTCTGTTTCTTCATTGGTAAAATAGGATGAGGAACGGCAAGTGTCTCGTGTGATCAGCTCAAGGACTAAATGGGTTATTTCAGGTAGCGGTCTGAGCAGGCTGCCTGGCAGAGAGACCTCAACCCTTCATTTGTGGATGATGTCATTATTGCCCGGAGCTCTTCTCCCTGGAGGGGACAGAGGCCCTGATCGCAGCAGGGGAGGCAGGGCTGGGTGTTGCTCTTGCTGCAGGTGTGTGCTTACTGCTCTTTCACTCCCAGGACACCTCTTCTGCCTGCTGATGGGGATCCACTGTCAGGGGAGGCGGTGGAACTGGTCAGGAGGTGATGGAGCTCAGCTGGGAACCTGGAAGTAGCTGGTCTCCCAGGTCGGGGTGCTGGGTGGCAGAGGGGTGATCCTGGGGAAAGGAAGACCCAGCTCAGCTGCAGGAGGGAAGGGTCCAGGGGCTGTGCTGGAAGAGGTCAGAGTTGGATCCCCCCGCAAGTGAGCACGAGGGGACATCCCAGGTCTTGGGGAGGGAGGCGTGAACTTGGACCTGGAATCAGAGCCCCTGGAAGTGGGCTTTGGGCAGCCGGGCCTCTCCCAGTCCTGGGCCTGCAGTCCAGTGGGCTTGGTCACAGGCATAACACTGGTTCCTGGTCCGGCTGGTGAGGCCGAGGCAGAGGGCCTCAGAAGTAGGGTGGGCCTAGTGTGTGTAGGATGTCAAAGGGGCTTGTCCCTGGGGCCCAGGCAGCAGCAGGGCGTGGAGTCAGGCAGATCACGGGGGAGACACACAGGAAAGAGTCCATCCCAGGAAGGTGCTTTATTGCTGGTGTAGGCTCAGCACCTCCTCCTGAGCAGGGCAGACTCCGGGTGCACAGGGGGCCCCAGTATCACCACTGTCACCTTCCGAGGCTGAGCAGGTAGAGTTGGATAGGGGGGCTGCTCCTCGATGCACAGAGGCCAGGCTGCTCCGAGGGACCGGGGCACGCAGCTCCTTCTTCAGTGGACCCAGCATTCGGAGGGGAGCTCTAGGCTTGACTGGGGTTGGTGACTTTCCCCAAAAAGATGATGCTCTGGGTGTCCTTGAGAACTATGGCCATCAGGAAGGGCCTGTTGAAGCTCAAGGGGGTCTTGTTTATGGACGTGATTCCCAGCTTGATTCCCGTGGCAGCAGCTCCTTCTGTGCCCTCCTCGCCCACGTCGAGCACGGCCTTGTGGACCACCTGTGGGGACGCAGGAACATTACCCGCTGGAGACGGGGGAGGCAGGGTGTGAGCAGGGGCCTGAGCGCCCCTGGGAACTGACATTCATCCACCTGCTCCTGGTCTGTCACTGCGCTGTCAACCTGTTCCGTTTGTCTGTCCTCCCATCAGACCATCAGCTGGTCTGCCATCGCGATGCGCAGGTGTGCAAAGTGAGGTTGTCAGTGATGGGTCTAGGGTCAGAGAGGCGCAGAGCCAGGACTCCCTGCTTCTGAAACCCTCTCTGAGTCCAGAGGCTGTGATGCCCTGAATTCCCCCTAGTGTAGGGGCAGGGGCCACATCAAGGCTTTTTTTTTTCTTTTCTTGCAGGGAACTGTCGCAGTCCTCCAGGTCCAAGCAGCAGATTTGGGTGGAAACAGCTCTTCTCCTCTCCTGTCCCAGCTGACAAGTCCCTGAGGCCTTGGCTACTTTGCCTAGGACGTGATTCCCCATCCCCGAACCCCTCTGGCTTCTTAGCACCTGTGTCTGCTTTATCAGGTCCTCTGGCAGGTGGGGCACAGGGGAGACTGCAGGGCTGTCCGGCACCCGCCCCCTCATTCACTCTGATTCCTCTGCTTCTCAGATCGCAGTAACCAGGACCCCTGGTGTTCTCTCCTGCTGTTAGTGCATATTCATCACAACGGCCCTGAGCCACGGGTAGTGCCTATTACTTCCCACCTGCCCTGCTAGACTCTGCACGCTGGATAAGAACTGCTGCTGCTGCTGCTAAGTCACGTCAGTCGTGTTCGACTCTGTGCGACCCCATAAATGGCAGCCCACCAGGCTCCCTGTCCATGGGATTCTCCAGGCAAGAACACTGCAGTGGGGTGCCATTTCCTTCTCCAGGATAAGAACTATCACCTCCTTTTACAAATGAAGAAAACTGACAGCTATAGGGTTTGCCTCTATAGGAGTGAAGAGTAGAGCTTGGCGTGGGGTCCACTGCTGATATCACCCAGGTCTTTCCCAGTGATGGAATCTGGGTCACACATTTCAGGGAATGTGGGGACAAGCCCCAATATGATGGTAACCCAGCTCTCCTAGGCTTGGGGAGTCCTGGGAAGGGCTACTGAATTATAGGAAATTCAAGGAATTTCTAAATTCAAAATTAGCCAAGCATCTGCCTGTCTGCCCCCATTCAAGCTCCTAGAAGGATGAATTGTCCAAAATTTGGACTCACCTGGGAAACCTCTAGCTTGTGGTCATCTGTGATTCCTGACAGGTCCGCCTCCTGGGTAAAGACTTTCTTAATTTCCAGCTGGGAAAGTATGTCTTTCAGCTTATAGTCACTGGAGATGGAAAACCTTGGTAGGTTGAGTTCATGTATCCGTCTAGGAAATATGAAAAATGAACTCATGCTTGACTGAGCTTGATCTTCCATGGTTTACTCTCCAATCATCACCTTACCCCTAGGGGAAAAGTACTCCTTTCCTCAAGTTTCTATACCCATCTGGCTAACTCTTTCTAATTCATTAATTATCCTGTCCTTTCTGCAGGAGTCTAACCTAGGGACAGTGCACAGAGGTTGGGACCTGGCCCTGCTGCTCCCCTGCAGGCTTGCAGGGCACAGGAAACACCCTCCTCCAGCATGGATTCTACAACTGCTGGGAGACTGTGCTGCTGCGCAGGCACCAGGAAGCCTTCCTGCAGGAGGTGGCATGGAGCCTGAGTCCCAGGGGAGGGGATGGATCTGACTGGGTGAAGAGGAGCTTATGAGGAGGTGGATACACTTGCAGGAATGTGGGAAGCCAAGAGGGCTGTTCCACAGCACAAGGGCAGCCTGAGTGTGGGCGGCAGGGAAGGAAGGAGCTGAAAGGGGCTTGGAGGGGACCTGGGGGGCTGGGGGCTGCAATCAGGGGACTTGGGGGCCTGAATCATCCTATTCAGAGTCTCTGTCTTGCCTTCCTGGTGAGTTCCTTGGGGGTAGGGCTGCTGCTTCTGAGCAGAGCCACCAGTAGATTCTTGGAGCAAGAGATGCTGTCCCCCACCCGAGGCCTCCCTCCCTCTCTCTCTGTCTGTGTTTCCCTTAAGACTCTCGTCAGGGTGTCTGGTCTTACAAATGCTGAATATGAGGAGGCTGTGACTCCCCTTAAGCTCTGGGTCCTTTTGGAACACAGAGGTAACGACTCTCTTCATTGTCGTTTCTCATTTGCTCATTCACCCTTCATCCATTTACTCAATAAGATATTACTGAGCATCCTCCATGGGCCAAGAGTGTGTAGATCAATGTCCCCTCAGGGCTTGTAAACCAAGGTGTGTGGTGAATATTCTCTCCATTTACCTCTCTTCACTGCACCCCTACTCTGTGGTAGCTCTTGGGGTTGGAGGGGGAAAAGTTGGGAAGGTATCACAGGCAGGGCGAGGGGCTCCCCAGTCCTGGGTCTCCTGGGATCTATAGGGAGGAGGGGCTTGGAGTCAGGAGCCCCAAGGGGTCAGGTGTCCTGGACAGGAGTCCGGAAGGGGCTGCAGCTTCTACATCACTTGTAGGAAGATCTCCACCCCTCATGGTTTATAAAGTGCCTCCCACGCCCATCCCCCCTGGGTCTGCAGATCCCCCACTCAGAACAGAGGGCCAAGGACACCTCTCCCCTCGCAGCAGGAAGCTGAGCCCCAGAGAAGCACAGAGAGTGGCCGGAGGAGTGTGAGCCTGGGAGTGGGACTCTGGGTCTGGGGCACCCCCGCCCCCCTCTTGCTGCCCATACCCCCTCCCTACCCACCCCTGCAGACCCTGGCCCAGCATTGCCTCTCACCTTGTCCCCCTGAGATCGGTCTCCTGAGTCCACCTCCTGGCCTGTGTGTCTACCTTCAGTTTACCCAGAGCCAGACCCCTCCCCACACTTCCTGCTTTTCCTGGTCCAGCCCCCAGCGGCCCCCCTGGGTGACCCCACTGGGCTCCTGGCTGGCCTCCCTGCCTCCATGCTTGTCCTGTGCAGGCACTTCCTCACTAGGCACCCTGGGCAATCCTTTTAAAACATTACCCGGGTCATTCACTCTTTGGGCCAAAACTTTGTGATGAGTTTCCGTTTCCCTTCGATGGGGGGAATCAAGGGGTCTGCAAGGTCCCATGTAATCTGTATTCCCCCTGGTTTCCCTGACCTTGTCCAACTTCCCCCCTCACTCCCTCTGCTCTGCTGCTCTGGCCGCACTAATGCTCAACCACACCAGACTGGCTCCTGCCTCAGAGGCTTTGCCCTGGCTGTTCCTTTGGCCAGGAATGCTTTTCCCAACACAACCGCATGGCTCACTCCCTCACCTCAAACTTCACCCAAGGACACCCTATTTACAATCACAAACTACCTTTGGGAATAATTATCTTTTTCCTTTATTATCCCTCACCTCTGCATTTCTCAAAGTAACAATTCCATTATTTTATTTGTTTCTTGTCTATCTCCTGCAATTACAAAGTTAAGTGCTGTGAAGGTGGGGGATTTAGGGGCTTATTTGCCTACCTACCATCAGGGTCTAAATTATTGTTATTATTATGAGAATAGTCCCTGGGGCGTAGCATGTCCTCAATTAATCTGTTCAGCCAGTCTTGCGTGGATGAATGAATAAATGAGTGATTATGATGGAAAGACTGTGCCACGCTGGTCCTCAGCCTCTGTCTCACTGAGCCCTCAACTGCCTACAGTTCCATCTTTCTCCCTCCACCTACAAAGGGTGGCGCCATGGAGAGAGTGTGCATGCGTGTTGGGGTTGTGTTCAGAGTCCTCATGACTCAGCACATGTTAGAGGCAGAGGAAACCTCAGCCACTGTCCCCTTTGAGGTCGTCATTTGTAGAAGGAGAAATTTAAGCCCAGAGCCACACAGGCAGCAAAGAGCAAGGTCATCGCAGAATCGGCTCTCCCAGCAGTTCCTACACCCCCTGGACATTCCTAAGGCCCTGTTGCTGGGGGTCAGGAGTCCAGGAAGAGGGGGAAGGACTGAGAAGGCAGGTGGGCCCACAGCCCTGGGTCCTGGGGACAGTTACCTGGGGTACAGTGATTCTCGCCACCTCGTCAGCGTCTCCGGGATCAGCTTGGCTTCCAGGTCCTGCATTTTGCCCTCGTCGGGGAGGATGAAGAGGGCGCTGTCGTTGCTGGTGTAGGTGAGCTCCACCAGCGTGCAGCCCAGCTCCTCGTCCCGGAAGTAAGGGGTCACCAGGCCCCCAGTGCTCATCATGGGCACCTGCACCGTCTCATTCTCGCTCACGTGGAACTGTGACTTGTAAGTTTCTTTGGGATCAAAGGGCGTCCTCCACTGAGCTGGAGGCGGAGGGACAAGTGAGGAATCTGTGAGTGCAAAGACTGTGCCCTCTCCCTGCCCCACCCCCTGGTCCCTGAGAGGGAAGACCTTCCCCACACCAGCAGCCCCCGATACCACGTGCCTCTAGGGATGGCCCTGCTAGGTGTGACCATACACCTGGGAAGGTAGGGAAGCGCTGGGAATGGAAGTGAACACAGATCAGGGTTGAAAAGAGGAACACGAAGCCAAGCTGGTTAATGGATCAATCAATAGTTAATGAGCAATGAATAGGAATGTGGAGGGCATGGGAGAGACAGAGGTGAGGCTGGGCCTGGGGAGATATGGGACCTCCTGGTCCTTCACGGAAACTAGTGACCAGGGGTTAGTCGTTGGCTTTCCAGGGAGGACACACAACCCCACAGCATTGTGAGCCTGGCTGGAGCAGGGCCACACGGGGACCTGGAGGGCAGGGCGGGGTCAACAGAGGAGAGGACTCGGATCTCCACCCAGGAGGATGGATCCTCGCTGAGGCAGAGACCTCTAGGGAGTTCAGGGCTCGGGGCTTCAGGGAATGTGTATCCACCCCCGCCTCCTGCTTCGTTTCCACCTCTGCTTCTGTCCTCCTGGTGAGAGGCAGGGGCAGAGGGAAAGCAGGGCTGGCTGTGGGTGCCCCTGGGAAGGAGATTTTGGAGGGAAAATGTCTCAGGATGGGATGGTAGGAGAAGAAAGCACAGGAGATACAAAGAACAATCCAGGGAAAATCAGCCCTGAATTCACATTTCAGAGCAATTCCGTTCTCGGCCTTCATTTACAGATGAAAACAGTGGCCCCAGAGGGCCGTTCTGGGCTCTGCCAGGAACTCCTAGCTCAGGGCAATCTTGTGCTCACATTTGGTGGGTCTTAGACCCCTGACCCCTTCTGACTCAGTGATTCTTTCTGGGGCCCTGTGGGCCCTCTTGCTCCCTGTGCAAAACCCATCAGCCTCTACTCCGCCCCTCGTGAATATCCAGGCGGAGGTTTGCCCTGATGACCTCTTGACACCGGGACCGGGCATCAGACCAGCTTGAATCTGGGAGAGGATCCTGTCTAGGAGGCTCCCTTCTGCAGAGGCTGCTCCTGGATGGCGGCCTGGCCTGTTCCACCCTAAGCTGATAGACGAGCACAGACGAAGACCCTGGGGATGCCCAGGCTCCTCAGAGTCTGCCTCACCATGAAGACCACCGGCCTCACCGGGAGCCCCCAGAGACCAAGTCCCCCGGCAGGTCAGAATCAGCCCATGGTGGCACAGCTGAGGGTTCCCGAGGGCTCCAACACCCCCTCGTCAGGAAGGACACACACAAGAGTGATGGGAATGGGAAGACCCTTCCTCCAGCAGCCGGGCAAGATGAGGTCAAAACAAAACTTTCCCTCTGCGTCAGACAAAGGGTTAGCAGCTTCCCTGCACTAACATCCTGTAATGAGCATTGGAGTTTGGGAAATCCCGAAACACACAAAGCCTATAGTAGGGGCAGAGTCTTGATGCCCCAGCGTCCTAAACTGAGGGCTCGTGTGCAGTCCCTAAGTCCTGTCTGACTTGGTGACCCAATGGAATCTAGCCCACCAGGATCCTCTCTTCATGGAATTTTCCAGGCAAGAATACTGGGGTGGGTTGCCAATTCCTCCTCCAGGGGATCTTCCCAATCTGGGAATCGATCTCATGTCTCCTGCATGTAAGGCAGGTTCTTTACCACTGAGACACCAGGGAAGTCCACTCCTATATAGTATTTTGCCTAATGAACCAGTTGGCTAACTCAGAAGAGAAATAGCTTGAAGTCACCAAAAAAAAAAAAAAAAAAAGTGCATTCCTTCTGAATACCAATCCGGGCACCTACCTTTAAAGTAGATATAATTCACCAGAATCACTTTTGTGAGTGGGTCAAGGTCCATGAACAGGTCCACAATTTTCCCTTGAGTTTTATTCTTCACATAATCATTTATTAGACTCTTGGCAGCTTCAGGATCCTTGAAGTTGGTCGAGAAGACCTCAGAGGCGTATAGCGCCAGGGCATCTTCCCTGAACTTGTCCAGCAGCTTCAGCTGCTCCTGCACGAACATGGCGTTGCCTACGCTCAGCTGCAGCTGGTTGCTGGGTCGACTGAGCGTCTGCAGGAGGTGCTGGAAGCCCCGGTGGATTTCTGTCTCGGGGGTCTCTGTGAGGTTGAACTTGAGACCTTCCAGGATCTCCATCAGGGTGGGGCCACAAGCCCCCAGGGACAGGAAGCCCAAGGCTATGGAGACACTCAGAGGGGAGAAGATGACATTCTTATTGGGATTCTTCAAAGCCAACTGCTTGTAGAGGCTGAAGGCGAAGTCAGTATTGCTGGAGGCTAATGAGTGGTCATCCTCAGATGTCCTTTTGTGCTGTTCTTCTGGGGTCACATTCTCCGGGAAGCAGTGGACCCTGGAGCAGAGCCCAGCCAGCAGGAGCCCCAGAGCCAGGANACTTTGGCCACCTGATGCAAAGAGTCAACTCACTGGAAAAGACCCTGATGCTGGGAAAGACTGAGGGCAGGAGGAGAAGTGAGCGGCAGAGGATGAGATGGTGGGATGGCAGCACCGACTCAAGGCACATGAATTTGAGCAAATTCAAGGAAATAGTGCATGACATGGGAGCCTGGCAAGCTGCAGCCCATGGGGTTGCAATGAACTGGACATGACTTAAAGACTGAACAAAACAATTTTTGATGGTCTCATCTTATTAGGCTGGAAAACCAACTTTGTACCCAACACCCAATTTAGACNTTTGAGCAAATTCAAGGAAATAGTGCATGACATGGGAGCCTGGCAAGCTGCAGCCCATGGGGTTGCAATGAACTGGACATGACTTAAAGACTGAACAAAACAATTTTTGATGGTCTCATCTTATTAGGCTGGAAAACCAACTTTGTACCCAACACCCAATTTAGACCATAGAGAAAAGGAAGGACATACTAAACAAATAAATTAGACTACACACACACACACACACACACACACGGTAGAAAAAGAAATTAATACAATTTTAGTCACAGTAGGAAACATAAGGAGAAGAAAAAGGAGTAAAAAGAAAGCAAAGCATCATAAATCTAAATGATAATATAGGGAATACTTGGGAGGAAATATTTTGCAAAGAGAACCAAAGCAATATTTCTCACCCAAGTGTGTGATCTTGGCAGCTCCTGGCTGGGCCTGTATGACTGTCAACCGTTATGGAGGAGGACAAGTGACGCCTGTGATTTCTGAGTTTAGAACAGCACTGTGAGGAGGGCCAAGCCACATGGAAGTAACCCATGTATGTCTCCTGACCGCAGTTCAGCTGAGATCTTTGCTCACAGCCAGCACCAACCACCAGGCATGTGAGCAAGGAAGCGTTCGATGGCTTCAGTCAGCCATGGTCCATGAGTAAACACAGGAAACACCCAGAGTGAAACAGCCTTACTGAGCCCAGTCAGGACTGAATGCCAAAATTGTGAGAGACAATAACAAGAAGTGATTGTTGTTTTATAAGATCACATTTGTATAACCAGCAAGAACATTTTTTAATTGAAGGCAAAATATTGATTTTTTTTTTGACAAACCAAATATTAGACAATTCATTACCAGTAGACCTGCATTACAAAAAGTGTTAAAGTAAGTTCTTGGGACAGAAAGTAAATAGGCAAAGAAAAATTTGTACAGAGGAACAGAGTGCCAAAAATAGTAAAAAGTGTTTTTGGTTTTTTTTTTCCCTCTTATTGCGAAACTCTTTGATGGGCAGTTAACTCTGTGTAGCAAATAAAAGTTGCAGTGTATTATGGAATTTAACACATGTAAATTATAGAAAAGAGAACAATTGCACACGGGACAAAGGATGAAAAAAGCAAGAATACTGAGGTAAGGTTTTATAGTTTACTTGAAGTGATATAATATTATCAGAAGATACATATTGATGAGTTAAAGATTTATTATATATTCTCAATACACTGAAAAAATGCACAAAATAAAAAGTATAGGTTTTAGTCCAACAGTTGAGCAAAACAAAAACATGAAAACCCCTCAAATAATCCAAAAATATAGCAAGAGAAAAAGAAAAAAAAACAAAATACAGATGGATCAAATATAAGACAAATAGGAAGTTAGAAGATCTATGCCAGTCATATCAATAATACCTTTCTGTGACTAGAATTATAGTGATTTACTCACTCATTCACTTATTTATTTACCAAATGTCCATTGAGTCCCCAATATGTGTAATCCCTGTAGTCCTGCTGAGAATTTAATGGTGTACAAATATCAGGATACCAGCTTTCAAGAAGCTTTAAATATTCTAATGGGCACAGATATTAAAGTGTCAGTTAAAATACATTGTAATATATTTCTTTAAAAATAGAGTGGATCAGGATGGTTCACACCATATACAAAACAAGTCAAAATGGATCAAAGATTTAAGTGTAAATGCTAAACAGATAACACTCTTAGAATACATCATAGAAGTAAATTATTATGATCTTGGATTTGCAATAGATTCTTAGGTCTGACACCAAAAGCGTGAATAGTAACAACAAAAATAGGTAAATTGGACTTCATCAAATTTAAAATATTTTGTGCATCACAAGTCAACTATCAAGAGAGTGAAAAGAAAACCTATGAAATGAGAGAAAATATTTGCAAATCATACATCTGATGAGGAAATTGTATCTAGAATATTTAAGGAATATTTACAGCTCAATAATAAAAGACAAAAAATCCAACGAAAAAGTGGAAAAAGGATTTTAATAGACATTTTTTCAAAAAAGATACACAAGGGACTGCTAAGCACTGAACACATGCTCACCATCCTCAGGGAAATCAAACCCGCAGGAAGACATTAACTCAAATATAAGAAGGCTGTATTAAAACAATAATAACAGAAAATCAACAGCACGTGTTTCAAGAATATGGAGAAACTGGACCCCTTGTACATTGCTGGTGAAGAAGTAAAATGGTGCAGTTGCTCTGGAAATAGATTTGGAGGTTCTTCAAAGAGGTAAATGTCGAATGACCTTGAATGCATGCTGCTAAGTTGCTTCACTGTGTCTGACTGTTTGCAGCCCACCAATCTCCCTCGTCCATGGGGTTCTCCAGGCAAGAATATTGCCGTGCCCTCCTCCTCCAGGAGACCATCCCAACCCAGGGATCAAACCCAGGTCTCCCACACTGCAGGCAGGTTATTTACCATCTGAACCACCAGATGAAAAAGGAATGAAATACTGAAACACAGGCAGTGTGGATGAATCTTGAAAGTATCATGCGGAGGGAAAGAAGCCAGTCACCAGAGGTCACATATTGTCTCATTCCCTTTATATAAAATACTGAGATGTTAAATCCAGAGATACAGAAATTTCTATTAGCAGTTACCAGGTCCTGGGGATAGGTTGTAATGGGCAGTGAGAGCTTAATGGATATGGGGTTTCCTTGGGAGATTAAAACAGTCAAAACTAAAAAGAAGTGATAGTTGTACAGCATTGTGAATGTGCTAATCAGCACTGAATTTTACATGTTAAAGTGGCTAATTTTGTTATATAAATTCCACTTCAATATGGAGAGAGAGACTTAAAGATAAAGTAATTAAATGCCATGCGTAGACATTGTGTCTACAACGCATCCTAGTTCAGAAAAAAAATTTTAAGTTTAGCCACCACATAGGGGAGTAATATCTTGATATTGGATAATATTAAAGAATTATGTTTAAGTGTGATATGCCATTTTAAGTATTTTTTAAAATTCTTATAGTTAAAATAACAGGATATGTAAGATTTACTACAAAACAAACCCAAAAGAGGAAAGGGAGGGAATAATTATATTGGCCCCATGTTGATAATTGGAGAAGGCAATGGCAACCCACTCCAGTGTTCTTGCCTGGAGAATCCCAGGGACGGGGGAGCCTGGTGGGCTGCCGTCTATGGGGTCGCACAGAGTCGGACACGACTGAAGCAACTCAGCAGCAGCAGTTGATAATGACTGAAGCTGCTGGTATGTACGTGAAGTTATATCATCCTCTCTGTTTTTGTAATGTCTGAATTTTTCCATGAAAACAAAAAAGTCCTTGAGGGAGAGACTGTGCTTTGTTACCCAATTCGTAATAGATCCTTAGCATGAACTGAATGCTCCATAGTGAATGTTTTGCAAGCATTCTATCTGCTGAGCACATATTAATTTTTCTGTTCATGCTGCATTAAAGTGGAAAGTTCTATTAATTTATATTATTAAATCGATTTATCATTTAAAATTACTCTAGCCATAGTGAAGTAGCCATCATGACATCTGAAAGGTCATAAGCCAAGTTCCCATGATGGGTGTAGCCTCACAGCAGGAGGTGACCCAGAGGACACAGACTCCCTGTGCATGTGGAGCCCCCAGAAGAGTCACTGTCGCCTTCCCAGGGGTGAGCAGGTAGGAACAGGCAGAGTGAATCCTCAGTGCCCAGGGGCCAGGCTGCACCCAGGGACCTGGGCACCCTGCTCCTCAGGGAGGGCACCCACAGCTCAGAGCGGAGCTCTAGGCTTGACTGGGGTTGGTGACTTTCCCCAAAAAGATAATGCTGTGGCTGTCTTTGAGAACTACGGCCATCAGGAAGGGCCTATCAAAACGCACAGTGGTTCTCTTAAAGGCCAGTTTTTCTATGCTGATTCCTGTGGCAGCAGCTCCTTCTGTGCCCTCCTCGTCCACGTCCAGCGCAGCGCCGTGGACCACCTGTGGGGACACCAGAGCAGTACCCACCGGAGATGGGGTGGGCAGAGGTGAGCAGTCACCTAGCGCCTCTAAGGGGGCTGACATTCACCCCCCTGCTGCTCGCCTGTCATTCTGCTGTCCTCCCAACAAACAGCCCACTGTTTGCATAATTGTGATACACAGATGTCCAAACTGAAGGCAAAGTCTGTGAGTGATGTGCCCAGCATCAGACAGGAAGAGAACAGAGACTCCCTCTCCTAACCCAGAGACTGTGCTGCCTCCGAATTCCCCCTAGTATATGGGGAGGGGCCCAGTCAAGGCATTTTTCTTGCAGGCAACTGTCCACAGTGCCACCATGTCGAAGCAACTGATGGGTGAGCACTGCTTTCTGCTCCTCTCCTGCCCCAGCTGACGTGTCCCTGAGCCCTCAGCTTCCTTGCCTAGGACTGGGTTCCGACCCCTGGACCACGAAGCCCCATAGCATCTGTGCCTCCTTTACCAGGTCCTATGGCAGGTGGGTGCAAGGGAGCCTGCAGGGCTGCCCCGCCCCCACCCCCAACTCACTCTGGCTCCCCGGCCTCTGGGATCACAGCACCAGGACACTCGGCGTTCTCATGTGCTCTCAGTACATTTTCATCACGGTTGCTTTGCAGACTTTGTTAGAACCTATAACCTCTTACCTGCTCCATTAGGCACCAAACAAGAGCCAAGAACTATACGCTCCTTTTAAACATGAAAAGTTGGGGGATGCAGAAATGTGCTCATTCCCCTCTGCAGGCAGTGAAAGATGGCACCTGTAAGGGGTCCACTGCTGTTTCCACTCCGGGTCCTTCCCAGTGGCAGGCTTCTGTGTCACTTTCTAACTCAGGGAAGGTGGTGACCTGATGTCACCATGATTGTAACCCAGCTCTCCTGGGCTTGGGGAGTCCCAGGGAGGGAGACTGGGTTACAACAAATGCAGTTATTTTACAAATTCCAGGGGACCTGCCATCTGTCTGGCCTCCACGTTTAGTGCTCTGATAGGAGGATGAATTGTCCAAACTTAAGACTCACCTGGGAGACTACCAGGTCCCTGGTCCCCATGACTCCTGACAGGTCAGCGTCGGTGAATATTTTCCTAATGCCCAGCTGGCAAAGGATGTCATTCAGCTCATAGTTACTTTTGATGGAAAATTTTGGCAGGTAGAGTTCATGTATTCGACTAGAAAACAAGAAAAACACATTTGAACACCTGCTTGAAAAGATGCCCACCTCTTCCCACCTCACAGCACAGTCTTCCAAGGAGTCTTCTTAACCAGCCCCCTTCTCCCTGGAAGAAGGACTCTTGTTCTCAGTTTCTAGACCCCTCGGGCTAAATCCCCTTATTTTGTTACTTATCCATTCCAATCTGTAGGAGTCTAGTATGCCAGGCAGGCACCAAGGCAGGGGGAGGTTAAAGAATCTACAAGGCCCCAAGTGACCTGAGTTCACCCCTGGGGGGACCCTGACCTCGCCCAGCTTCCCCTCTCACTCCCTCTGCTCTCCTCTGGCCTCACTAATCCTCAACCACACCAGGCTTGCTCCTGGCTCAGAGGCTTTGCCCTGCTTATTCCTTTGGCCAGAAATGCTTTTCCCAACACCTTTAGAAGGCCCAGTCTCTCACAGCAACATCACCTAAGGGCCGCCCTATTTATGATCACAGACTACCTCTGGATACGATTTTCTTCACCCTTTTACTGTGCTTTACTCTCCCCACCTCCCCATTTGTCCCCTCTCAACCTAACAAAGATTTATATTTATTTCCAGCCTGTCTTCCACAATTATAGAGTGCCATGAGGACAGAGAATTTAGCGTTTTATTTGCTGACCTTCCACGGGGTCTAAGTTAGTCCCTGAGGCACAGTATGTCCTCAGTTAACCTATTCAACCAGTGCTGACTGGGGGAATGAATAAATGAGTGAGTACAATGGAAAGAGTGCAAATATGGTCCTCAGAACCCATCACCCCTGGCCCTCACCTGAATCTATTCGGTCCTTCTGAAGAGGAAAAATTAAAATTTTACGTAACCTCCTGCCCATTCTGCCTCTGTAACTCAGCTTGCTTCTTCCAAAGCCTGGATCACATAGGTCACGTCGTCTCAGAAAGTGGGGACTTTGAATACTAGGAACTGGAGCTTATCTCACTCTCCCTTGTTCAGCTTTTTGCAATTGCCCAGCCCCTGCCAACCTGCTTAATCGTGCTTGTGGGTGCAAAGGCCAGGCATCCTCCACCCCACCTTGACTGCTCTTCCCATGCGCTGAGATCCCTTAGATTAAACCAGCATATTAACAGCTAGTGTCCACTATAGTCTGCTATAGTCTGTCTATAAAAACTCTGTCACCCTTTTGTTCAGGGCTCAGAGCTTGGAGTGTTAACTCCTCTGGGCCGACCGGCATAATAAACCTGAGTTCTCCGACTCTCTGAATGTGATGCTTGGTTTCTCGCATACTGGTTTCTGCA
This sequence comes from Neotragus moschatus, assembly GCA_006410615.1. Lineage (NCBI taxonomy): Eukaryota > Metazoa > Chordata > Mammalia > Artiodactyla > Bovidae > Neotragus > Neotragus moschatus. Next base: position 555,508 of record SJYA01002677.1, read on the forward strand.
ACACTTCTACCTTCAAAAGGAGGAGTCGTGCGGAGAAGAACATGAGTGTTGGGCATCATGTTGAGCCCTCATGACTCAGCCCTTCTTAGTCTGAGGCGCACCTTCAGCTCCCATCCTCTCAGAAGTCTTCATCTTACAGAAGGATTTAAGCACTGGGCCAGGCAGGCAGCAAAGGGCAAGGTCGTCGCAGGATGGCCTCTCCCACCCTGCCCCTGTCCTGCACATTCCTGAGGCCCTGTTGCCGGGGGACAGGAGTCCAGGAAGAGGGAGAAGGGCCAGAAGGCAGCTGAACCCAGAGCTCCGGGTCCTGGGGAGTCACCTGGGCTGCAGGGAGTTTCGCCACCTCGTCAGCATCTCCGGGGTCAGCTTGGCTTCCAGGTCCTGCATTTTGCCCTCATCAGGGAGGATGAAGAGGGCGCTGTCGTTGCTGGTGTAGGTGAGCTCCACCAGCGTGCAGCCCAGCTCCTCGTCCCGGAAGTAAGGGGTTTCCAGGCCAAGGGTCATCATGGGCACCTCCACCGTCTTGTTCTCGCTCACGTGGAACTCTGCCTGCTCAGTGTGTTTGGGGTCAAAGCGGGTCTTCCACTGGGCTGGAGGTTGGGGGACAAGTCAAGAGTCTGTGAGTGCAAGAGCTGCAGTCTCTCCCTCCTTGGCCCTGGTCCTTGAGCGGAGAAGACCCTCCCCACGCCAGAGGCCCCCCATATCATGGACCTCTATGATGGGCCGGCTCGGTGTGCACGTACACCTGGGCAGGTGGGCAAACCTTTGGGGACGGAGGTGAACCCCGCAGGTCAGGATTGGGAAGCGGGATATGAAACAAAGCTGGTTAGTTGGGCTACAGCGAAGTCAACAGAAATGTGGAGGGCAAGGGAGAGATGAGGATGAGGCTGGGCCTGGGGAGATATGGGACCGCCTGGTCCTTTGAGGGGATAGGTTAGTGACCAGGCGTTAGTCGTTGGCTTTGTAGGCAGGACACACATCCCCACGGCTGATGAGCCCGGCTGGAGCAGGAGCCACACGGGGACCCAGAGGGCAGAGGAGGGGGCTTGGGTGTCCCCCAAGGAAGATGGAGACCTTAGTGCCGGGGGTGGGCTTCTTGGGGAGATTGGAGCCCTGGGGCTTCATGGAGGATATACCCACCCCCGCTTCCTGCTTTGTTTCCACCCCTGCCTGTGTCCCCATGGTTGGAGCCGGGAGGAGAGGGAAAGCTGGGCTGGTGGGTGCCCCTGGGGAGGAGAAAGTCCTGGGACAGGTCAGGGTGGCAAGAGATTAGGACACAGAAAAGTCAAGGAAGAAACATAGTAGATCTGGCCTGGATTATTAACAATTTTCCAGAGAACTGGGACCCTATGCCTTCATTTTCAGAGGAAAGTACAGATCCAGGAGGGCTACCCAGGGCTGTGCCAGGAGCTTCCAGTTCAGGGCGAACGTGTCCCCCCAGCAGGTGCCCCTTAGGCACCCGACCATCCCTTCGCTCAATGATCATTCATTGTGCCTTTATTCCGTGTCCTTTTGCACTGCTGGCTCCGTGTGTGAAATCTTTCTGCCGTCACACTGCCCCTTATGACTTTCCAGGATGAAATTTTCAGTGTTGGGTTTCTACCAGTGGGACTGGGCCCTGGACCAGCTAGAATCTAGAGAAGAGTCTGTCCCAGGTATTGTCCTTCCCTGAGGGCTTCCCTCTGGGGTTGGCCTTGCCAATGCTACCGTCATAGCTATAACAGAGACAACTGAAGTTCCTGGAGTTGGCCAGGCTGCTCAGAGGCTGTCACAGCATGAAGCCGGTCACTGGCCCCACCTCCACCCGCTGAGACCAAGTCCCTTTAGAGGGAGCCCAGGTCACACACAGCCCGCAGTGTGCAGAACAGTGGCCTTTCTTGCATGTGTTAAAAGAAGCTGGGGTTCCCGGCCACTCCAGAGTGACCTTAGAGGGAAGCCCCTTCCTCCAGGCAGTCAGGCAAGTTTGAGAATAAAAAGGCTCCGTGTGGTTCAGATGGTAAAGAATCCTCCTGCAATGCGTGAGACTGGGTTCGATCCCTGGGTTGGGAAGATCCCTTGGAGAAGGGAATGGCGACCCACTCCAGTATTCTGACCTAGCAAATTCCATGGACAGAGGAGCCTGACAGGCTACAGCCCACAGGGTCACAGACTCAGACACAACTGAGTGACTTTCGCTTCACTGTGGCTTGGACCAAGGGTTAATGGCTCCCCCGCCCTTGTGTGTTGCAATGACAGCTGTGATTTAGAAAACCCCCAAATAGACAGAGACTGCGACAGGGACAGGGTCTTATGCCCAAGCTGTCCTCACTGCTGCCATCTTCCTCTATAATGCCCAGCAACCGAACTGGCTGCGCTGAAATCACAATAGCTCTGAAGACACAAAACTAGACGTGTGTTTCCTTCTGAGACAAACAGGGCACCCACCTTTAAAGTAGATGTAGTTCACCAGGACCAACACCGTTCTTGGGGAAAGGTACTTGAACAGTTCCTCAATTTTCCCCTGGGTTTTATTCTTCACATACTCATTTATTAGACTCCTGGCAGCTTCAGGATCCCTGAAGTTGGTCAAGAAGGCCTCGGAGGAGTACAGCACATGGGCATCTTCTATGAACTTGTCCAGCAGCTTCAGCTCCTCCTGCACAAACATGGCATTGCCCACGCTCAGCTGCAGCTGGTTGCTGGGTCGATTGAGCGCCTGCAGGAGGTGCTGGAAGCCCTGGTGGATCTCTGTCTCCTGGATCTCCGTGAGGTTGAACTTGAGACCTTCCAGGATTTCCGTCAGGGTGGAGCCACGGGCCCCCAGAGACAGGAAGGCTAAGGCTATGGAGACACTCAGCGGGGAGAAGATGACATTCTTACTGGGGTTCTTCAGAGCCAACTGCTTGTAGAGGCTGAAGGCAAAGTCGGTGTTGCTGGAGGCTAATGTGTGGTCATCCACACGTGCCCTTCTGTCTTGGTCCTTCACCACCACATTCTCTGGGAGGCAGTGGACACTGCAGATCCCAGCCAGCAGGAGCCCCAGAGCCAGGAGGGGGGCCATTCTCTCTGCCCTCATGTCTGAAAAGCAAAGCTCCTTTCAGTCTCCATGTGTCAGTTAACGTCCCCACCCCTGCCCTTTGTCCCCCATGGTCTCTGTTCTTTCAGCCTTGCTGCTCTGGGACCTCCTAAGGGTAAGCACCCTCCTGGGCTCTGAACACACACAAGGAGGCTCTGGGCTCCCTCTCACACTTTGATCAAGTGCTGTGATTGTTAGCAATTTCCCCAGTGGAGAGACTGGGCACAGAGAGGGGAAGGGGCTTTTCCAAGGTCAAACAGCAAGCGTGAAGGAGTGAGAGTGAGGAGCCTGGGATGTCTGGCTCCAGGGTTGGGAATCTGGTGATGGGTGTGAGGTACTGTCCAGTGAGAAGGCATCCCTCTCCCAGGACAGACTCCTTCAGAGGGCCTAGGAAGCAGGGCTCCTTTCCCACTGTGCCCCCTCTCTGTCCCCCCAGGAAGGAGCCCTGCACTGATCAGAGGACACAGCACCTCTTCCTGCCTCTGAGGACAAGGGTGTGACCTCAGGGAGGCTCTCCCATCGAGGTGCCTGGTCACAGGGAGGGTTCAGGAGAGAGGCCGCCACAGGCAGTGAGAGCTGTGCTGGAGCCTGGCTGTCCTGAGGAGGGCTGGTGTAAAGAACAAGGAGGGCAGAGTGTTCTGCTCACCCCTGCCACATGGACACGTGGAGGGTGTTTCCATCAAGACCCTGGAAAGGCCTCCTGGTGGGGAAAAGCAGGGTGAGCTCAGAGTCGCAAAGTTCTGGTTGAGGATTTCATTTTGGCCTCTTGTGAGTGCTGTGTGGTGGCAAGCAGTGACTGCACCTCTCTGATCCTCAGTTCCCACCTCCATCCAACACGTGGCCTGGCTCAGGTGACATACAGGAAGAAGTTGCTGGGCTCCTAAGGGGAGTTCCAGACGTGTCACCCCCTCCACTGGCCACCCTCTAGGACTCTACAAGCCAGACTGTGATCCCTGGGGACAGAGGACCGAGCTACTGCCCAGAAGCCTCAGGAGAGACTGAGGTCAAACTGGTGTCCTCAGCAAAGAGGACTGTTTCCCTGCAGCCTCTGCCCCTCATCTCGGAAGAGAGAGGGCTTCTGGGATGGGAGGAGGGGAGGCGAGAGAGACAAGAGGCAGAGATGGGAGGAGACTGGAGGGGAGAGGAGGAGGGGTATAGGGCAGGAAGCTGAGCTGATTCTTGTCCAGAGACCAGGGGAAAGGCCTTCACACAAGCCTGGGGAGAGAGGCGATAGATTGCCTAAACTGTTAGTGTACTCAAGAGTTTACAATGGTTTTTGTTCCCAAACAAGTTAACCATTTTCTTCCAAAAGTTATTCCTGGGGGAATAGTGCTTTTTCATCTGTTCTGGTTGGAGGGTTGCCTCTGCCTCTGCGAAGCCTGTTTTTTCAATGCTGAACAGACACACCTGGCAGCCTGGCCACGGTCCTAGAGGGACAGTGAAGTGCAGGAATTGCTCCTGGAAGACTCCTCTGCCCAGAGAGACCTGGGGCACTAATTCCGTCCCAAGGGCTCTCTCAGAGCAGCGCCCTGTGCCAGGCAAGGAGAAGCACCTCAGGGCCCTCGGGGGACCTCTGACCTGACGCTGGATGCACAGCTGGATGGGGCACAGCTGGCTCGAATCTCAACCCCAAAGATTCAAAAGCAGAAATGTCCCCAGAAGCCCTGGTGGCACGTCCCTCCCTTTGTGGGATGAACACTGAGACCCAGAGAGAGGACTGGTCTTCAGAGGACTCAGAACCCTCCCAGCATCAGACACACGTCCTCCCACCTCCCTCCTGCCTCAGGTTCTACTGACTCCTGACTGAAGCCAGAACCACCCCGGGAAAGAGGTCCCTTGGCTCCCAGTGTGAGAGCATCACGGATTACCTGTCTGTGAGAGCGGGATGTGGGGAATGGATCCGAAGTCACCGTCTCCCTGGATACAGGTGTTTCATGACTGCGTTTGTCTATTTATCTTGCAAAACCTCTTCTCTGGCTTGCGACATGTAGGAGGGAACAAGACCTCATCCTGGAAATGGGCAGATGAACATTTCTGGTAACAGGATTTGTTAGGTCTATGCAAACAATCTAGTTACCGAAATAGATGTTTTTCCCCTTAAAAAGTAGCCAGTAAATAAACACACGTAAAAATCTTTCCCATGTTAGAGTTCTCTTCTGTTTATGAAATACTCACTAAAGAAGATGTGACAACTCAGAAAACATCAAATGAATCATTGGAAACTACTCCAAATTATTGACCTTTTAGAAGACTTATTGACTGTGTTTTATAAGCGTTTTATTCCTGGTCTTGATATCCTCTTTAAGAATCATGGAGAAACCCCAAAAATGTAGACGCGGGCTTGTCAAATATTTCCCAGAATGCTAGTGCCCAGGGAAATCCAAGTTAACATTGTGTTATGTTTCAGCAATACGGGAACCATGAAATTCCAGATGTTCAAGCTGGTTTTAGAAAAGGCAGAGAAACCAAAGATCAAATTGTCAACATCCGTTGGATCATCAAAAAAGCAAGAGAGTTCCAGAAAAACATCTATTTCTG